>SMGT01011169.1:904822-927731 GCA_004794575.1 Lanistes nyassanus
CCCCCCCCCAGGAAAAAACATCAGCCCTCAGCGGTATGACTTCTGAAAGCACCTGATCCCCGTGAGACGATACAGAAATTACGGTTGTTCAAAATACAAACAAACGAACACTGAATAATCAGGCGGTCAGCGATTTTCCGTAACAGAATTCGGTTTGCTCTTCCAGGATCTTTGACTTGCTGGGACAGCCAGAGAACGTTTACTGCTACGTCACTCGAAACATCACATTTTCTCGGCACCAACAGCACACGAAAGAAACAGAAAAGGTGGAGAGTATATTATTAATAGGACGCAGTAAAAGTGTCGGCGTGAATAATTTTTGACAGTCGTTTTATGCGAGTCACGTTTTCAGTCCTGTAATCACAAGCAGATACTTCTGCTGGTGGGATTGGTTTTTTTTTTTGTCACCATCTTCTCCGCCTTTGTTCGCCTTGGGACGGTATGCATAATGAATTATCATAAATAAATTCGAAAGGAGAAGCTGACGTCATCGCTATAAAATCATGCAACTGAAATCAAGTCTTCCTTAGCGAATGACTTGATTGGCCTTCGTTGGGCCACCGTTTTGATTGCATCTAACATCGGTGGAGAGTAATAGAAGTGGGAGAATGAATTAAGATTTCATACACTGACTCAGTTTATGTCGGCTTCACTAGGTTCGACTGAATCGAAAGAAAGCAATAGTAATTATCAAGACAACCAGTCCAGCTGTTTCCAACAAACATGCGATATTCTTTTGTATACATTGAATCGGTCGTCTGTGCACACGTGCTGCAGATTTAAACTAAAGAGTTTGAGAAGATGGATAAAAAATATCTTCATCAATTTTGTCTAAATATTTGTTAAGGACGGTTTGATTATTTTTTTGTATCGCGTTCAGTTTGATTCCGAATAGTGTCTTTGTTTGCTCCCTTGAAACTGGTTCACACTTGATGCAGAAATGTTAGCGAGCGTCTTGCTCGTACTTTGACCTACAGTACAAGACCTGAAAAGCAAAAGAAGGAAAGCAGCCTACTTGGCCCGAGGCTGGTAGAGGGCTGTACAGCTTTCAAGGTCTTGTCGTTTCCTTCAAAGCAATGGCTCGGCAGATTAAATCTTTAAGGAGTATATATGCGATTGTTCCGATTATCTGTTCACTTAATGTCTGCAACTGAGAAGTCAGAGAGAGAGAGAGAGACTAAAAAGAAAAAACAAGGAGAGAACGAGACAGGAAGATTTGAAGAAAACCTGGTGGAGACGTGGAAAGGGGTTTGGGAAGTCTGGAAAAAAACCGACCAGGAACTAATTGCCAGTTCAGCAATATGGTATTTTAACAATACGCGCAAACAATAATAGAAACACAGAGGAAATAGTTACATATCAGGGTCGGCAGAATTTAGTGTTGACGAGCTGTCTGAACAAAGTCTAAACAAGTCATAATGCCATAACTTTAATAAATCTCAGTAAATAATAGAGTGATGAATCAGCTTGAAAGTGGAGAAGACTGGGGGTGGGGGGGGCATAGGAATGGACATTTTACATTGTACAGATGCTGAGATGATCACATCGCAAGGAAGAAAGTAGAGTAAAGCCAGACTACGCGTGCAGCAAACTTATCTTGCAGGCTTCAATAAACTTGCAGTCTTTTCACTCCTTCTTATTGACCGTGTGGAATGATCTCAGCTTCTTAGCAGGCAACAGATGGCCTTCAGGACCAGATGTCAGACGCTCGGAAGAAGCCATAGGTGAGGGTATATCTGCTGTCAACGCAATCTACATTGATCACACGAGGTCGTGAAGTCGAACAGGGAAGGGTGGGGAACATGATTAATGGGCGTGCTGCATGCATCTGCACATGTGCTGTGGTTTTTTGACGGCACTCGACGCCCCGGTTGATGCACTTCACATTTATGAATTACATATACAGTGGAACGCAGATCGATTCACCAGCGATAACCAGGTATCTACAGACATCTTCAGCGGCCATGTTAAGCTCTCGGAATTAAGTCCTCGAGGCTTGATTTAGTGAGGAAACGCTGGTGTCAGCAACTCAGATCAAATGCTCATTTAACTATTGGATGTTGTTTATATCCATCTAAGGGAGGATAGGGTTAATTTATGTTATCACGAATAATAGAAAACTAAAGAGCAGATAAAGTTAATTTTAATTTACATGTCGCTTACATATCTTATGGTTACACGTACTTGTATACACACATATACGAGTACACACACACACACACACACTTATGTAAAAGAGAGGCAGGACAATGAAAGATATAAGAAGGGGAGAAAGTCGATTTTAATTACAAGTCTTAAATGCAGTGATTTCTTACAAAGCTGTTCGATCGATACCGTTTAATTATCTCCAAGTCTGTTCACCCTCATACGCCGTCAGGTGGCGTAGTCATGTCTGTACGTGCGTATATCTGTACGTGAAAATGTCTGTACGTGAATACGTGAACATGTCGTGCGGCAGTATATATACTCTATGTACTCCACGTCAACTACTACTGTAGGTGTTTATTTTGACGATTCTTTTAAAAGTGCATATTAGTCAGCTGACTGACGTTCTATCGAGTCATTTGCTTTTTAATTATCCAGCGTAAAGCACCTGTCACACACAATTTCTTTTCCAAATAGTTGGCAAGTGTAACATATGCTAAAGGATGGTAACATTTGGTGCATCATGAGGAACAATTTGCCAGCTTCCAATATCTAAAATAAATTATGGAAATTCTTTTAGTGATAAATATTTGGTCAGTCGTGTGAAGCCAGTCCTTGTGTATAACATACCGACCAGCACATTTTCCAGATAATCATTCCAATTACTACCAGAACTGGCCGCGATGTCAGGATCCGACCTCACTTGGAAAACTCTTCAATGAAGAAGCACCTGGATCTAATTTTACGTTACTGCGTATGAGTGTTGGAGTCTGGTCTTCCATTCATAGATCGAGAACCCACCGTCGACCAATCCTCTAACAGGTTACATCCAGAGAGAATACATGTGCATGACAAGGGATCCGAAACACCTTTCCTGTACTGGCGGCAAGTACGCGTTACCAATGTTACAGGCCACCCATTCTTTTACGATAGGAATGGCAAGTACGACCGTTCATCTAACGCAGCCCCCGTGTGTACTTTATTGGCTGTACGTGTTGTGATTAGAAAGGAGGTATACGAATGGTTTAATAAAGGGCGTGATCATTATATACTTGGCTGTTTGTTGTTACACGTCCAGTCAACAACGAAACGATAATGGGGGAAGGGGGAGAGTGGTTAAAGGGTGCTGGTTTGACGTCGACCAGTAAAGAACCTGATTTAATTACTATTGTTTACTTTTTTCTTTTGAATTTTCCTGTCAGTATATCTTGTCTGTTATCTGTATGCGCTGCTCCATCTCAACATAAAGGTGCAAACAAAACATTTCATCGATCTGTTGTAACGATATGTACTACAAAAGGCAATAAACTAAAAGCATAGACATGATTTTAAACATTTTCAAAATACTTGTACCACAATGACAATAATCCCTGGTTTTTTTTTCATCAATTATTTTTAGCATCCGGTCAATCTCACGCGCGCAGAACTGGGCCTTCGGCCTTGGTCTCTCTCTCTCTCTCTCTCTCTTTCTAACGTTCTGTATGCAGCATAGAATTCACATGAGTCGTGTAATTAATTGTTCTTCCCCAATTTCGCTAGCGAAAGTTTCGGCTTGGTCAAGTCTTGAGTTCCGTGCTTGCTACCAGTTTAGAATGTCGTAGGTTCGGTTCTCGTGTCCGGTTCACACACTTTGTCTGCGTGTGACACCTGTTTACAGCGTTGGCATTCGAGGGTTTTCTCCCCACGTTTCGGCATCTACTTCCTCCTCTTACCTCAGCACCCTATCCGTGAGATTTATGACATCCAATCGGCAAGTAACCGTGAGCCGTCACAAGCCATTCGAAACAGCTGGCTGTGCGTCACATCCGACTACGCGTTAGAGCGCAGTTGTATAGCGGGGGAAGGAACATATGAACGCAAAGCATACCGAAGCTATAGCTGTTCCGTCCGATGTGTTGACAGCCGGAAATTTTTAAGAAGCTGTGTCTATCAAACATTTGCACAGAGGCTATTCACTGCATGGCTGCCAGTGTCAATGTGAACATATTTTCGTTAAAATGCATTTATGCTAATTAATACTATTCTTGAACTAAAATGCATTAGCTTGCAGAACAGAAAGGAGAAAATGAAAAGCTGTTTATAATAACAGAAATAAAAACAAACTAACATCAGTAATACTTATGCAGTGTTACACTTAAAATTCAAAGTAGGTCAGATAATTTTGACACATAAATCCTCTCTGAAAATCTTACGGATGAAAGATCGCCTTTAGAAATGGGTGATGACAAAAGAAGAGACAATTTTCATCCGGTTGGAGGTCGGGGAAGACCGACAGAGGTCACAAAAACTGATGATAAAGTACAGTCGACGAAAGCAGCATAACTTATCCTAAAACTTCATTGTAAAGGCAGTCTGCAGAGCATTCATGCACAATGTTTATCTCTTAGTCGGGCATGTGCGTTTGGTTAGTTATTCGCTCTTTAGCATTACCACTAAAGTGTACACCATGTTGTCATTTAACTGACGTCGTTTATTGTTTAAGTATAATAGAAAACCAAAGTATAACTTCCGTAGCACTCGAGGCATCAGTGAAAACACGCACGCACGCACGCACGCACGCACGCACGCACGCACGCAGGGGCACGTTTCGATATGGCACAGAGAGTATAGGAGGTCACACTATATTTAAAAAGGAATATACATTAGCCATACGCCGCGTTCAGATACATACCTATATATAAAGCAATGACATCATAGCTGCGTTTACGCATGCAAATCTCGATGACTGAGGCAAAAAAAAAAACAACAACAAAAAAAAAAAAAAACAACCGCGTATCCAGAGAGAGAGAGAGAGAAAAAAACCTCGCAGCAATATATATATATATAGGCACCACACATTTCTGAGTCGTCCTGTCTTTTCCCTATTTAATCTGTGTACTTTTCCATATTTTAAAACTGCGTGCTCTTGATAAGCACAAACATTCTGAGGTGCAAAGTAAAGCGGGTCCTTAAACTGCTCTTCCAATGAAATTGTAGTCCGCTGGGAAACATCGTGTGTGCCAGTAATCAACTATACAAAGGTGATCGACCGATGATAGTGTACTACTGTGTCAAGCATCATGTGCCCGAATAGTCACCTGTCTGACAAATACACGTAAGAATTAAGAGCCGATTGTGGCATTTCATTCTAATCTCGTCTGTCGAGTTTTGTCTTCCCCAGAAATATAATGAAGAATCGAAGACTTAATTTTTCTGTGTATAATACAGTGAAGATTTTCTCATATAGAAATAGTAAGATGTCTTTGAATGCCTTACAGTGATTTTCTCGCACAGCCATTCCAATCGGTAAACCAACTTATCGCACCTGAACTCCGCTATTAAAAAAAAAGTGGTATATTTGCAGCGAGAATTAATTTTTATTTACGCGCTACGTATCTTAAAATCTAAAATATTTTTGATTAAAATTTTGTTTCAATATAGGCCAGCGTGTTGGTGTTGCAACTGTCAGAAACCTGTAGTGATGGCACAGAAACGGATAGCGCAGATTCATTTTTTTTCAATCGGAAGAGACGCACAAACCAAAACTTTTGACGGCGCGAGCCGTTCATGAATTTGGTCAAGGTCGTAAACTGGTGGAAACTGCTTGCGTTTTATTTTGACAAAATATAAGATAACTGTTCGGTGGCTATGTAACAATTAGGCATTATGAACTGAACTACCGAAGCGGATATACGCTTTGCCGACACGGTTCGCGCAATCCAGCACAGGAGGTACATCCCCTCTCTAGTTAGAATGGGCTCGTCCACCGTGACGTCATGAATCCTTCGAAATTGTCATAGGCGCTCGCAAGTTGAGCAGACGACTACTTGCAAAGTGAGTATTCGGACGAGCTTTGGGGCGTTACAGATGGTAAGCAGATTCGATTTGTCTAAATTCAGTAAATACAGTTGGATTGTGTTGTTGACAAGAGAGCTCTTCTTTTAATGCAGAACCCTGGAGGTGGTTTATTCGTGATCGAATCTCGCCCGTGTCAGCAAGTCGACTCCGAGGGCGTTTTGTTGACACATTAATGTTTTGTTGACACGTTATTTACGATTTCAAATACTGAACATCACAAGTAGTTGAACCTCTTAGTAAACGACTTTCATGTTTAGTTTTAAAATATAGTGAAAACCTTGAATTGTGAGACACTCGCATTCAAGTAAATTTAAGGTTCTTCAGAGCCTGTGCCCAAAATGTGCGCCGCACTTAACGCTTTGTTTCCGGTCCGGAAAGAAACGAGTTGTCGCCGCAGCGAAATTATTTAGAGGCGTGCGCTGCAATACATATCAGACTCCGCTGGCTTCGTGGCAATTTGATGATCTCAATGACTCGTGCTGTTCTTCCATTTTGTAGCTAGACTATCTGGACGACATAGATATTTAAATTGAAACTCCCCTAACACGATAGTCGACAAAGGCCAGAGTATTTTTAACTGTGTGAGCGATGTCAGTAAGTGCCAGCATTGCCACGGCGATCTCGGTCAACTTTTATTTACTAAGTGTTAACAGGGTTACCAGCCTTTGGTTCTTAACGAGTGTTAATTGGGGCAACACACTAAACCCTAATTTTGTTCCGGCATGGTTGTGTTATGTACACAGTACAGTATCGCTTTCGTGTACTTCTCGTGATGATGACGTATATCCAGTGAGACAGGATGTTAAATTGACAATTGATACGCTGAATCAATGCATGCCAGCAGAGCACACAATAACCCTTCTCATGAACTGAACCATTAGCGTAATTAACACGTGAACTCTTGTGATGTATTGCTCAGCAGTTAATGTTAGTATTTTCACAATTTTGTTCAACATTAGAGGGAGCGGATTGGCGAGGGGTTAAAACGCTGGTGTCCGAACCCGAAGGTGGTGGTTCGATACCCATACCGCATCACACCTCCACCCACCCCAGTTACGCCAGCTGTGAATGGGTTCCTGACCCATGAGCCAGGGTAGATACGGCAGCGAAGGGTCTCATAGAATCCCGTTCCCAACAAACCTAACATCTGGTTTCAAAACAAGCTTTACCTTTTGAGCATCCGATTGTGGATTGTTCTTTTGAGATTAATATTTAGATACGCAGCCATCAGGACTATACTTCCTCTGTCATAACACTGTAGTGTTGGTGAGTAAATAAAGAATAGTGACACCAGATTTGAGAAAAAAGTAAATTTTATGATACTTGGTTAAATTAATGCACATAAACTTAACAGATTAAAGAAGTACAATGTACTTGCTTACTGATGATGTATCTACACCATACTACTGTGCAGTGGCAGCTGCAGTATTCACTGTAAAAGATGTCAAGAATCACCATTCACCCAGTTTAGTCTTGTACTGAACATCACCAGACTCCTTCAGTCAGTCTCAGTGGTCTAACGGTTAAGGCATCTGGTTCTAGGGTGGGAAGTGGTGGTTTACACTTTAGACCAAAAAAATTGGCAATCTAATAGCTCCCTTGCCAGACGCCTGGCACTATAGCAAACAGTACTAGGACTGGTTGGGCAGGTGTCAGTATAATGTGACTGGATGGGACTGAAGTCTGTGCTGCAACAGCAGTCCCACGTGTGGCAGCACGTTAACTTGTCTCAGGTAACAGCAATCTGATATGCACGTCATTTGCTATAGGACATTAAGCAACAGAAACATTAAAAAAACCACCATTTTTTTCACAAGCCAAAGTAAATTCTATGGACTGGCAGAATTTTAAGATTGAAAACACATGCACTTTCAGTATATGTCTTATCAGATATTTCTATGAGCAAACATGTCTGTAGCCTTAATTGTGCCATTGAGATAACATGCAGGTAGTCAGGTACAGTAATACGTTTTGGTGATACAGTTAACACTGCTGCATGCTTCGCATTAGGGATTCATATCATGCTGAGATTGTCAGACATTTGCTTGTTGAGATCACCATCCTTATTTCACTGTGATTACCTTTACACTGCATTTGGAGAGAATTGTGTACTTGAAAAATCCACATGGAGTGCATATCTGTTGGAACTTCGGGCAGTCCATTGGATGGTTGGAGTTTAATGACTAGAACATTTGGTCATAGGGATCTTTTACAGGTTACTTTTCATTTATTTAAATATCAATACAATTACCTAGATGTGATTATCAGTTTACAGCATTGTGCTAAAATGTCATTGGGATGGTTTTTAACTTATGCATTTTCATTACAATTGGAGGGTATAATTCTTCTTCGTTCAACTGATTTACAATGTCAAAAGAGATAACAGTAAATAGGACCTGGGAAGGGATCTCATTAGAGTGGACAGGGATAGTGTACGCAACATATATAGATGTAACTATACAATTAAACGAATAGACATCACTGGAACTTATAGTGTGCCTTGACTGATTGCCGACAATTAACTGTGTGTCTAGATTTGGGTGGTAATAAGTTTTTGACTGAGTGATTCATTTCTACTAGTTTTGTTTGTCCAACATTTCTAAGTTGGGTGATAATACTTATGTTTGCTTGTTTTTATATTTTTGGAGTTTTTGTTCATGAAATCTCAGGATTTTAAAAGTAGCATCTAAAATTCACCCTAAACAGATTAACGTTCATTAGGCCAACTGTAGAGTTTTCCTGGACAGAAAATGATAGATTGGATAGTAACTGGAAAGCCATTAAGTCCACAGATTACACACTTTCTGTGGTGGTATTGTGGCGATTGTCTGGCGTGCAGCACACGGCCTACGTTGCCAAGTTGTGGAATACCATAAGAACAGTCCAGAACAGTGTTAGTTCACCGCGAAATAGGTCTGTGCTTACTCGCCGGAGAAAGACCAGCTGTCCTTGCGAGACATCCTGTTGGAACAGTTTCTTGCCGTGCATCATCTTCGCACGTCAACGGTCAAGGTCTAGACAAGAGCCAGGGTAAGCACAAGGCACAGGCTTGCGTAACAACTTGCGTGTTACAGTCCGCAATGCCTGCAGACAAATCGAATAAAAAAGGCCACATGAGGACCGACGCTGCATGCAAGCAGAATTTCTTAAATGGCGCGCAGTCGAGCAGGCTCAGAACTGGAGAGCGATGCACGCCTCAGAGGCCACGTTTCCAAAGGACAGCGCCTGCTTGGCACGTGGACTTGTTCGTCCCGATTCTACCACTTTGTTTGCAGCTAAGAAACCTCCTTCCACATTCAAACCCAGCATGTTGACAAGTTCTGTACTGTCTAGGGTGAGGGCAACAGCGGATTTGCAAGTCAATAAGGCAATGTTTACCACTAGAGCGTAGTCTGCCTGGTACAGAACTGACGGGAACTATTCAGGCACGGGCCTGATCACATTCCTCTTGGTACATCTGCCCTTCCAACCTTTCTTTAAGAACTGAAAGTAGGGAAGATATTGATAAATAGCAACCATACTTTTGCTTCCGCACGTATGAGATCTTAACAACTGGCCACATGTGGCAGACTTTTCCTGCAGTAAATTATTTCCGGAAACTTTGTGGTTCATACACTCTTACAGGTAATAGCAGTGGAAAAATGTTTCGTAAGGTAGAATGCAAATAATGGTGTTTTGCCCCCCCCTCCCACCCAACATCCACTCCCATTCACTTACATGTAGTTCGCGAAGACCTAGGTTAACTCGGTTTGTAATCCTACAGGTAATTAAACAAGTAAACATAGAACCAGATAAATGTGCAATCCGTTATATGTTAACAGTTTTTTTTCTGTTTGTCATCGAAGTCGTCATTACCTTCAGAATTATGAGAATGACCCACTGACTACAAATTTCCCATATTTTTCATTTTACGCCATAGAGCTACGTCAGATGGACGGATATCGCCCCCAGTATTAGATATCAGCAGAAGTACTTCAGTATTAGACATGAGAAGATGTTAGTGCCTCTATAAGTAGAAGATGAACTCAGTGAGTTTTTAATTGATTTAACACATTGCGTTGTTGATCCCAGTTACTTGAATGCCTTATCAGAATTTAACCATTTTTAAGACAGCTTGTGGTTGTCTAACTAAATCTTATATTTATCTTTGACTGGGGCAGGAAGAGGTAATTAAAGAAGACTTGTAGGCCTGTACACAAAACTTCTTTCTTCTCCAGACAAATCGTAACAATGTACTGGTTCCAAACATCATCACTCATTATGCGTGCTTACATTTACTAAGACTGCTTCCCGTTCATGCATTCTCGGGTGGGAGAAGGGGTGAAGGGGGAGGCGAGCTACATTGGGTCTATTTAAGGGTACGAATCGGGAGGATTGGTGCTGGCACCTGTGTACCCAGTGGGGTATTTTTTCGGGGAGGGGTGGTCTGTGGTTTGGACTAATCCAAGATTACACCACAGGAAGTTAAATACTAAGTGGGAATATTGTCTACAATGTTAGACTATCGTTGTGTAAACGTGTTAATTGCTGAGCCTTAGCATTCATGCAGATAACGTTGGCTCAAAGCTGATAAAAGCAATTTAATTGTGTAAGGCTTGAAAGAAATATGGGCGTTAATTGCACTTATCTGAACAAAGTCCAGACGTGCGCCATGTGTCTGAATCAAAATGACTAGCTCCAAGCAAGATGTGATATTCTGCCGTGCATGAGAGCTAATCAGTTGTGGTTGTGTACGCATTCAGCAATGTGCACTGCGATGTGCAGGTATTTTCCAGAGGACAATGTGATTACTGTCGAGGTGCAACAGGTTTCTAGTCAGCCAAGCACGAGGGCCACGAAAGCGTATGCGACCCGAGATTGCAAGCTTAAACCTCTGATCTCCGTGCGTGTGGTTGCGTGGCCTAATTAACATTAACATTTTTCATTTTCCCCAAACCCCTCTCAGCTTGAAGTGAGAAGGAAAACATAGTGCATGCAACGCGAGACGCCTTCCATTTTGTTGCGAAAGCCATGAAGTAGACGGGATTTTCTGACATCTGTCAGTGAAGTGATTAGGCGCTTGTGTCCACTTGAAGAAGGAACGAAAGCAATTCCGAAACTTCCTTTTATTTCAAACTTTTGGTTCCTTTCTTTCTTAGGTCTGCCACATTAAGAACGACGAGACTATGGTTAGTAGCAGTTTGTAAGGAGGGTTTTCAGTTTGACGTTTTCTTCATCGGGTCATGACGTCTTCAGATGTCATCTGTGAGATTGGTACCCCAGCTGTCCAAAACGCGAGGAGCCTGCATTGTTAAGGTCTGCCACCACCTTTCTGCCAGAATACTTTAAATCGAGGTAATCGGTGTATGAATTGGTGATTTCATTTTACCGTACTGAGGTGCTGAGCTTCGCGGATGTACCAGTGTTATCGCATGCCGCCCCTGGGTTCATGCATCGTGCAGATAAAATTGAAAAGTTATCAGGTTGTTATGTGGCCCTTAGCGACTTGTCTGATCGTTTGTGATGAAGATAAAAATAGTTTTTTTTGGTTGGGGGAGGAAGGGGAGGGGACACGGACATTCTAGTTGCAGATTAGTACTTATCAGAGATTACTTGAATTCCTGTTTATGGATTTTTGTTGAGCTGCTGGAGTATTTCTCTCATCCTTCCTCTCTGTCGCAAAGTTTCTCTCTCACAACCTCTCTCTCTCTCTCACACACACACACATGTAAGTAGTCATACGAGACCCCATTCTGAACTTGTATTCTGAAGGAGGCATTGAGTCGCATTCATCGTTTGGGATGGGTTTTGTGTAAAGCCATTAACGAAGTCAGCATAACCGGGCCTAGACTTATCGAATGACTGAGTCTGACTGTCGCCAACGCCGCCTGGCTCGAAGGCAGTCAGTCGTCCCAACTAAGCTGTTTCTTTTTTGTTGGGAGGCCTGTCATGAGTGAAGGATTGCGTCAAAATTTTAATACGAAGTTTTGCAGAAACTTCGAGACCTTTCTTCTTCCACAGAGCTAGAAGAAACGTGTAAATCGTCTCAAGAAATTTCCCTGTATTTTTGAAATAATGGGAGAGGTATGCTTACATCAAAACTTTGTCATGCTGTCACACACACAGAAGAAACTTTATGTAAACTTTAAACTCTCTGTTGTCGTTCATCTCATAGCCACCACTTTGGAAATGAACATGAGCAGAAGGCATCACTTTATTATTATTGGTGTCTTGTCCAATAGCATTTGACATTTTTCAGCCCACGGCAAACTCCGTACGCAGTAGGTGGCACACTTGGCGTGTGTGCTGAAGGATCGGCTACTGCACGTGTTCATGTAATAGCAGAACCCAACGGGTCGTTGGTGTACACCTTGCACTCGCTCAATAAGCGGCAGGGGACGATAAAATCGGGCAGGAAGTAAAACGACACGGCCAGGGCCTACAGGCGACAAACGGCACTGTTATACCTATAACTTGGTACGGTAGACTGGATTGACAAAGTGGGAGCACGCTCATTTCTATATAAAGATTCATTCAATCTGTTTCCTGTAAGGGGAACACTGAACTTCAACTTTGTCCCGACATTCGATGACGTGCGGTCGAAAACTTCTAATGACGTTTGTGAAAGTAATGTACGTAGCCCTCAGCCAGTGCGGCGGCAGTTTAGTTGTGTTTAAGTCTATTAGGGAACGCTGTTTGAAACTCAAGTGTGGGCAAGGTGTTGAAAGAACAAACTTTCTACTTCAAAGCAGCAGTAGTGGCAGTAAAACATACAAGTTACGTGTTGCTCGCAACCCGTCAAGTATCTCCCGGCCACTTTGGCTGCATGAGCCACCCCCTAACACCAGCGTCGGACCAGAGGCTGCTCAGCGTTCTCCACACCCTCATACATTCCTCCAGTTGCGTGTATGAGGAGCCCGGGCTGGCATCTTCTTGGAGTTTGGGGCTCATTTCCACTTGGAGATTTCCATTCCCTCCCCCGACCCGACGCATATGTACGGTAGACGTTCCTCGAGAAAATGGGGGTCCCTTTAGCGTCTTGAAAAAGGTGCATCTTGGAGTATTGTCAGAATTTGGTGAGGACGGATGGAGAGAGAGGGGTGGGGGAGAGATTGCTTTTGTAACACCCCGATCTTCTAGCTGTCATACCGTTCTAATGACGACGAAAGAAATTCTAATGATGAAAGAAAGAACAGAAAGAACTTGTAAGAGCTTTACCTTTCTCAGAGACAGGATTGGAGACTGCGGAACTTGCGTGGAGCGTTTCTAGGTTTGAATCACACAGTAGTTTGTAGCATCCTTTCAAGGGGGAACATTCCTGCGTGGTTGCCATGGGGTCTGTCTCCTCCACTCTCCAAAACATGCATGGATTCACGAACGCGCGCGTATGCTCGCAGAGAGAGAGAGAGAGAGAGAGATTCACATTTAAGAGTGATGACACAAGTTTTATCATAGGTGTTTTATTTGTATGTTTATGGCTGTACGGAGAATGTACATACTACTTGAGATTCATTCAAGCCTATTCCGCACAACTGGACAAGGCGATAAGAGAGGCTTTTTCTGCCAATATTCGATTGGAACGTGACAGACGATCGATTTAATCCCGTCTAAAGTGGATTACTTCACGGAAACTGCAGTTACGGAGTGTTACGCCTTAATGAAGGGCCCTTGCAACGACCCAGCATGCAACAGCTGGAGGTAGTCTCGCTTTTTCTGCAGCATTCTTGAAGTTGATGTTAGCGCATTAGAAATTAAGGTTGACCACTTTAGGTTTACTTTCTTCCGTAAAAAAAAAAAAGGACAGATAATAGATAAACTGCAAATTAGTGAAACACATGTGAAGCTTTTTCTCCTCCTTCCAAGCAACACACACCCTTGCGCTGATTTGTTAAAATATCGGATATCCGTGGAGAATATTTGCATTACTGCAGGTGATGAGTAATTACCATCGAAATCAGCAGTTCAAACAAGCTTTGTAATTTTTTATACAGTTGCCGAGAGACTGTTGAAAAACAGCATTTAAATAAAGTTAAGCGAACGTTTTGAAGTTGGCAGCTTATGTTTCTGGAACGGTGATGATGGGAACGTTGTGAAACGAAAAATATTGGGGAGGTAGGAGAGAGTAGAAATAGCATCGTAAGGAAACTTTTAAAAAAAAGTAAAAAAAAGAGTAAGGGTTTCTTTTGCAGCTTATTTCAGTGATAAAACGAGTCATTAAAATTTATAATGCTGCATAATTGTCCAATTTTACTTTTGATTGGATGGCGAAAATTCGTATCACAATAATATAATTCTGGCTGAAGAAAGTGGTGATATCGAGAACATGGAAAATGGCCAGTCAACAGGAATGTTTATTCGTCTCATGCCACTCTCTTTGTGTGGGAAGGGGTGTGTGCTTGAGCGAGCTAGTGAATGAGAGTACGTGCGGTGTAGGCCTGCATTGTTCACCCTTTGGCACCATTTGCTTCCAAAACATTTTCCGATCCTTTTTTGTTTAAAAAAATTGTTTTCTGTGTGTGTGGGGTGGGATGGGGGTACAGATGCCCGCAGTCTTCTTGCACATCAAAGGGAACGTGGCGTAAACAGTGAACGATTGAGCGAAGTCCTTAGAATTGGAGGAAAGCGAAGCTCGTTCTGTCTGCCTGACTTCAGTTTTGTCTGATGGCATTGCACTTCTGACCCAGTCCGTTCCCCATGCTGGCGCGCTACAGGCCTTCTCGTTTTCTGCTCGTCTCCCGTGTGAAAGCCGACCAGGTTACTTCATTTCATGATAGTGTTCTTCTCGAGGACAGTGATAAAACGCGCACGTGCCCCTTCATAGGATTGCGCTTCCTTGTTTTGGTATTCCTGGCTCGTGATTTCGTTTCGACTTTCATTCAGAGAGTGACCCCTGTATCTACCGTGAACTTATTATTGGACAGAAATACTCTTGGATGACCAGACCGATCTTTGTCACAGATCTGGAGGTCGCCGCACTGGGTTGCAGTGACAGTACATCATCACAGATGGGTCGAAGCGATATAAACATATCTGTGTAGACCCAGACTGTTGAGCTCATGTTGAGAAGGCGTCTGATTCGTACGTATGCTCGTGCATTGGCTGCCCTCTATCTTTGGCATGTAGTTATGGCAGCGTGATCGTGCACTAAAAGGGGTCCAGTGGAGTAGAGCGTTGATATGATGATCGACAAGTACCGGAAACAAAGCCATTGAAGCTGATTACTCTCGCAATTACTCGCTGGGCAAGCGCTTCAGAGCTTGGGGGGCACACGAGTGGCTGTAACCTGTAAACGGAAAGTTTTGGGGTCGTGCCACAGCATATTCTGGTGAAGTAGTTTGTATTACATACCGTTCTCTGAGGGCTGGGACTGTAAGATGTATGACTGAGGCTGCCTGGGCTGTAAGGTCAAGTTTAAACCTCGACATCACAGCAAATAGGCCAGTCTGTCTACCAGGCAACAGCAACAAAAACGAGCTAACAATCCAAGGTTAATCAGGGCAGAATATGGACAAAGCAGCCGCGTTAGACGCAAATCACTAAAGAGATTATGATTGGGAGAAACACGTTGTTGTTGTTGTTGTATGTATGTATGTATGTATGTGATTGTCCAGGGAGGTGATTGTGTGCTTCATAGTCCTCTTCTCCTTTTTTTGCAGTTCATGGGCGGAAGGTGAGAGAGACAGGTGGAGACCTGGCAGCAACAACTAACATTGAGCATTGTCAAGCGTGGGCCCTGGAAAACACAAATCCCTCATCCGCTTACTTCGAAACAACCACTGTAAAAATTTTAATAGGTTAAGGTCTGAACTAAAATCCCAGGCAAGGATTTGGAGGTCAAAAGCCGCAAAGTCGCGTCTCATGAGTCGCTGGGGAGCAGCTGGTCACTGTGAACTTTGACCACTGACGATCAAAAGTAAGTATGGCTTCTGTGTCAGCATGCTGTTTTTCAGTTGGCTTAATGGCTCCTTTGGAACGTGACTCGGAGATTGCATCCAAACTTTCGATTTTCCCTGCTTTTCTCCTTCCACTCAGTGGTATCTTAGCGCTTTCTCTGGCATTTACTGGGCATGAACAGAAAACTTTATTGTCATAGAAAGATGTTGATTTTTAGTTTACCTGAGTACAGTGTCTTTGCATAAAACGTGCAGTAGAATACCATTGAGTAGTGCAGGGATGTTTATGTGCGTTTGTGTGTGTGCGCGCGCGTGTATGAGAGAGAGAGAGAAAATAATACAGGAATCGTCCTTGCATGGCTTGGCTTTTATGAAGAATCTTGAGTAACTTCTTAACAATACTGCGGTCAAGCAGTTGCAGAGAGGGAGGCACTAGGAATATGTGCACGTGACGGCATTTACACTTATTTGATTTGTTTGCATTTAGAACATTCTATTCGAGTTATTGATTTTAAAAAATCTCTAAGTGGAAGAGAGAATATACAATTTTTTCTGTGCTGGTATGCATATACATGTATCTGTTATGTGTGCATGCGTGGATATGTTTTGTGTTCACGTATGTGTGTGTGTGTGTGTGTGTGTGCACGTGCATGTGTGTGCATGCCCGTGAGGATTTTTATAAAGGTCCAGTGGATGCGAAACCCATTGCGATCATAGTGAATCATTCTTGCCTCCGTGCATACGTGTATTTTTTGAGTTAAAGTGGCTTCTATTGAAATGGCAATTGCCCCTGTGGCTATAAAGGGAGAACTGTGCCTACATAGAGTGGTTTTTGAGAAAGGCATCTGTTTTCTTGCCCCACTCCTCTCTCTGTCTCTCTGCGTGCGTGCGATTTTTAAAAAAATTCTGAAATAGTGTAAAACTTCGAAAACCACCCACCAGCCTATGCTGGGAGCAGTAGTGCTGTTGCTTTATTTTACGTTTTTCCGGACAACTTGCTGTTCGGATCAGGGAAAAAGAGCGTTATCCAAGCACGTACCCGAAACAGCGGATGCAAATAATTCAAACAAGGATTCTCATTATGCCTCGGTTAAAGTTTAGCGCAGTCAAAATTCTTTTAATGCTTTTACATTTAATTCTTTTACGTTACTTTAGTTTTACTTTTTTAAACTACAGCTGATTTTTCTTATATTAGCATAGCCCCGATTCCCTTTTCTCCCCCACACCCCTAAGCGGTTCTGATCATCGACATAATTTTGTTATGTACTTCCTTCAGTAAAGACAGCTGTCCGACAGTTCACTTCTCCATGCGCACACCTATTTCAGATCCACACAAAGGGAATGATTTAACCTCAGTTTAAGTTTAATGAAGCGACGATGTCGCTGATGAAAATACGGATCAGTGATACAGACACCACGGCACATGTATGCGGTTGCTTCTGCTGGGGTCCGACAGTTCTAGAAATAACCATTTCCGTGGGAAGACATCTGGCTGCGAGGTATCAGCGTGTTCACTTATCGTCCCTCGAGTCTCTCGACAGAGCTTGGACGCTGGGTTTGATTATTTGTTTCTAAAGGTTGTGTCGTGTAGCATCTGGTTGTTCGCAGGCCACTTGACTCCATCGGATTGCACGCATGCCTGTCTCTGCCCCGTGAAGCTGATGATGGCTCCTGTCGATCATAGGCAATGCTGCGTGGAAGAAAAATTCCGCCTTCCGAAGAGACTGATGAAGTTCCAAAGCTCGGGCAGCTGCGTGAAGAACGTGGGGGTGCATGTGCACTAATTGACCTAAATTGACCCAAACGTACTTATCCCCTTTGCTCGATGAGACTCCCTTCTTTCCCCTTCCCGCACACCCCCCAGCCCCTAGTCTAAGACTAGGCTTGTTGATGAGTGGACTTGGGAGTTTTAGAATCTGCCATCCTCGTTCTTGTCGATGGGGAGATAAGAATGATGGATAGCACCGTAGGCTGAGTTCACTGCTGTGAGTGGTTGCAGTGTATCAGGGTTGCGGCTTGCGTGCTGCAGGTTGCAGAAGAAATTGGACTTGTGCAGACAACAGCCGCCAGTCTTCTTTTTTTGCTAAGCCCGCCTAGAGGAGCAGCACGTGCACGAGCGCACGAGAGCGCGAGACGTGGGTTCCACAACGTCAAAAGAAGTCAACTACAAGGCAGCGCAACTACGGGATGAGAGAACCCTAACAGCACTTGGCTAGACATTGGCGCACCTTGGCGGCGTTTTTAGGCGGACCTCCAGAGGCCATTGAAAAATGTATTAGTCTTCCCGAGGAGAAGGCCTGCGTTGTTTTCACTTGGATCTGAAGATTTGCGTGACGTCTTCCGACTGTTCTTATTCGTTAAGGAGAAAATCAGTTTGACAGTTTTTGTTACGCTAAAGTCAAGAATGAGAAAACTCGGACACCAACAGATACAAGAAGCACACCACGCTGGCGTTTGAAATGTCAGCAGACACAAAAAGAACCAGTGCGTCGAAAGTTGAAGTCTTTTATTGTTGAAGTCCTTTAGACGATAAGCAGCCCCAATGGATTCTGACGACAGCGAAGAGATCTCAGGTGAGTTTTCAAAGAAGTTAGCGACATTGGAACCTTGCGTGCCAAAAGATACTCTTTCACCAGATTGGAGAGAAGGATGCGCCAATGCACCGGTTCGTCCCCCCCCCCCCACTTCTTTCCCCTAGCCTCAGCATGCATATTTGCAATCAAACTTGTCTGTCGTTAGATACAATTTGCGTTCAGAACTTTCTTATCCACAGTAGCCCAGAGCACTGCTTGAACTGCGTATGACGTCAGAACCAGGCGGCGTAGCGTGGAGCGATAAACCGACCGTGATTGACCAGATGAATTGCGGCCAGTGTTGTAAGGTGTAGATTTCGGAGAGAAAACACGGAGGGTCGCCGCCAATATATATATATATCAAAACCGGAAGGCGCTGTTGCACTCTACCGTGGGACAGGAATTTCCCAGCACTGAAGAATAAAGGACACCACCCCCACCCCCCCCAAAAATCCCGGAAGAGCGCAAAACAATCAACTCTTGAAATGCTCTCTTGAGGACAGCCTCTATATTGAAAGGTCAGAAAGGTACTTATTCCTGTGTTTATTATCTAGGCCTCCGCGTTGGAGTTATCTGTGTCTAGCATGCGCTTCGAAATATTGGCTTAGAAAAATCCACTGACCTTACTGTTTGTATTTTGGTCTTGTGGCATGTGAGAGGAAGAGTTTGATAGCCAACCTCATGCTTTTGTACATATTGTTCCATCGGTACAGGTAGTGAGAATATCCGTAAAACCGTATTGTCCGTTGTGCCTGAAACTGCGTGTATGAGAGGGATAGTAATGATACAGTGGAGAGAGAATGTTTGAAGTGTCGGCACACCGTAATTTGTCGTGTGAAGAACATGTCAGCAGTAATTCATGAACCTTCAACCTTGTTGCAACATCCTTGTCCAAAAGGAGGCCTCACTTGACCCTGGCTTCCCAGCAAACCTGTGCTCCGTTTCTGTCCGTTGTATGTGTACACACGACCCCTATCCGCGCTTATAGCTCGTCCATTCATCTGCCTCTTTGACCGTCTATCTCGGTAGATGCTCAGCTGTCTCGGCGCATCTGTGAACTTTTCTCGCCCGGTGCGACAGTTGAAGGTTGCAGACATTAGACCGTTCTCAGTCCGCCCGGACCCTTCCCACTTGTCTGGCTTATGTGTCCTTGGTAGGGACAGACCATTTTCGTTTGTTATAAACAGAATGTTCAATGTTATAGTTAGACACAAGCTGTGAGTGTGAGACAAGGTGATAATACTGCTCAAATCACCTGAGCACATGGTTGTGCATGAATGAAAAGACTTTTGTTGCAGATTTCTTTCTTTCATGTAAGACTCCTTTCTTCGGTCTCAAACGCCCCAGCATCACACCTCACTGGCGTCGCCATTGCTTTCCTCTGCTCGTGTTTGGCAAATATCAATCATTTATACGACGGCCGGCGTCCCACTGATTTAGCCCTCTATAAGGATTATCTGGGGTGGAAAAAAACCATGTCATCTAAGCTGAACTTCCTGGATCTCAAAGGCGAGGCAGTCCCTTCCCACCAGCTGCCCCTAATGCCATCAGCCTTCCTCTTTTTTTGGAGGGGGGGGGGAGTACTTGTTCCTGTTCGCCCCCACTCCTGTTCGCTTCACCCCCATCCCCCCCGCTAGCTGACAGTTAAGCAGGTTGCTGTCATGTAGGGTCAGCAGAGCTAGTCTATTATGGATGCATTAGAGTAGGGATTGACACATCATGAATTGAATGTTCTTTCCAAATCAAAAATTTATAACTTACTGTTAAAAGGGGTAGGGGTGGTCTTGAATTTGAATCTGATTCCAGTCTTCTTGGTGCACAAAAAGGCTGGTTTTAAGGTGCAAAATGGCAGAATTGCTTACAAATGTAATGTTTTCATGCACAGCACTAACCTGAATTAATCAAAATGTTTTCTGTTTTCATTAGTAGTTATTTGCAGTCATCCAGAAACATTTATCTGCAGTCGTAGATAAGTGCATGTTTCAGAGAACAGAGTAAACCAGTCTTTAGCTTTTGTGCAGCATATGGTAAATTAAGCAGTTACTTAAAAAAATTTTGCAGTGGCAGAACCAGGGGCAGGCTTTGATTCTCGGGGCCTGGGGCTTCGGGCGCAGAAAAAACTGCTGGGCAAAATGTCAAGCAAAAAAATTGCAAAAGCATTCATTGACGAAACAACAGGTCGTGTGCTGGACAACACCTACCGCATGCTGAAGGAGTATAAAGGCAACAAAAAGGATGCAGAGAAAGTGATGAAATACATCATAAAAACGGTGGTCAAGGTAAAAGGAACAGTTTCTTAGTATGCATGTCTCTGTGAATGCCTGTGGACTTCATAAGTTTCAGGAAATTAAATATTTAAGTGTGCTAGAGACAACTCTTAGAAAACATTTCACATTCTGGAGCAAAACGAATAGGGTGTGCTAAAATAGTCTTCTATATTGTACATTCAAACAATCTTCTATGTTTTACAATCTTCTATATTCTACATTCAAACAATGTACATTCAAACAATCTATACTGTACAATCAAAAAATCTTTTATATGATAATAATCTTATGTATTATATACTCAAACAATCTTCTATATTATATATTACATATTCTATGTTGTGTCCTCGAACAATTTTCTCTATTGTATATCCAAACAATCTACACTGTGTATTTCAGGTGGGAATCCTCTATAAAAATGACCAGTTCAATGCTGAAGAACTCAAGATGGTGGCATCATTTAAACAAAAATTCAACTCACTAACAATGACAGCTATTAGTTTCTGGGAGGTTGATTTCACATATGACCAGAAGTTTGTCAGTAACAGTATTGAGGAATGCCGACAGCTCCTTCAGGACATCATTCATCGACATCTTACAGACAAGAGTAAAGGGCGTGTTGATCTTGTCTTCAAGACATTTGCTGAGCCAGAACTGTTGAATGGGGTGTTTGCCAAAAAGGAGGGTAACTATGGACATCTTATGGATGCCATAGTTACAGACCTGCACAAACTTATTGAGGAGGGCAATCTTTGAGAACTGTTGGTTATGGGTTATGTACCTGTGTATGTCACACTCACGTTTGTCTCCCTTTACCTGGACACATTTTCAGCCATGTGGTCTTGCGGCCCATGGGTCTGTTGTCTGCCCGTGTTTAGAACAGTCCAAGTGAATAATGATCAGAGAGAAAAGATGGTGGAAGGGACCCAAATGTGAAGAGCAGCATTGATTTTTCTTAGGTGTGGTATGGTTAACTTGGTCTTAGGGGTGCAGCTGGTTGACATCAGAGCCACATTGTATTACCAGCAGCATTCTAGCATGACAAGGGACTGCATGCTTTGGTAATGTGGCATGCCCAGTTGATGACTGCAGGGATGAGAAGTTGCAGCTATTTTTTAAGCTATGCTACACTTTGTAAAGATAAACCACTATTTACAAGATGAAGCAACATTCTGAGAAATGAACCGGCTACCAACTTGTTTGCATAAACATCAGCAGGACTCCAGTTAAATGTGCAAACCAATTATGTGCTCTATGCAAGTACACTGTACACTAGTCAAATAATAATGCATTTTGGTTTCGGGACCAAATTTGTGAAAAGGAGTGCTTCCACGTAGTTAAGTGAATGCCCGTATGAAATAGCCAGTAATAGCAAAAATTAATAAAATTTAGTAGTTATGCAACTTTTGCTTCCTTATCACATATGCAAGGGTGAAACTTTTCCAAAATCAATGGGGGATGTGAGCAAGGAGGAAAGGGTTTGCTCATCTCCATTATGATGCTTAATAAACACCACAGATTGCTGTCTGCTGAAATAATTTCATTTAATCTTCATCAGATTCCATTTTTATGTGGTCAAATAAAAAACAAAATGTGTTTCAAGGAGTTGATCACGTCTGTTATGCAATTGCAAAGCAACTCCCCTTCCCCCCCCAAAAAAAAATTATTTCTTCCTTAGGAAAGGGTTTCACCCATATGTATGGAAAAGCTGATAGGTGGCATCAAGTGTTTACAAAGTTTTAATGCTTTTGCTTGATCATTGCTGTAAAGATTGTTGCAAGCTTCAAATGAAATCTAAGGCAGCCTCTATGTGTCCACTAAGCAACAGATTTGTTTCAGAATAATTGTTGGGATGCATTAAATCAATGGCATAAAGTCTTCACACCTTTGGACATTTATAAAATATATACAAGTGTGGTAGGTGACAAAACAAGAACAAAAATACCTTTTTAACATTTTGAAATTGCACCGGAGACATCTAGTCCTCCCTCGCTGAATAGAGATCAAAACGATGCACATACTTCAAGATCTCAAGGGGAACAATTTGTTCTGCATGACACTCCACTTCACCGAGAATGAGGGAGGTCCTAGTAAACTGAATGTGCTGACCGGAAACAACCACTAAGCAACTGGCTTATCAGGGCATTGCATTACCTCTTGTCCATTAATGTTACAAACAGGCATGAATTGGAATATACCTGTATTACCTTTGTGT
>SMGT01011169.1:927780-945564 GCA_004794575.1 Lanistes nyassanus
GGTGAAGTTGCAAAAATGTTCTGTGTCCACAGGCTTTTTTTTCATTTCTGCATACACCGTTTTTACCTATAAATCCACATCTCAGAATTGTAGCAAGTTAACATAAAAGTGTGAAAGCAAAATTATATGCCTGTAACTTGGGTTTGTATTTCAATACTTCGATCAATTCTTTGCAGAAAATATCCTAAAGTTTAATGTTTTGGGTAACTGGCATATATTTACAACGCAAAGCTATAGGGTACGACATGGAGCACCTGCATATCAGGAACTGTGCTGCGTCTCCACCATGGAACGAGCAGTATCGCCAAGGTTTCTTGTACAAGACTGAAAATTGACCAATGTATGGCTGTGATGTCTTCTGAATGGGGCATCAGTGTTTTAGAATAATAGTCCAGGCATGTCGAATTTTGTCTACCAAGTGTGGCTTACACATCTCCACCAGTTCACATAATTCTGCAACATGCACTAGCAGTGCAGCACTATTGGATTTTGACAAGCCAGAAGGAAACACATTATTAAGGGGTTTTGTCAAGTAATGTAAAGTTGTCAGTGATCACGAGAATCAACGGAAAATCAAAAGCATCACTTATTTTAACTGCCAGAATATTGCAGTCAGCGGGGACAATTGTGAACCCTTTTATCTACTGATGTGTAGAAACGTGAACTGCTGGCATCAGACTCCACACCTCGTTACATCTCTTTACCGAAGTAAAACAAACGCAATTTAAATGTGAAGTTCCTCTTTATTTGTCACCGACAGTTTTATTTTTCATTCACTTCTTAGATGTGGATTCTCTGATGGAGTCACCCTTGCTCCTTGAGGAACTCCTGCGACGCTCAAGTTTGCGTTCTTTTGCTTCCTTGAGACGCATGGCCAGCAGTTTGGCATACTCAGCGGCCTCCTCGCGTTTCTTTTCAAAGCGCTTGCGCTTCAGTGCAAGTTTTGCCCTCTTGCGCTGTAGGACAACAGGTGTTACTAGTCGCTGTATTTTAGGTGCCTTTGATCTGGGTTTCTTTCCTGAAAATTAAAAACAGCAACCATTATGCTCCACAGGTTACCAGTCAGATTTCATCAGTGGTCTTGCTATTTAGTATTATTACAATTACCAAAGCACCCCCTCCCGTATACACTTTAGTCCTCTTATATCCTCAGTCTTAGTTTCAAGGGGTGCAATCCCTTAACCCAACCATGCTGCATGACTAGTTGCCTAGCCACAGGTTGCGCAGTGGTCTCCACACATGGCAAAATTTTATACACGCCGCTTGAAATTTATTTAGTTGGAAATGGCTAAAAAAAAGTCTACGGTAATGGACTCTTACATTCGAAAGCTGAATCATTTCTTGATAGGTTACTTCCCTTGGACTGTGTGTTAACTGATGTTTAGACTGGTTTCAAAGCGTGTGAAAAATGCCTGAAAAGTGCATAGCCATGTGCTCTGTCACTTCAGAAATGCTACAATTTACTCTTCAATTTACACACTGGTGAGGAAAATGACGTTTTACAATGATGAAGCTAAGAGAGCGATTCGAAAGAGAAAAACAAGCCAGCATGTGGTGTAAACAGGATCAAACAGACTGTGTAATGAATCGAGAGCTACTTCAACTTCAGTTGTGTTGCTATCAAAGGATTTACAAATTACAGAAAAAAGGTCCAAGAAAAAGTAAGGCATGAGTTTTCTATGTTTAGTGATGTTTGCAACAAGTTTAAATAACTCTTTGCTATTGTCTTTGGTTAGTTTTTAATGAAATTTTGAAAAAGGCTGAAAAACATGCGGCTATAGGGGCAGTTCGAGCTAAAAGGCCTGTGGCTGCATTGCATTAAAGTATATTGTGAATGTTTAAGCTGCCCACGCTGACCTGTTCCACGAATGTCAGAATGGTACTGTTATGTACAGGTTTTTCAGGAACTAAACTAGGGAGTTGCACACAATTAAGGGCACCACTGATGTCCAAATAGAATGCAAAACCTTTCTGCACGTTGACAATACATGCACACAACGAAAACATCTGTAAGACATAAAGCCAAATGTCTCACCATCCTTCTCCGGCAGAGGTCTCCTGACAACATACTGTCTCACGTCGTCCTCCTTAGAAAGGTTGAAGAGTTTCCTGATTCTGGAAGCACGTTTTGGGCCCAGACGACGAGGTACGGTGGTATCAGTCAAGCCAGCGATTTCGGCTTCACCTAAAAAGGTGTTGAAGATCAAGAGTGAATAAAGAGCTTGAAAAGGGTTAAGCGTGCATAAGAATATTCTAGAAAAACAGGTGACTGCCGCCTTGAAGGAAAAACCTTTCTTAAATTTAAAACAAGAAAACTGGACAAAGCTAAGATATGACAAAGACGAAGACAATCTACATCAGGATGACACAAAAACGACAAAAAAAGAAAAAAAAAGACAGAAAAAAAGAAAAAAAAAAGAGAAAAAGACTTAAGTTTCAAAATATTCTCACAAAATTTGCTTAAAACGACTGTCTTAATAGCTCTAAGTTCACCGAGACCTATTAATAATGGAGATTTATCAAGGTTAACCCATTCTGAACGTCGCTGAAATCTCAGCGTTTGGACGATTTTTGAAAAATTGTAACAAAAAACCTGTTCCTACCCGAAATTCATCCGTTGCTAATGCTTTATGGAAGACTGTGTTGAATTACGTAACCAAGGTGACGTAAGACAGTTTTGAAAAAGTCCCACTGACACAAAACACTCGCCGATTACAGCCGTTTGCAGCACTTTTAATCCATAAAACGTGGAAATTATCCATAAATGCCAGGGGTTTCCCACGAAACAGCTGGTATGGTTTTCAAACAAATCCAAGGCTTTTGCGGCACTTAGACGAAGATGGCGACCGACCAGACATTTTTTCCCTTCTAATGAGGTGGTGTGCTCAAGAGAATAAAACGTGCAAATGGCGTCTCTTTCCGTCGTTCAAGGGAAGAAACTCTATAGAGAAATGATTCTTGAAAAACCCCCGTGACTTCCCTTGCCAGCAAACCCGCTGGCCAACTAGCGCAAGTATTTATATACTTTACGCCAGCCAGCTAGCACAGCGGGGACAATGGGTCTAGCTTGTGGGAGTTCTAAGTGCTTACAAAAAAACAAAAAAACAAGCTAAGCAAACTAAATACTAAAAGAAACCTACAAACCTGCTCACGCACAAACATGATATTGCAAAAGACCAATGTTAAAACTGCAGATTTTAAAGTTGGAAAAGATTTTATCTTGCAGAAAACCCCAAACAGATAAAAGATATCCTTGCTATGCACAACACATTTCCAATGGTGTTTATAACACATGGTAAAGCATCAAAGATGGGGGGTGGGTGGGTTATTTGTTGCTTAACGTCCGGTCGCAAACTATGTGCATATCAGGACGGTGTTGTTTAGACAAAGTTTATGTGCTGCCACACGAGGGCCTGCTGGCAGAACACAGACCTCAGTCCCACCCAGTCACATTATACTGACACCGGGCCAACCAGTCCTAGTACTGTTCCCTATAGTCCCACCCGTCTGGCAGGGCAGCTACTAGATTGCCAATTTTTAAGTCTTAGGTATGACTCGGCCAGGGTGCGAATCAGCGACCTCCCGCCTTGGAAGTGGATGCCTTAACCACTAGACCACCGAGGCGGTTGCATCAAAGACAAGTGCCAAACAAAAATTCCAGCCTTTCACTCAAAGCACCTTATAGTGAATACCTCATTGTTTAGGACACAAAACAGGGAAAAACCCCAAACAGTGACTCCTCCCTGATCACATCTCACTGCAGTACAAACCAAGATAAAGGTCGGAAAACACAAAAGAAAAAGAACTGACTACAAATCCTGCTCTTCCACCTTTAAACTCCCCATGACTCAGACTGACTAGATTTACTAAATATATGCACTTGCTGTGTTTTCCTTAGAGACTTGTCGTAAAAGTTTACAACTTTAGCGGGGAAAAATTTAAGTGGGCAGATTCAACTATTTTTGTGTCACTGTATAACCCTAAAATGAGTCTGAAATCTGGAAGAATTACGGCAAAACTAGATGGGTAAACTAATATGCACCTACAAAATGCATGCATCACATGCACACTCACTATAGGCAATGGGAATTGATGGTTGGAAAAAAAAAGGGATACCAGAAACAGGCAAAAAGAAATAAACAGAAGATGTTTAAGATTGAAGACAGGATTCGAAAGTAAATTGACTGATCATACCTTTCTTCACAATGACAAGGGCCAGCACAGACAGATTGTTGTCAACTATGCAGCCACGGACACTTTTTCGCCGGCGTTCACCAGTGCGACGAGGACGATAACAGCTATGTCCTTTGCTGAGAAGAAGACGCACACGACCATTTGTAAGAACTCCTTGCTTCATGGGAAAGCCTTGTTTGTCGTTTCCTCCAGTGATTCGGAACACGTAGCCCTAGAAAAACAATTTTTGATGCATGATTCACCCTTTGAGTTTAAACAAGCAAACCAGAACCACCCAAGACCAGAAACTTGTTAATAACCTAATATTTTTAAGAACAGAACTGTACACTTTCCCTCCTCAATATACAACTCACTTCCACCCTGTAGCGCACCTTAACCTTTTAAAACCACAATGCCTACTATGGCACTATATATCAACAAAGTTGCCCACTATTGTCTTGAACACTACTGCTCCTCAGCTTGAAGTAATGATTGCTTGATTTCATGTGAAAATTAACCTTGATTCTACATCAGGTCTGCTGAGGCTGCGAAAATATGCTTTCTTCATAGCATGCTACACACGATAGCACTACCACATTAGCTGCTGTTGGTCAGGTCCCTAGCCAACATGAAATGCATGAAAACTATATGCAATGATCAACAGACTTCCCACTGGCCAACTTGATGACTAAAGCACACCCTTACTGGCAAAGCAGTTGCTGTGTTCTGTAGTTTGTCACCTGACAGCACAGCAAAGCATGGCACTACGACCTACCCTGATATCTGGGGGTCATTCTGCAAGTAGGAGGGGTCAACCAGCATTATCTCTGCATTTTTATTTTATGCAAAATTTCATGTGAAAATTAGCCTTGATTGTACATCAGGTCTTCTGAGGCTGCCCCTAATCTGGTTTGTTGCTGTTGGAGGCTGCTGGGGCCTCAGTGCCTGATCACCAAATGCCATACCAGGCAAGAAAGCTGTCCCATCACCCAAAGCCCAAGTAGTTCAATAAACACTTTGAGAGCTTCATGTTTAACCCATGCACACTTCTCGAAGAAAATTTTGAGCTGGGCACAAAAGTGCATGATAATGGCAAAAGCATGGACAGCAGTATGTAAAGCAAAATATCTGTCTTGAAAACTGATTGCAGAGCTTTGTTATTGGTCAACCGAAAGCAAAACTCAAGTGGTCATAAACAATGGAACTGAGCTCGAACATTGCAACTTAGTGGGCATCAACTGCAGAGTTCAAGGTCAGCATGTGCCAAGCAGCTTCACTCCGCTTATTTTTGCTCCACTACTTTAGCACAATCTCCGGAACTTTTTGATCAAAGTTTGTATAAAGTCAAGTACTTCCAGCTCAAAAATACTCATCCGATCTGGTCATAATATTCTTTGGACATGCCGAAACACATTTTAGAAAGGGGTTTTTGGGAGGCTCAGATATTGAAAAAATGTATACATATAGATTGTCCTACAAAAACACCTTAATTTGGATGGATGCAACCAGACATCAACAAATGTTCGCTGCGTCAGCTGACCTGCCACCTTCGGGGTGGGGGGATGGATTATAGCACTTTTCCCACAGAAGCCAGTATGACAGAAGGGAAGCAACTCAATCCAACATCACCACTTGCCACAGCACTGGTTCAATGGCAAGCTGCCATATATTTTCAGTCGCTTTGGATATTTTTTCCATCCAGCTTTTTGCACAGAATTCACACTAGATGGATATCAAGTAGGAATAATTTTATTCCTTTTCGGTTTTACTTTTAACAAATGCTCGCTGGGTCAGCCGAACTGCCATATTGGGGGTGGTGGGAGGGAATGGAATATAGCACAGAAGCCAGTATGATGGAAAGGGAAGCAACTCTTTTTATCAGTTTTTTCCCCTACATTTTTAAGCAAACATGGAGGCTACAGGGGAACACATGGTACATATGAGGGTGACTATGGGCGAAGTTACGGACTTCTTTGTTCCATCCGGAATGAGTTTGTAAAACACAAGTTCAGCACCTCATAAGAGTAAGTACCAGAGCATAGCCCCTTCTTCAAGACGATACAGGGAGGTAGCCACAGTACTTTGATTTCCTACAGGCAGCTTCAAGTGCATCTACAGTTAAGTGCTTTTAAAAAAAGGGAGCCATTGTAATAGAAAATGTTAACTGATCTTGCTGATGTCTTTCTTGACCGAACCTTTGGCCTGGAGTTCTAAACACAACTCTAGTCCGGACGGGAGGTGGAAAAAACTTACTACCATCAGGAACTGAACTAACATTGCAAAACAAAAAACTAGCATTCCAGGTTAACCAGTACTTCTGCCAATGTTGACTTAAAGACCAAAAATATCACTGTTCTAAACTGCTTATTAAACGTTCATCCAGACGGCACACATCTCAAAGGTCTGAACTCCTGTATCTGTGGCACACATCGCTGTTATGTTATGACTAAGAGCTCTCCTGCACAATACAGCACCTCAACACAAACGAGGGACAAAACAAAGCTACATGACTATGCACATGTTTAAGTATTTTCTCAGACACTCCTCTATATCTTCCTTTCCTATAAAATGTCTTCAATTCTTGTACATCCAGCTAGCCTAGATTTCGTACTAGATCTACTTAAACACTTGTAACTGTAACAGGTTAAGCCTATAAATGGGTGTGATCAAATTCATACGTATTTCGCACTGTTGTCGAAAAATCACATTATCCTCCTTACTTATACTGTTATAAGCTCTTCAACACTAGGGCTTAAAATACTCAATACGGTACATGAACTTTATTCAAGTTACTGGTATACTAGCAATAGTACTATTAGTATTAGTAGATCTAATAATTATCAGCGTTCGTCTTACCTTCCACTCATCTCCCAGGGAATCTGCAGCAACCTCTGTGGCTATCCTCTTCTCAAAGAAAGGACGAAGTTTCTTTTCGTCATCAATTTCAAGCAGCTTCTGACAGCCAGTAGCTGGGAAGGCAATATTGAGCTGAAAAATAGTTCATATCACCCACAATCCATGCCTCCAACCAAGCTATGAGAACACGTCACTGGTGTCAAATCTAAAGCATCTGCATAGTTTTTGACTCAAAGTACTCGAAATAACAAAACAGAAGAGAAAGTATTGATCATCTAAAAGATTATACATTATATTTTAAAACAAATATGTAATACAGCCGACAAAAGATCATTTCTCTCGCCTACCTTCATATTGTAACACAAGTTGCTTCTACTTGCGGAAAGGAAAAGACCGGAACCGGAAATTCAACTGTACTCTCTAATGCAGTGTTTTGCAAAAGCCCTCGAAACAACTTAAAAGAGCATTCATTACCCATTCACGTATAAAACTGAACAGAAAATCTATTATACTTTACTGCTGATTATACACTAAGTATTTACGGTTATTATGCATTGTGTTAGTAGCTAAATAATTTGACACGAGTATTCATGGCGCGAATAGTGTCAGCAAAAGCAACACCTACTGACCGTAGTGCAAAGAAAGAGCAGATAAGAGATATTACATCGTGTGGACAACATTTCTTTCCAGATTACAGATTATTTAAGAGTATGGTAAAGTGTTGTTTATTTGGCTGTGCAGTTACTCGTTGAAAAGAGAAACGAAGGGACGTCAGCGACAGATCGACGCTAGAGAACTTGCAAATTGAACTTGGGTAACTCAAATGACAAATGTAATTTAATATCCACTGTAAATTGTTCTCATTGTGACTGTCATCGTGGAACTCACATTCACTTGTCAACTCAGGCTCTTTGATGAAAGACTAAACTTTTATTTTCCCAAAAGCATAGTTAATACTTTTCGGTACTTCAGTTGAGCTTCTTGGACAAATATCGACAGTACATTTTGATGTGCATGCGAACAAGCAGTCGAAAGCACTAGGCAATGCTCTCTCTCTCTGTCTCTCATAATCTTTCTCTCTCTTGTTCTTGTTCGAAAATTATACAATGATGCAGTCATAACGGATATGAGACGCTTAGCCTAAGGAACAGATAATTTATTCTGTCATTTATTTCCTTGTCTCCACATTTCATTCACAAGATTGATGTGTATACTCTATTCATATTCATATTGACATAATTGATACAGAGATGATCATGATACGATGACTTAAGCCACAAATATTGAGAAGTGAAATATACCTAAGGCACTTAGGCAAAAATTCGAACTTCAAAATACCAAACTTAAACATTCTCAAACGTCTCATAATAAACAAGAATTGAAGATGTATGCTTATGTGTGGAGATGCAGAGAGAGAGATTTGATTTAAGCTTTCTCAGTCATGACAGAGTGAGGGGGATCTGTAAAGTAACATATTGTCAATAACAGTGAGGGAATGCTTGTACTGTTATAGACGTTCTGTATTGATGTAAAGTACCAAATTCACACTTTTTCTCCTTAGTGTATGTGACCACCTTGGTGGCGTAACAGGGCATCAGCTAAGGTGGGAGGTTAGTGGTTCACATTCTGTCATACCAAGGATTTAGAAACTGGCAATCTAGCAGCTGCCCTGCCAGACGCCTGGTACTGTAGGGAACAGTACTAGGACTGGTTGGCACAGTGCTAGTATAATGTGACTGGTTGGGACTGAAGTCTGTGTTGTGACAGCAGTCTCATGTGTGGCAGCACGTAAACTTGTCTAAGCTGCACTGTTCTGATAATGTGATATGCACCTAGTTTGCAACAATTCTTTTTAAGGAAAAACCAAACAACCAGTCCTTCTGCATGTGCACACACATTTTTAAACAACTAGTCTAAATATATTTGTAAATTAGCTTAAAGATGCATTATATATATATTTTTTCATATTCGTTTAGCAATCAGTATTCTTTGAAGCAATGCACCCTCGCGTGTAACAGTTGTTAGCAATAATTTAAAATTAAAATTAAAAACTTGCTACTATGTCATGAAAATCATGCAAAATCTGTAAATCTTACTTTCTGTTAGCAGTTATGTAACAATAATTTCATGTATGTGTGTGCGGGTGTGGTGTTGGGTGTGCATGTGTGATTATACATCACAATGATACAGGTTGACATAACGTGTCATTTATGATTTAAGCTGTTGGTTAATTAGCAGAAGTAACTATACATCTGTGAAAAATTTGAAATATTAAGTAACAGACTTTCAACTTACAGTTACATTGTAAATTTGAGTCTGTTTTAGTCATGTATTTGAGGAGATTATCAATGCAATAATAATAATAATGATGGCCAATTTGTAAGGTGCCATACCCCAACCCACAAAGGGCAGGCTCACAGCACCTGACAGAATACATGTAGACACACACACACGATTATGGTGCGTAAATGATCGAGGGGCAGCATGCTTGCCACTGATGCAGGTGGGTAGTGGGTTTAGATCCTTGGTTCACCATATCTACTTTGGCAGCTTGTGGAGCCTGTGTACAGGGCTGGTTGTCAGGTTCTTTTTCTTTGACTACTGTGGTTTCCATCCCTTTCCTCCACACCAGCACTTGTCATTACTCTCCCCTCGCCTCCCTGCATCATGAGATGTAGCCTTTGCTGTTGACGACGATAAACCGCCAAAAACTTGTATTGATGGACTGTTAAGATTGGTTGGCTGTTTTTTGTTTAAAGTCCAGTTGCAAACTAAGTGCATATCGGGATGATGTTGTTTTAGACAAGTTTACATGCTGCCACACTGAGACTGCTGACTGCAGTTCCCACCCAGTTGCATTATACTGACACCGGGCCAATCAGCCCTAATATTGTTCCCTATAGTTTCAAGTGTCTGACAGGGCAGCTACTAGACTGGTAATGTTTAAGTCTTGGGTATTATTCGGTCAGGGCACAAACCACCGACCTCATACCTTGGAAGAAGACATCTTAAGTGCAAGACCACTGAGGCGTGAAGCGTGTCATGGGCAAGTCATTATTGGATCACACTGCATTAACATCTGTTGGAAATTTGTGCTCATCTACCTGTTAGGATTTTATTTATTTAATGTTTGAGATGTTTCAAACTCTAAAGAGTTTCATGACCATAAAATTCTCTGGATATGAATTACAGGTTGAGAAGATGTAAATTGTAATGGGGAGTTCAAGTGATGATGAAAACTCACAGCTGAATCGGATTTCAAGCCAGTTTTTTGTGCCTGCCTCACTGCCAGCTTCACCAACAGATGAAACAGAAAACACACAGGATTATCTTACTGCTGTTGTCAAGAAATCCCTGCTCGAGTTAACACCACAGGTACATTTCTTCACTTTTGTGCATCACTGTTGAATGTTTGGATCTTATCTATCTAGCATCTACATTGCTTTGTTTTACAATTTCAATCCTGGTAATAATCAGGATTCATTGTAATGGTTATATAAGGTTAAGCTGATTCCTTTAATAATGGGTTAAATTTTGTCATGGCTTTTAGTAGTTCCAGGAAGTTAGATACAGAAATTTGGGTTCCCTTGATGCTAAAGTTCAAAACGATGCATTCTTAAGCTTCTTGAAGAGTTATCAAAAGTATTAGATGAAGTTGCAAGAGTATTTTCGATATTTTGCTCCTTGTTAACACACATGGTATAGTTTCCAAGCATATAAAATTTCAGGTAGAGGCATGTGAGTGACCCTGATAAGTGATATGCTACCAGAAGAGTTTTATTTTGTGAAAATTATTTGATAATATGGTGGCCACACTCTGTTACGCTATTTTCTGTTAGTGTAATTAGTAGCATGAGAAGTAAATGTTGGGTAGATGTACATCATCCAGTCTTTTTGAGGCGCTCAGTCTCGTAGGCTTTTAACTTTTCTACTGTCTCCCTTGTGATTGTGCACTTTCTGTTCAGTCTGAAGGCACTTCTTTGGTAGCATCAGCTATTGATCAAGTCATCAACATTCAAATCTTCTGCCCAGCTGGCCTTTATGAAGCATAAATCAGTTGATTGGTAGATGACACAACAAAATCAGTTCTCATCAACACAGAAAATGAATGAAAATTCAGAGCTCTCTTAAAACTCTTATGTGAATCCCTGATGCATTGAAAAACAGAAATGACACATTAGAAATGGAAGTAAACGGGGAGGGAATCTGGAGATGACAGGACTTTCTAGGATGATTTATTCTGGAGGCTTTGCAAGGTCATGATTCCTAGTGTCAATGGACATAGTGAAGTTACAACACATTTAGAAGAATTCATCTAATAATTGTCTTGGTTGGCGTTGGAGAAGGTAGCTGCATAGAAGGAGCTTGTATTAATCTGCTAGAACAAGCTTGCTTGTTTGAATCAGTCTTTGATATGAGATGCGTGTTTATGTGTTTATTTTTGCCAATATTTGGTGAGAATTCTGTATATTTAACAGCTTCACAACTACCTGTATTCTTTGGTCTAGTTTTGACTTGCAGATTATAATCATGTGAAACGGAAAGGTCCAGATCAGAAAGATAAAGCATACTAATTTGTTTTCTGTTATTCACTCTTGGAAGTGATAAAATAAAGTGCTCAGATATTTTAATCTTATCAGTATACTTATGTTATTTTAAATGAGAATCTTTTCAGTTTTCTTTAAAAATGTTAACAGACTTTGTTTTTTTTGTACATGACCGTTTAAGTTTAAAAGAGTAACTCACAGTTAATGAGGGACTTTATAACGGTGGAAATGTGTCTCAAGCATGACAGAAAAGTGATAAGCTGTCTTGTCTTTTGAAGATTGAGGAAGTAGAAGACGAAGATTCAGAGCAGGAGGTCGTGTATCCACCTTTAATGGATGTTAAGAACATGTTGAGAGATAGAGGCGCTGAAGCAGGTTGGTGGAAGGTTAACAAGACTCTTGTGTGTGAAGTACTTTCCGTAAGAAAGGGCAGTTCAGTAACTTTGAGCAGATGATTCCTTTTTGCTCACTTGTCCACAAAGGAAAGAGGTCAACATTGTGACATCATGTTGAAATGTGGGTAGGTTTATAAAGAAAGCCAGTGGGAGGGTTCAGTTCATATGTTTATGAGGCATATCTGTGGACAGATATGGCATGAAATGCAACTCATTTTTGAGGTAGTGTGAGATCACCAAGGTCTGCTTGCTTACATCTTATGAATGAAAATTAGACGAGAGATTTTTGGGACATAGAATTTTGAATAAGTTGTAATTAACTTAATCTTCAAATTTGAAAACAGTCTCCACTCATTTGAGTCAGTTGCTCAGACTTCATCATCTTCCATTTGTATACATGATGTGTGAATGCATTGTATGTCATGAGTACATGCATGTGTGCGTGTGTATTGTATCTGAGCATCTTTATGTCTTTACATTCTTAAAAACATTGCCGTAAGACAAGGAAATATTATTGTTTTTAGTATGTTTGTAGTGTGCTCCACTTCATGAGTGGCATTTTTGAGAAAAAGTGTATGGTCTGCCATATGTACAGAGACTTCGGCAGTACTTGTTCCTGACAGTGAAGTCGAAGGAGGGGAGAAGTCAGCACCATCAGACGGAGCCATCACGATAGATGAGACAGTCAGGTGAGATTTTACAGGGTGTCCTGAGATGTTTCTTTGGTTTTACATGATAATTTAGTTCTGTCACGGCAACGCTTAGTTGTGGAATGTTGCTGAAATGAAACGGAACAAATGACTGGTGCTTGGAGTAAAAAATAGGATGACAATAAAGAAACTTAACCAAGCAAAGTATCTGACTGGGAGCTGTCTACATTTTGGGGCATTACCCTTTCATCAGGATGACACAAACAACACGAACGAATGCAGTAGAACCCTTGAAATATGAACCCCACCCCCCTCGTTTACAACTCCCTGTCATTTACGACCAGAATTTTGGGACCGATGACGTTTTCTCTCTATCCATCTTCTCATTTATGACTCCCCCCCCCCCCTCCCAAATACGACTTACTACTAAGGAATTATGACTTTTTACAACCATAACTCGATCTGTGGAAATCACTTGAGAGCTTTGTAATCACTTTTGGTCTCTCATAGCTATGGCAGAGAAAATCAGTGGATTGCCTCAGGGTATTCAGAACTCGGATTGACCAATCTAAACGTGACATGATTTCCAACTCAGTGCGCAAATTCTCCATATATAGTTCTTAGTTCCTATGCTAGAACGGTGTATTCGGAATAAATTCAAACAGCTTTTTGTTCTGTTGTTTTCGTTTTCATTTTGGAGATGAATTGGGTAAGGAACGTAAAAATCCGGACCGATGCAATTTCCTCTCCCTTCCCATCACACACACCCAAGATCGGCACAAATTAAAACAATTCAGTGCACCTGTTTCAAATTTACAGATCATGTCCAACTTCAAGGCTAAAACTGCACACATTCAAACTAAAATTAAAGGAGCAGGTTTATGAAAAATTTAGCACTAACAACAACAACAACAACCAAAAAAAAAAACCCTGTGTGCAGAACATTTTATTCAAAAACTGGAAGTTGTCTGTCTGAAAAACCTTGGCATTCAGAAACAAAAGTGATGAGTTTTGCAGGATATCAGTTTGTAAAGTAGACTGCTGAGGAATACCGCTTTGTGATTTTTTTCTGTGTTTGTGTTTTGTTTTTGTTTTTGTCTCCAAATGTTGTCTGCTACTGCTGTCTTCCTTTCAGTGCTTTTGTTTCTCATTGAAATTTCTCCATTAAAACTTAACAGACATGGCTTTTACGCTTCTGATTTACACTTTTGAGGAACATACAGTGTGTTCCAGTACAGTTTTGGTGTGGTTTTTATTGCTTTGTTGCTTTTTTTCTGCCTTTAGCTGTGTCCATCATCTACGATCAATATGCAGATATCTTTTGTTCAATACCTGCCATGCATGGTCCCTCAGATTTATGCATTTGTAACAAATTATGGACAAATTAATTGCACATAGTGCGAATGCAGCAATAGGATATTTCAGTAATTTGGGAATAGTTTTACTATTTTTATAAATAAATTATGAGTATATTTTTAGTCTCTGGAGGTAAACATGTTGAGTAAACGTCATTTCTTTTGCCTGTTTAAGTTTAAATTACGAAGGGAGTTCAAATGATACATTTAAAATGATATGTTGATTTTACTCCCATTGCTTATATTTTGATGGGTAACAGTGTGCTTAGTTCTTTGTTAGACTGCTGTGATAGCATAATTGATTTAATTATTAAAACAATTGTGTGTGTGTGTAGTGAAGAGAATGCTGACATGGAAACAGGCACCACGAGCAGTGATACTGAAGTGGCAAACACTACAGTGATCTTGAAAGAAAGTGGTAAGGCTGTATTCAAGAGGAGTTCCTATTTTGTGCGTTATGTGTGTTCCTAATAATCCTAGTAAAGTGCATTTGCACTTGCAGATCTAGTGCTGTAGAGTTCAGTCAGTCCCCAGTTACAGCCTCTTTTAATTCCCCAGCTCTGGTTATCTTTACTAGTTTTTAGGACTTTTATCCAGTTATAGCAGCCTGCTAATGTACTTGACTTTCCTGCATGTTGCACTTAAGCCTGGTGTGTTTTTAATCTTCACTTAGGAGATCAGACTCTAGATGTGACAATAGATGATTGTCTTGTCATTAGAATCTGAGTAAAGAGATGAGAAACAGGTGACCGCAGCTTGGGGTAATAAAATGTGGAATTAGACAGGCAACACGTCGATGTTTCAGATCATGGAGCCTTCTTCAGGACTGTAGAGATACAGACAGATAACAAATAACAAATAAAAATCACTTAGCTAAGTGATTTTTATTTTTTGTTATCTGTCTATACCTCAGCTAATGTGGCGTCCTGAAGAAGAGGCCATACCCTCAAAATGTCGACTTGTTGCCTATCTAATTCTCGCTTGGCTAAGTTCTTTTTGTTGTACATTAGAACGTAAAATAAATCACAGAGCTAAAATCTAACAGTTTTAAGCAGCTCTTTGTATCCACATTGAAAAGGGAACATGACTGATAACTTTGTAAATATGTTAATTGCATTTAAACTGCAATAATTCTTGAAAACTTTTACTCCAAAAATGTCCCAGGCATAAATATTCGTCTTAGCCTGACCCTTGATTATCCAACTTGAAGCTCTGAAACTGAAAATTCGTACTAGATGACTGTGCATATAACAGAAAAAGCCTTATTGCAGATAGTGAAACAAAGCTTCTCTTTCTCTTTCTCTCTTAAGAACTCATCAAAACTTTATTTACAAATATTTTGTATTCTGCATTTTCTTTCAAGTTACCTCTACATTGTGATCTATTACGTCAGTGATCAGTAAACAAAAATAAGACAGCTGCTGCAACCCTTTTTGAAGCTTCAAGATTTCAAATAGCTTATTCAACTTTTTCTAAAAGCCATTTAACCTTTTTTTTGGTAGTAAGTCAGTTATATCCCGTAAACTTAAACATAGAGATATGCATGCTTTTGAAAACCTTGGACCATGTTTATTGTTAAATTTAAAAGCCATGCTTTATTGTTTAAAGAGAGGGATTCTTACTGTGGTTTTAGTCGTATTCAGAAGTGAAGGCCATCACACAGCAGCAATTAGAGGTTGAGAAAAGAGGACTTCGTTAAATATAATTCCACTTTATCTCTCTGTATTATTAGCATAAGAAAAATTTCCTGTTAAGCCTGTTTTAATTGGTTCCAACATTAGATTTAGAAACATTTTTGAAAGTGTAAGAATTAGATAAAAGGAAAAAATTCTTTTCAGCGAGGATATGCATTAAGGGGGGTGGTTGTGTGGATGAGGTGGGGATAATAAGAATTGATACAGAGTTTCTTTAAAAATGAGAACAGCATATGTATTAAAACAGGTAAAACAATTATGATAATAAGGCTACTTAGACAAAATGAGCTTGAGAGTTGTGCTTTAATTTTTTTTGGCAGAAAGGGGCTCCAAGAAAGAAAAGTCGCCCCCATCAACACAAGAAGACATGTTCAAAGATGAAAGTGATGAAGAAATGCGGTTGATTGTGACACCATCTCGCCACTTGCCCAACTTACAGCTGTCAGCAGAACCAATTTTGGTGCCGGAAACCTTGGAAGAGAGCATGTGAGTTTGGTTCTGAACTTTAATTTCAGCCATGTGAGAATGGTTATTTTGAATGCATATGTCTCGTGAATGGAGTGGCTTTTTTTCATTCAAAGTATGGGGATCAGCGTCTTGTAATGGACTACTTCTATTCTTTTGGAAAACAACAACTGATGTGATTTTGTACTGGTGACTCCTGCAGATGTCAGAGACCTTTGATCTAGTTATTTCCTATAACTCTTATTATTGTTGTTTAACAGGGATCATGTGTGTCCATCACCAGAAGCCTGTGGTTTAATGCCTGTCATTGTGCCCTCTTCTCCAACACAGACACCACTCACATCTGGTAAAGGTCAAATTTCTTTCAAGTCAATTATTTGTTTTTGATTAACATTTTTTTCAAGTACAAATCATCTGGAATTTTTTGTTGTTGAATCCCCTTCAAGTTGGAATTTTCTTGTAATGTTTATGTGGCTGTTAATGCCTGTGAGTAGATTCTACAATAACAGTAAAAGCATTGCACCACATTGGGAGCAGGTATGCAGTGATGCGCATGTTCTGTAGATTTTTAAAGAGTGTTGGGTGAGTGGGTGATGTTACAGACAGCTGCAGGGGTCATTCCTGTATGCTTTGCCCTTTCCCAAGTTTTGACCATCCTGATAACCTCTCAGAGATGTAGGCTGTCTGTTACTTGTTGTGAAAGACGGCCTGAATATATAAACATTTTTTTAAGTGAAGCGTAGTTTTATGTGCAAGTTAGCCCTTAGAAAGGATTAATTGCTTGTAAACTAATAAAATTCGAGGATAGGAAGCTAGTTAATTAATTACTTTTGCTGTATGAGCAATGAAGGCTAACACCATGGGAATGCATTTGAGAGGTAACAGCTTGGGAAGTCTTGGGAAACTAAGTTTGGAACGATTGTGTCCTTGAAATAAATATTTTTAAAACGCCTTTTTGTGGTTCTTTTCTTACATGCACATGCACACATGTATGGGTGCATATTATGTCTAAAGATTTTAGTAATAGTGTTGCTTTTTCTGCTTTCAGCAGCTGGTTTTCATCCAGAGGAAACAGCAATGGATGCTGACTGTAATCCAGTAAATGTCTTTCAGTAATATTCAATTTCTTGTCTGTACTTCTGTCAAAATACTTTCAATGTCAATTTGGTGTGGTGCGTTTCCTTCTTCTAGACAAAGTTATGGCAATTATTTTGGTGATAGATTTGTGCTAGAGATATTGCTGGTTTGTGGAGAAAACAAGGACTACTATAATCAAGGACGTGCACACCTGAATTTCTGACTTTGCTAGCGAAGGCCATTCATTTTCTTCTTAACCGAGACTTTTTTTTTTAAACAAAGGTCATCACACATGTGATCATAGGTGTTGTATTAAATGTCATAAAAGTAAATTTCAAAACAAAATGGGTATTTAACACGTAGACTGTGGAATTTCCAGTGTAAGACAGGAGTTACCTCTCTTCCGTAATTGTTTCATGGTAAGAGAGGCAACTTGTGTCTTGTCTCTTATCACCAGCATGTAACAGGTGATTGCCTAAATAATAATAATATGGAAAGAGTCTCTCATGATAGTCTACTTTTAACTGTATAAAACAAAAATACCTTACCAACACAGCCGATATGAATTAATC
>SMGT01011170.1:0-33156 GCA_004794575.1 Lanistes nyassanus
ATAGATTTAATACAGAAGAAGGGTAGTTCTCGTGTATACTGAAAGTACGTCCCCATTCAATGAATTTTCAGAAATACTACTGATAAGGGGATTATCTGGGAAAAAGGATGATTTGAAACAAGGGCAATTTTAGCTGGCTATAGCGGTTTGCTGTAATTATAAAAACACAGTCCGATGTTTGAATGCTTAGTGCAAGCGCATTTAAACGTACACGTGAGCACGAGCGCATGCATGCACACACCTGGATGCAGACGTACAGGTAAGCAAAATCGCGCTCTCTCATTCACTCAGAGAGAGAGAGAGAAAAAAAGATTTTCATATCGACATACAAACACAAGCGCGCAAAAGAACACCCTCCGAGAACATGATTGTGCACTGGAACGCGTATGAATATAATCTGTCACACCAGTACAAAGAATCAAACATTGGGTTTATGCGACGCCAATTGAAAATTAAGGTACACGCTGAAACGCTGAAAAATATATGGTTAATTCTTAAAATGTTTATGAAACTTCTGACAGTTTGGAACATGAGAATGTTGTCGTAGAGTTAATTGTCCACTGACAGTCTGCGCATCTTTGCGATTGCCGTAATGCAATTTGGAAGATATTAAATAAAGACCTCTGTTATGCTTTAGCACCATCTAGATTATTGTTCACGCTACATGGGCCATCAAACGTAGGTTTCTTTCTAACATTATTCATAATTACAGAAAAAGAAACCAGAAAAAAATCTCTAAATGAGTGTTACGAGTAAAATTTGTCAGCGCCTATGAGCAACTGCTATTGTTTGGCGTCACGAATAAATTATCGGAAGGTTGACCTAATCGCCTTCTTTCACTAGACAGGCAGCTGATGTACTTGCTGTAAAGTCTACACTCTTCTCGGAGTAGTCAAGTGTTATGAAGCCGCGCACGCATCTGTGCTTCTGCAGAGAGCAAATTCTAGAACACGCGACATCTTGCTATAATGGTAGAATGTTCGCGCAGCTTTAAGACAAACATATATAGGAGAGATTGGGGAGAGAGCGTCGCCACTAAACAAGTTCGTGGGTGTGTGAGACTGTTGTCGTCACTGTGCTTGGGGGACTGAGACCGCTAGATCATTTTTAAACTACCGTTGAGAGCTGAATGCCGGGCTCTGACACATAACGAGCAGAAGGTTATCCTACCACACACACACACACACCCTTTAAACTAAGGTTATCATGCACGTGAGGACATTGTGTGTGGTAAAGTGTGGATCGTAACAGTGAGCGCAAAATGCATTTCGTGCGCATCTCGACTCCTTAAATATGATAAACACCCAGAATTAACGCCTTTTATCACGTCACTGTGTTGTCAGGAATGCTGCTACTCCTTTGGGAAAACATTCCTGAACCTGTCCGAACCTTTTGCGGGTCCTTCGCTGGCTCACAGTCCACTGGTCTACGAACTGCGCGAACAGTATGAGACTGAAGACTATCAGGCCTATCGGACATGTTGTGTTTATTCCACAGGCGACAGGTGCCACAACTTCTACGAACTGCGACCAATAGGAGAATGCGCCTCGAATATTCCGTTTCGAAGAGGTATTGCTAATGTGATCTACTTTGAATCGCAATAGTTTTAACACATTCAGTGCCAGCCATATTTCATTTTTATTTGAACGTCCATTCTCAAATCACAGAAAAATAACCGTAAGCGCTACAAACAAGAAAAAAACTGATTTTTAAATGTCATCATGCGCTGAATATGCTATTTATTACCTTAATCTTTGCTGTCGTCTCAAAATTATTTAACATCCAGGAGCAATGGGCTAACTGAAATTCGAAATCTCACGCAAGCGCCCTATGTATTGCCATGTATCCTCCATTTTGAAACGTAACGGTCTTCCCAAAATAATTGTTTCCCAGAAACAGCATCGATTTATAGTCAAAGGGAAATAACCCTATCAACAGGAAATGGTTAAGCTGCTGATTTAAAAAGTTGTTTCCCTTGGAACACTATGTGCAAGGCGTGCGGAAATTCACGATTTTGTGCGACGTTGGTGATAATAAGAGAAACAATGTTGTAAAATACATGTATAATCAATAAATTGCATGTTTTATCAGGCTCCACGTATGGTAACACTCACATTAAAACTCTGGATGAGAGGGAATACAGCTTTAACGGCATTGGGGAAATCACTCTTATCATGATCCGAACACCGGAAGTAAACTTCACGCTCCAGGGTCGCACAGAGAGGACGTGGGATGACAAGGGCGTCCCGTCAAACGGCACGGTCTTCACAGCGCTCGGCATGGAGGAGAACGGCGTGAGAGTATTCGTGGGCATCGACCCGAGTACCAACACCTGTATGAACCCCCTTCTCAATAATTTCTGTCAAGAATTAATGTTACATCACATATCGGTAACACTCCATAATGTTTTCTATATCTTTGGTTTCTAAATTTTTTGTTGAGATTGATTTCAGTTTCATGTGCTTTAGTGGCAAAATTAATGAAATTCTAGCTTCTTTTAGCACAAAGATGAAAATCAAAATCATTCCGACGTAAGTTCTTTCTCTCACTCCAAATAAGATCGGCATACCGAACATTTCAGTTGTTTTTGTTTTCCTTACACCTAGCACTTGTCATCTATGGCAACGGAACAGACTACACCAATAAGTTTAAAGAGGGAGGCGATTTCTTTACCATCGATACAGAGGGTTTCATGATCAGTCGTGTTAACAACACGTGCATCGTCAGTTTCCCCTCCGGTAAGGAAGAATGTTTCAATAAATTTTTTTGTCTTTTTCAAGTGTATTATTTTTGTCAAATTTGATGTGTATCTTTTGTGAGTTGTTCTTGATTCTAGATTGAGGCAAAGTCTGCACTTTTGTATTGGAAACTTTTTTGCTCAGTTAGAATAAATCGTTCACAAAAGCATTTTTACATCCATGGCTAATATTTCGTCAAAGAGTTTTCGTTTACAGGAATCGACTTCTAAGATGAGGTATTTGTTGTTTTGAAAACTTTACTGGCTGCCTAAGTGTAAACATTGCCAACTGCAGTCGTAATTCTGACGTTACGTCCAACATTTACCCACAGATATTGGAATTGCCGTGTCAGTTCGCCTAAAGGCCCTGGCTATTGACTTCTCCATTCCCAAGAAATTCCGAGGATTGACGGAAGGAATGCTTGGTAACTTCAATGGCAACAAAAGTGATGATTTTGTTCTTCCTGATGGTAAAATACTGAGCGACAACTTGAGCGACCGTCAAATATTCTACAACTTTTCTCAAAAATGTAGGTTCTGTATGTTGTCACTATGATACGTTGTTATGAAATCTTTAACCAACAAGAATTTCTCGAAAATTCACGATCTGCACAAAGCAAATTTCGAAATATTTATTTATTTTTCGTTATCCCGAAGCTGTTAAATTAAAAATCATTTTAGTAATAAAAACATTTTCCTATCTAAAGATTAATTAAACTTTCGGTGCGGCTGCAATCAACGAGCAAAATCATTTTTACTGATCATATAAACAACGTGCAGCAGTCTTAAGAAGTGCGTATAATACAAGAATACACAATACATGGTCCCTATATACTGTCAAATGTTACTTTTTATACATGTGTATGTGTGTGTGTGTGTGTGCGTTTGTGCGTGCGGCCGCGGGTGGGTGGATGCATATATAAGGGCTGGTCACGACAGAGAACACAGTGATGCAGTATGAACCGCGAATGGGACCTGCAGACTACTACCATCCAGAGTTTGTGCCAGTCTTCTTGGATGAGACGCTTCTCACAGAACAGGCTGTGAACATCTGTGGAGCAGAAAACAAACTCTGCATCTACGACTATATCACCACGGGCAAAAGTGACTTTGCGCTTGAGACTTCCAGCCTCCGCAACCACTCAGAGACAACACTGAACCGCATCAGTGAGTTTTTTCCTCATTGAGTATCTATTACTCCAAACTGTTTTTAAATGAATCAGCAGGATGTCTGATGGACAGAACATTCTTTTCAATTATCTCCCCATTCCTCATCATGATAGTCTTGTCATGGCGGACGGGATACTTTAGCCGAGCGACACAGCCGAGTTGGTTGTTTATTCGGCTCAAAACTAAGTGGCTCTAAATCTATCGAGCGCTTCACAAAGGACAAGCAGGACAGTTTCTCAGTATTGAGGTTAATAAAGAGATTATTATTATTCATTATATTGATTATGTGGATTTTAATCATACAAATCAGAAAAAAAATTCTTAAGTGTTTATGAATCTTTAATGACTGTTAAAAATACAAGTTTACAATCTAAATTTTAACTATTATAATAACAACAGTATGGCATTTTTCATAATGTTGAAGGTTAAACTATTATTTTACTTTCTTCCTCAACTTACTTAATCAAAGATTGTACATCATGTTATCACAAATATAAAAATAGCAAAGGCTATATCAAAAAATTAATGCTAAAAGCAGAACAATAATATTTTAAGTAAAACGATGTCTTTATTTGTCAGAAAATTCGTTGCCATGGGTTGAAGCTCCCAACCACGTGATTGTGAAATATAATCAGACATCGCAGTTCTTGGTAACGGCTCATGACGATGATAACGATGTGCTTACCTACCATCTTGCTGACACCTACGGGGGCGCTTTGAAAATAGACTCCTCCACTGGGTTGGTTACAGCTTTGTTTGCCACACACGACCCTGTTGAGATCAGGTTAGTATTGTATCAGAAACTAAAACTGTTATACTTAGGCCGATCCAAAAATTTCTGTTTGCATCCCTAAAAGTTTACGAGTCCCGAAAACTATCAACATACTGCAAATCACCATGAGATCAAAGCCGTCACTTATGTCTATGGTCAGCAGGCGAAAATGTTAATCTTCGGTTTTTAGATTTTATTCTTTCTAAGCAAACGGTTGGTAAAGGTTTATGATTTTCGGATTAGTCTCATGTAATTTATCATTCTAAGCCAAGCTGCTTTGCTTTTTCAAAGGAGCTTACACTGTTGTAAACATTTCATTTAAAAAAAAGTTTACGAAAGCCTGTTTCTCACATACACGGACTTACCAGTCTGTGCCAGTCTGACTACTTCTGATTGAAGATTTACTGTCGACAGTGTGTTCGTCGTGGATTCTCATGGAGGCCAGTCCCCCGTTGTGTCCATCCCTCTCGTTCTCTGCACAAACTGTGGGGGTCACGGGACATGCAGCCAAACCGAGACAAGACCGTCCCCCGGCGGCTTTGTGCAGGGTATGGCAAACCAATCTTCCATTGCATCTAACCCTCTACTTCTCTGCACCAACTGCGGGACATGCAGCCAAACCGATACAAGACCGTCCACGGACAGGTTCTACTTCCGGTACGCCGTCTGCACGTGCGACTCCGCGTGGACTGGAGATGAATGTCAGGTGGATAGAGACGGATGCGCGGACAGCCCTTGTCACCCGCTACAGAACTGCACGGACGTTCCGGCTGAAAAACAAGGTGCTAGTGACGTTGGTTACACCTGTAGCGCCTGCCCACAAGGCTTTGTTACCTACGTCAGCAACGGCCAGGAAGCGTGTTTAGACGTGGATGAGTGCACTAATCGTAGCGCTAACACGTGTGAGATGTTGTGTGAGAACAGGTACGGAAGTTATGCGTGCTACTGTCAGCCAGGTTACCGTCTGAACACAGACGGGCGAACATGCAGTGACATCAACGAGTGTCTGGAAAAGACAAGCGACTGTCAGCAAATATGTCAAAACATTGATGGCAGCTACCGGTGTGCTTGTGAAGAAGGATACATCTACAACGAACTGAAGAACATTTGCGAAGAAGATCATTCCATCGGAGACGCCTGTCAGAACAGTGGTTGCTCGCAGAACTGCAAAGTCAGACGTGACCCTTCCACAAACAGCACCGTTCCTGAATGCTTCTGTAACTCAGGCTTTGACTTAAATCCGTCCGACAATAAGACCTGTACGGACCACGACGAGTGTCAGGACAACATATGTGCCCAGCAGTGCCAGAACGCGCCGGGCGAATTTTCCTGCTCGTGTAACAACGGTTACAAGCTGAACGAGGACAAACGCACGTGCTCTCCATGTCCGTACCTGCGCTACGGGTTTGAGTGTAACCAGCTCTGTGAGTGCGGTGGACGTGAAAAGGACTGCGACAAGGTCAGGGGGTGCTTGTGCCAAGATGGCTGGACCGGAAGTAAGTGCCAAGATGACGTGGACGAGTGTGCCCAGAATCGCAGCATATGTGGACCAGAGCGAGTTTGCACCAATACTCTGGGCTCCTACGCATGCAGCTGTCGGCCCGGGTACACACGTGACAGACAAGGGAACTGCACTGGTAACTTATTTCTGGTTATAACAGAGGGACATTTTAGTGCTTTAGAAAAGTCGAAAAGAAGTATTGTACAGATATCGTGGGTGACTTTCACGTTATGACCTTAATACAGTATAAGTTGAGTTTGGGGTTTTCATGGTTTTTATAAATGAACGTCCCCTAAACAGACCATGAATATTTTTAAGAGTGTTCCCTCGTGACTTAAGGCTGATTTAGAAAACTGTATGCTCTTTGTTTCCCCCTTTTGAAAATCTGTAGCATTTGTTTTATTACAGACATCAACGAATGCGCAGCTACTTTCCCGTGTGGACCTCTTGAAAACTGTGCGAACATTCCAGGAAACTATTACTGTTCGTGCATCCAAGGCTACACGAGAGCTGGTAGCGGATGCTCTGGTGAGACAATTCAACAGTTCTAGCAGTCTTATTTTTTAAGACCAAAAGCCAATATCAATCTGTTAAACAGGTGTCCACAAGCTAGACTACATTTGTAAGGTATGTGGCCTCCCACACGCCAGGGGCGACTTTGTTCAAGGATCTTTTTTAATCGGACAAATGTGTTTCCTAGCACGCATGTTTGTCATGATAGGAGTTCCCTCTTACTTACACGTAGCTGCTTCTCAGCCTCAGTTCTTTTCATGAATTGGCCTCCCAAAGTCCGTGCGCTAAATTGCTTTTTCCTGGGTTCCGTTATTAAATCCACTAAGTTATTTTTAAGATAAGTGCCTAAGTCTTATAAGTAATTTATTATAATGTTAGAATGATGTTAATGGCTTATGAACACCCATACTGTTCACTAAGTTACAGTTTCCAGCAATCGAAATAAAATTTAATGAAACGCTTTAAACGGTAAAAAAAATTAGAATTCGATTTTTTTCGAGCATGTTCTCTGCACATGAAATAATGCACGCTTTTGTACTTTGTGTTGTTTTTCTCACGTGTTGGTATATTCTCCGTCTCAGACACAAACGAATGTGAGGTCAGCAGAGGAGGGTGTCAGCAAGTGTGCGTCAATGTCCCTGGTTCTTTCAACTGCGAGTGCAGATACGGTTACAGACTCAACTCGGACCGAAAAACTTGTTCGAAAAGTAAGTCTTCTCCGGCTTCTCTTTGTACTTTACCTGTGACCCTCTTTTCCTTTTATATCTAGTCGTCACCGTCGCCATTTTTGTAGGAAAATGATCAGCTTGAAGGAGAACATATAACTGGTCTTTAAGAATATATTAACTTCACAGATCTGCTATAATTGTATAATTGCTTCAGCCCAGGATATCATCCAAAAATTGTATTCGTTGGATATCATATATGTGCTTTCTTTTCTTTCTTTCTTTCTTTCTTTCTTTCTTTCTTTCTTTCTTTCTTTCTTTCTTTCTTTCTCTTTCTTTCTCTCCTTCCTTTCTTCCTTTTTCCCTCTTTCTTTCTCTTTTTCTTTCCACCTACTACACGACGCGGAGTGCTGTTATACAACAGACCACAAAAAGAGGTCGGGAGTAAGATGGATTTCCGTATTCAGAGATATATTTTATTTCCGATGGCAGCTCCCAATCCTGCCATATATCTTAAATAATTAAGAGTGGTTTGCATTTGCAGCTTTCGATGCTGACACGTATTTTTGGTGTTTACAGCTACAATGCTCTTTTACATACCTTCGAAAATGATCCTGTTGATATGTGACGTGAGTGAAGATTTCTCGTCAGTGTTATTATTATATCCATTTTATTATCCACAGTTCATATTGTTTCCAAAAGTAAAGTATAAGTCTTTGACTAAAACGTTGTATGCTTTTATCTAATACTATCCATTGGAGCTGAGCAACTTTGTGGACCGCTGACGGTCTCTCTGCTTGTGTGGTAAACTCATTAGGTATGCACGCTGGCCGGGAGGGAAATCGAACTAAAAGTACAAATCCGTCCTGACAGACGACGACTCCAGCTCTTCAAATATTTTGAGTTGAAGGATGCTTTCTTGCCTTCCTGTTTTCAGAGTTTCTGATATGACTGCCTAATCACAACATATTCTAAACAATACATCCTTGCAGTGCGGACGATAGTTTTCTTTCAAAGACTTACTTTTCTTGTCCATTCATAAAATAAAAACGGCTGCAAATGCATATAAGGTTATGTGGCATGGCTGAGAGCTTCAACAGAAACTAAAATATATCTCGTGACTGCGGGCAGTGTAATCGGTGTTCTTATTGAAAGTCGGTGGTTTTGTTGGAGTCATGTGTTTTCATTTTGAAAATAAACATTTCATTTGCTTTTTGATTGGTCCTTCTGGTTGTGGTAAACACTGCTTTATACCACACTTATCCACGTATCATTGGAATCATCGACCTTTCTCTAAAAACATCCATTTATCTCGTCTATTATGTTTCTTTTCCTTTCCCGTGGCGCTTCTGTTTATAGTTCGGGACGTGTGCGGGGTCTTCAACATGTCCACCTGTGAAAAAGCCCACGGTTGTACGCTAGATGATGACGACAATCCTGTCTGTATCTGTGACGCCGGTTATGAACTCAGCGCCGACAGCCAGACCTGCGCAGGTATCGCCATACCCTTCATCTTGTTAGAAATAATAATTCATAATAAACGGTAGCTGGCTAAATCTGTATGTGAATATTTATTATGCCCACTGACGTGTTTAACAATAGCCAGTGTAAAACTATTTGGGATTTTTTTTGCTATATATCATTTAAAGTATGTCATTTTTCTGTTTATTATTGTAAGCATTTCATTGTTATGTATATCAATGTCAGCGTCATGGTTTCTCTGTACGTCAATCTAAGCACCACAGTGTTATGCATGTCATCGTAAACATTATTCTAGAAACTTCTGTTAAGCTTGTGTCTTTGTGTCTTTTACAGACATCGACGAGTGCAAACTGCAGCAGTTCAATTGTTCTCATTCATGCAGAAATACAAACGGAGGATTCGTCTGTCTCTGTCCTGTGGGCATGAAACTTGATGATGACCATCGAACGTGTATAGGTAAGGTTCAGTTCTCTCAATTGCTAGAACTAAGTCGGGTTTTTCCTCCTTAGATTGCTTCGCATCACAGGCACATGGATTTTACAAAAACTTTTACAACATGCATAGATTATGCTGAATGTTGTTTTTAGGACGCTGCGTGCTTGCGTGTGGGAATCCCTGTATGTCTTCGCATGTTTTGCTATGTAATATAGTTTGATCCTCGGACAAGATGAATAAAGAATAAGGACCTTTATCGTAAAAATCTATGAATCTATGTTGCTAGCTTTAATTACACTGTCTCTGCTACCCTTGGTGCAGACTGCCTGCCGGGAACGTACGGTGAAGAATGTAGCCAGGTGTGTGCATGCGGTGTCGGGGCGGATCGCTGTGACGCCAAGTCGGGCTGTGTTTGTCAAGACGGTTGGCAAGGCAACAAGTGTAACCAGGATATCAACGAATGCGAAAATTCTTCCACTGCACTGACCTGTAGCCGTCAAAACAAAATTTGCCACAATTTTGATGGCGGCTACAGCTGCAAGTGCCGCACAGGACTCGCCGAATCTTTAAACGGCACGTGCACAGGTACATCTAAGAGCAAATCTTAGAAAACATATTTTACTTGATGCAGTCATAATTTCTCTGGGCATTTGTTGCAGAAGATGTGAGCACCCGGGAATATTCATTTTTATCTTGACGTGTTGCTTGACGTGGTCACCCTCTCGCGACCAACGTTGAGGACGACATTTGCGCAAATGGAACAAACCACGATTACATGGACTTATATCATTGCACTCATAAAAGCTCGAGCTATATCCACCTGCAATCTTCTCACGGAATCACCTGATTCAGTAATAGAGTTCAAGAAAAATTATTTTTTTACATGCAGTGAGTGACTAAATATATGCCCCAGGCTGCCTTATGCGTCAGTCTAGGCTTGGTCTACACTTCAACTGCCATACAACTCTCCTCCCATCGCATACTGTTCATGAACCGTAACACGAAGTCCCTTTTACACCGTGCTCCATTCCCACTGCCAACAACAATGACCACTTGTAAAACAACACACAGCACTCACCACATATATTTTTCACAACCAGTTTTACCATGCGCGTCTGGGACAGCAGCTGACGTCACACTGTGGAACTCTTCAGACGTGTCCTCGCCACTAGTAGCCACTACCCACTTCACATTGACATCACACAAACACTTCGCTGTGTGACACCTCTGGTCAACTCTTCACCTCTGAACTCGTTCCACTCACAAGTCCAGTCACAAGATCCCCTCAGAGATCGAACCTCTTCTTCTGGCTTCAAGCCCTTTTCTCCCTTCCACTCGGTTATTCCTTCCCATTCTGTTGTTCTTTCTTCGCCCATTTAGCCAACTTGATTTCTGTGGCGAGTCCTATGCCTAGTCTTTACAGCAATCAAATGTCAGAATTTATACCCTTTTAAAACCATTACTTTCATACAACATTTCATTCACACAGGGACCTTACATTCCAGTACATCAGCATCCAATTAGGACAGAGACAAGTTAACCACGCCTTCCCGTCAGGAGCAATCTAACAGCTGGGTGGGTTGGGGGTAAAGGCTATTATTTGCCTCTGGGTTTTAAGACTGTCATTATCTTAGTGGCCGTTTACTTTAAACTATCATCGGAAGGCATGGGTCGTTAACATCCACCACCTCCCACCCCCCACCCCCCCGCCCTTTAAAAACTGCATTGTGATGCAGCTCCCCATCGAGTATATATCTGCCTCTGAAAATCACTTGCATAGCTTGGGTTTGAAACTTGGTCAACTGACTGTCGGGTTAATCCCTCTCTAAGCCTGACAGCAATGACCACATTATCACCTTCCCTTGCCTCAGTGCTATTCCGCATCCTGGACCAGTTACATCCCACACATTCCACTCCCCCATCAAGGTTGACACTTGTGGGTCTGAGCCATGGCCGGGCGGGAAAGTATGAACGGAACCTCTTTGAGGCGTAATCATTGTGTCTGCCTGACCTTACAGGTACCTAATAAGCCAAGAAAGCGGTTTAGACATGGATATTAAACATATACGTTAAAATATTCCTGCTGTTTGTTTCGCAGATATAAATGAATGCGAGAAGAATCCGTGTGATCAGCTCTGTGTGAACACAGAAGGCAGCTATCACTGTGAGTGTAACTCGGGATTTGTGCTGAATCAAACAACAAACAGATGTGATGGTACGTATCTTTCAAATTAAGTTAGTGAACATAGTCTCTTATCTCTCGCCCTCTCTCTCTCCCTCTATCACACACGCACACAAACACACACAGAGTTATAAAAACGCACAAAGACAAGCACAGACACCCACAAACACACACATTTAATTTGTTTATTGGCGTAGGTCAAGTTTAACACCCTATACTGACCTTATACTTCAGGTGTTTGTAAATGTATTTTCCACAAAGTATTCAAACTTATTAATGTCTTGCAGATGTAGACGAATGTTCGACTTCAGTTGGAAAACGATGTCAGCAAATCTGTCAGAACACAGCCGGGTCCTACAGATGTTCGTGCACAAACTCTGGATACCATATTGACAGCGATGGGGCGACGTGTGTCGGTAAACAAATGTTTATCGAAATGTCCTTATACGAAATGTCCTAACACGCTGCATAAATACATCTTCAATGTTTAACAACAAGTCACTGTTCGAGGACAAGAATAATTTTGTTTTGTAATAGAATAGTGTGTTAATGAGTATGATTCTGTTGCCTACAGACATAAATGAGTGCACAAACGGACTTGCAAGATGCACGGGTATCTGCAGCAACACCGCCGGAAGCTATTCCTGCAGTTGCCTTGTGGGCGAAAAGCTCCAGTCAGACGGCTATACATGCGCAGGTCAGACCTGCCTGCTTTCTTCATTTTAAAGCCAGGATTCTTTAAGCAAACAATAAGGAAACGGAACTAAGCTATATCCTAAACTAAAGTCCATTTGTGTGTTTTCTGATTACAGCCACAGCACTAAAATCGTGTTCTCGTGGAACTTTTTTTTTGTATGATACATCTGTCAGAATTTTTTTTAATTCTTCATATAGACATTTTTATGGTGGACTTCAGTAGTAGTTGACATGTTACATTTTAAGTGTGGTATCACATCAATGGCAACCGTAAACATACACATAAAGAATGCCAACACAATAGATAAGGTAGATGTACACACACCACTTTTACCTGTATTTATATTATATGATACACCTATTACTGAAACCCGTTTACTAAGATCGTTTATATTATCCGTTGTAATTCTTTAATGAAGCGCTAAATACTTTCTTATTTGAATCTTAACACGTCTGACCTCATTCTCTAGATTGTGGGACAAGCTGTGATACGTCTTGTGGCTGTGGACAAGGGGCCGAGTACTGCGATCGCCAAAGCGGTTGCACGTGCAAAATGGGCTGGAAAGGCAAAACGTGCGATGAAGACGTCGATGAGTGTCTTCAGATGCAGGAAGCCACACAAAACTGTACGAGCCAAAACGCAACGTGTGTCAACCAGCCTGGAGGTTACGCATGCGAGTGCCCGCCAGGTTATTCGAAAAATAAGGATGGAGCTTGTCGAGGTATATTGTTTGAAAAATCAATCTTAAATGAAGTTTGTTTTTATTTTAATCTGTCCGACCTTCCTTCCCTTGTTACAGTTCTTTTCTTCCTTGTTCTTATTGCTTCTTTCTGTGCTTTCTTTTTTCTTCATACTTATTGTTTGCTACTCTAACTACAATTTAAACACAGGTTTTCTGCATCGCCTACAAAGTGTTTTACTTTTCACTAAAGTCCTTTTACACGTAATCATAGTTTTATCACCCGCTACAGAAATGTATCTATATCTCATTATAACAACTACAATAACAAAAATAAATCTAATATTCGAAAGTATCAAATGTAATATTGAAAATTAAATGCCCATAACCAGAAAGTAAAATGTTAGAATAAAGTGATCTGTTTATTTTTCAGAAAAGTCGTTGCTGTGGGTTGAAATTCCTGATTACGTGGTTGTGACATACAATCAGACATCGCAGTTCTTAGTGACGGGTCATGGCAAGGACAGCGATGTAGGCCTACTTACCTACCATCTTGCCGACACCTACGGGGGCGCTTTGAAAATAAACTCCTCCACTGGGTCTGTTACAGTTTTGCTCGCCACACTCGACCCTGTGGAGATAAGGTTAGTATTGTATCAGAAATGAAAACATACACTTACCGCGATCTAAACATTAATGCCAGGGACGAGGTCTAACGTCTGAATCACTGCTACGCTTGGTTGCCGATGGGAGGTTACCTCACGTCCCGCTTTTCGGGAATTCCCGGTTCTGCCATTTTTCTTTTTAATTTGAAGCTCAGGCATTCGCGTTTGATAGTTTTTTGTTCTCTTCGACCATGTATCTAAGTTGGAACAGCAATACACACGGGTTTCCTCAAGTACCCTCACCTGACCAAAATGGCGTAAGTGACAGTACAGAAGGCAGATTTTGTGCACAGTGGATTTCAGTTATCTCATTTCGTCTGTATTTTAGCAAACTTTGAGAAGACGGCAAAGATTACCGTAACAAAGATTTTATTCAGCATTTGTTCATATTTAAAAATCAGTTTGATTCCTGTCTGTAACGCTTACGGTTATTTCTTGGGAGTTTTACACATGCCAGCTATAACGTACACCTCAATCAACGACCACGAACAATTCAAAATGGCTGGCGTCTATTAAGTAAACGTCTGCATCTCTAAAAAGTTTAAAAGTTCCTTTAAAAATATGAGTGCGACTATTTATATTCGCCAAGACGGCACATCTGTAACTTCTCGGAATGTCCAGATGGAGAGAATGTTTACCTATGGCATATATTGTTTATTCTTGCTCAGCAAATGGATTTTTAAATAGTTCATTGTTTCGAATTAGTCTCCTATAACATCGATCTTAGCACAGAGTTGCAAACTTAGCCATGCACGTCTGCCAGTCCGACTTGGACTACTTCTGATTAAAGATTCGCTGTCGACAGGGTGTATGTTGCGGATTCTCAAGGAGGCCAGTCCCCCATTGTGACCATCCCTCTCGTTCTCTGCACTACCTGTGGGGGTCACGGGACATGCAGCCAAACCGAGACAAGACCGTCCGCGGGCAGCTACTACTTCCGGTACGCCGTCTGCACGTGCGACTCCGCGTGGACAGGAGATGAATGTCACGTGGATAGAGACGGATGCGCGGACAGCCCTTGTCACCGGCTACAGAACTGCACGGACGTTCCGGCAGTAAAACAAGGTGCCAGTGTCATCGGCTTCATCTGTAGCGACTGTCCACAAGGCTTTGTTACCTACGGCCTGGACTCTTGTTTGGACGTTGATGAGTGCGATAGTCATAGCACGCACAATTGTGAGATGTTGTGCGAGAACAGGTACGGAAGTTATGTGTGCCACTGTATGACAGGCTACCGTCTGAATGCAGACGGGCGAACATGCAGTGAAGAGTGACAGTCGTGCTTGAGATGAGCACCTCAAAAACGCGTTGTTTTCGACATCGTAGCTAAACGTTTGAAATATTAAAATAATCGTTGTTTTGTGTAATACTGGATAGGGAGATTTATATCACACTCATCAGGCACCTGGACACTTGTATTTCGGATTTAAAATTGAAAAAAATGCATATAATAAAAGGATTTTCTGCCTTTCTCGTATTATTTCAAACTCTCAAATAAATAATTTATGATGATGTACTTTCAAGTCATATTTTATACATAGTAGCAATTACCATAGTATCTGTAGGGAATTGCTTGCCTCTAGGTTACCGCTAGGAGCTGGGGTACACGTTCGTAAGCAGTTTGTGGTAAACATTCCGTTGCTCGCACAGCGATACACAGACACGGTTTGCTGTAACGCTTGCTACAACGACTGCCAGCGCTGGTTCAAATTCTCTATTGGCTTTTTTTTTACGTATACAGCTTTATTACTGTATACTTGATTCCATATCCGTATATCATACATTGTTGTGTGTACGTGTGTAATAGTACTGACATGCAGCTCCGGCATGCCCGTGAATACTTTTGTGCACACTGTAAACTGTTTTAATGTAACCCATTTATTACACAAGGCTAAATAAATTAGTTTCTTTCGTCTATAAATCCTTAATTTACTGATTTTTTTGTACGGGGTTCTTAGAGTAAACTGGCTCGTCTAACATTATTTCCAGCAAATTATTTTTATACTATGCCTTCACTTAAGAGCAGATTTGTTCGGCCTTGTATTTTTCTAGGAATTCAAGCACACGCACCCCCACCACCACCAAAAAAACCCAACCAACATATGACATTAATTTGCTGTACTTGTAGGACAAAACGAAGAAGAATGGAGACGGATTTTTTGCGAGTAGGAGGTAAAGAGCCGCAATAATCACAACATTAGTATCTATTCATTCAACAAAAACAAGGTTTGATTATACCGCACACATACATTTACAGCACGCTGACAGTCAACAAACTATGAAAGAGAGAGCTCAGAGATGGAGAGACGATGAAAGATGTAATTTACCTGCACGTTTGACCCCTACAATCGAATCGACTACTGCGTGCGTGTGTGCGTGCGTGCGTGTGTGTGTGTGGATACCTGGCTGTTTCGCTGGTGCAAGGCTGGATGTGTATCAAAGGTATCGTGTTGCAGGACCTTTACCTATATGAATGAGTATTCGGGTTTGGCTCAACGCCCAGTTAAACACTAAGTGGAGACGCACAGCACAGCACAGCACAGCACAGCACAGCACAGCACAGCACAGCACAGCACAGCACAGCACAGCAGTGAAGGGCGAAATAAGTCCACCCGGATACTAATCAAAATCACTGTTTGCTCAAGCGTACCGTTGTACCCTTGCATGATTTATGTCACTGCAGAGAAGTGCCTGCCTTAGATAAGCGTCTCGTAACAGCAAATACCATAATGAGTGCATGTAGGCTGAGGTGTACACTCAATGTTTGCAGTTACCTACTCAATCATTCACTCTCAATCTCTCTCTCTCACACACACACACACACACATACAGACCCGCACAGACAAATATACATACATACATTTATAGATGAAATATACATAAATGCGCATTCACACAGATGCACGCATAGAAGTTGTGTGTACGAATATGCACGAATATGTCTGCCTACAGTTTGTTAAAATCAATGTGCGCTCAATAGTGGTGGTGGTCTGTGGTGGGCAGCGCCGGTGGCAGTGGCTGAACCTCTAGCAGGAGTAGAGCTAGTGGCGGCAGGACAAACCTGCCGCTGACATTTTAATCAGCAGAATTAAAAGTTTCAGGACAGATGCCCGGGAAGCAAAAAGACAAATTTTCCTGTTATTCAGTCGAAGGCAACTCACGCTCGCCTAGGAAAGGACATTTCTTAACCATTGATAAACAATCACTGTATACTTCTGAGATTTAAAGAGCGCAGGATTACGTGACCCCTATTCGCCCTGACAATGGTCCGCATTCTGAAAACCTCCGGAAAATTTACACAAGGCTTTGGTATATCCTTGACCCCACGATCCGATCGCGAGACTCCATCTTACAGCTTTTAAGTGTAGATAAGCCGCGCAGTAATGCTGGAGTGTTCTGGTTTGTTTATCTTTACACCAGAGTCTGCGGTCATCGGCGTGCCGGAGACTTTCCTGTGTTCGTTTACTGCTGTTTTCTTTCATATCTCAGTATAAGAAAGGAGTCACTGGGTAGAGTTTGAAATGTTTTTTAAACTGCAATCCATGTTCGCTCACACAACTTGCAAGTTAACCAGGAAGTTAAAAGCTTATTTATAGTTCATCGTCTGTAGATCGTCATGGCGGCACGCACCGACGGTGGTAAGTTAAGGCTCCCATTGTCCTCTGATTTTTATCTTCGTTTTAGTCTTACAACAGAGCAATATTGGTTCGGCACTTTCTACACAGTTGTACATGTACAATTAATCGTGTATTCTATAGGGGGGGAGGAAAAGCATTGATGAAAGCCTAAGCCTCGAGATTTTAATTGACCCTACTGCTAGTCTTGTAAGCGTCACAACTCTGACAGCTTATTCCACACAGTTCGCATATGTGTCTGAATATACATATACACGTGCTGGCGCACTCAGGTACACACAAACCCCCATCCGCTCTTCTAACACGCACGAACATTCATGCATACGCACACACTATCCACGCTCCAGTATACAAATACGATCAAAGTACGCATCAACACTACATGCTTTGTTTTGCTTACTACTCACTCTGTATACAGAGTATACAACTGTATACATGTACTACATGCACAGAAAGAGAGTGTAAATCTTCCCACTTTGCAATTGGACTTTTTTTGATAGATAATGCATAATTCTAATAAAACGAGCAGATCCGCGCTATTAATGCTAATACAGGCATTTCTAGGGTCGAGTTGCATGGGCGTTTGTATCTCTTGTCCGCAAGTAAATGTCGACAAAAACTACACAGGATGAAGCGGCTTTCTGACTGCTGCTATGACCAAAAGTGCACATAGGAAGCCTCGTGTAGCTCGCTGATGAATAGACTGAAGCGCGGCCCCATAACCAAGGTGCGGTAAGATGGTCAGTGTCAAGAGCCAGTTTATTGTTCGGGGAACGACAAATGGATTCGAGCCAGCAATTTTCCACACGCTGGTCCGCAGCAGAAATTTCTAGGACCCCTCCCATAAGAAACCCTGCTCGTTTTAGCAGTATCTCTCAATACTTTCTTTTCATCTGTAGGTTCTACGTTATCCATCACCTTTTACAGAGCCATTTCATGCTAAACACGGCCTCTGTTTCACTTTTCAGTCGAGTGGACATGCATGTGGCGAACTGTGTGTCTGTGTGTTCTGCTTTTCCTGTATCAGTCCGAAACACAAGACACCTTCAGTAAGCGATTTGTCTGTCATACTATCCATACTATGTCATACTATCCATACTATGTCATACTATCCATACTATGTCATACTGTCCATACTATGTCATACTATACATAACTGTAGGCGGTAGGCTATAGCGCTGTGCAAAACTATCGTCTACACGTTTGGTGGCTGGTCAAGTGGCTTTTAAGACATTCGGCTCGACAAGCATCTAGGAGCTATGGCCATAGCTAAAAGCCTCTGTGCGTTTCTAATCTATCATAAATTTTAGTTGCCCGACATGCAGTGTCCAATGCTAGTTAGACCCAACAATATTCTTCGATGACGCTGCCTATGTTGAAATAAATATTTCTTGCTCACTCGAGGCAGTTTTCATATAAGTTTTGCTATCAAGCAAATATCAAGCCCTGATTATACACTATAGCAAACACGCACATTTCATATACCTTAGGGGAAAGCGTGGCAATGTGTGTTTTATCAGTGAGATTTTTTTGGGAGGGCGTGAAACCATTCTGTAACAATGAGGTTATTTTAAAAGAGCATGAACTGGCACCTTCGTTAACCACATATTTCATGGCATGTTCGCGCTGAAGGCGTATCACTTGACAACATTTTCAGACAACGCTGTAACCTAATACAAAAAGTAGCTCATTTAAAAAATCAACATGCAGCCTAGCTCTGTTGCTTTGTAATTTGTTTCACAGCTTGCGGGGGGAAACTTGGAGACTCCTCAGGGGTGATTGAGTCTCCCACTTTCCCCAACACATCGTTTAATGTCTCTGACTGCACGTACCTGATCGTCGGCGCCGAGGGACAACGTATAACCTTGACATTCACTGCCTTCAGTTTTCCAAAACATGATCAGGATGATTGCACCGACTACCTCATGGTAACAGGCCTAGCGTTCCCCAGACGGGACTATTCGCCTTTGCGTTTCTTTCTTTCTTGTCTTTCTTTCTTGTCCTTCTTTCTTCCTTGTCCTTCTTTATTGCCTTTCTTTCTTTTTTCTTTCTTGTCTTTCTGTTTTCTCTCTTTCTTGTCTTTCTTTCTTCTTTCTTGTCTTTCTTTCTTCTTTCTTGTCTTTCTTCCTTTTTGTTTTCTTCATCTTTCTTTTCCGTCTTTCCTTTCTTTCTTAATTCGCACCAACATGATTCCTTTCTCCTTTCTTTCCTCCTTTCTATCCTTCCTTTATTCGTTCTCCCTGTATTCTTATTTATTAGCCTTTCTTAGCTGTAGCTCCTCTCTATCAATCTCTCTCTCTCTCTCTCTCCGTGTGACGTATAAAAATCTAAATATTACTCATAGCCTTTGTGATGGACGCAGCCATCCGCTCACAGCGGGCGGTATCAGATTACAGGCTGGGTACCGCCAGCGGCACGTGACTGTGACGCGCGGCGTCATCCTTTAAACGTGCTGTGCTAGACTCACTCTCTTTAAACGCTTCTATACTCTTTTAGAATAGCTACACACATTAACAACTAACATCCTCTGATTCTACTCGATATACTCTTTCTATAGATAGTAAACTCAACAAACGCTTTATAGATTAGGTTAGTTTGTAGGCATATTTCCTATCTTCATCTATTCACCATAGCTAGCAAAACTGCATTTTAGGGTAATTATCTCTATTTCCTCCTCAGTCTACTAAACTGTCTTTTACACTAACAGGAAGAGCAAAGCGCACACCATTCATCGCATATTTCCATGTTTTGTTTTTTGCAGATACATTCTTTGATTTGTTAATTGTAACTATCACACATGTAAGAAACACAGAATGTTGTATCCGCCGCACGTTTACCGGCTAGCTGGGGCTGGTCAGCACAATGACCCCCTCGCGGCCCGCACCCACCCGATAAAAGTGGGGTGCGGGCCGGACAAAGGGCAGTGAGCCGTGGGCCGACGGCTAGTGCGGCGGCTAGTGCGGCGGCTAGTGCGGCTAGTGCGGCGGCACTCAATAAAGTATGTAGCGCGAGTTTCCACAAAAGGCCTGCTCATCTGTTGGAAGAGAGAGAGAGAGAGAGGAAAGTTGCGAAGCGAACCCGCTTCATCACACCTTATAAGCAGAATAAGATTTTTCTTCAATATAATTACTGCATCTGGCAATATACTTAAAATATATGCCAGAATATCTCTCAAAACGCTTACAATATATGTCAAAAGTGTATAATATGTCAAAACGCTTAAAATATTTGTCAAAAGGCTAACAACATATTTCAAAACATCTGTCAAAACTCTTACAATAACTGTCAAAACACTTAGAATGTCTATTTTTCATGGAAGATCCAGGATGGTGGAGTGCATGATTCCCCAGTGCTTGGATTGTTTTGTGGTTCTGACCTTCCTAAACCTCAAAGAACAACTCAGAACACCATGAGAGTAACCATTACGGTTACCGATTCGGCTTGGAATCGTACGCATTTTCGTGCAGAGTACGCTTCAGGTACGTTTCACTTTATTTCGTCTGGTGATTAATTTGAGGGATTTAACCTTTCCAAACTTATCTGTAACATTACAGTAGTTTGCAGTACGTGTTCCAATTTTATTCCGAAATATCTTGAAGTGAATCCAACACATCCATACAGTTTTTAATATCTGGAAAACCACTATTGATTGCACTCGTTTTTCTTTTCGAGCTTTTCGTTTTCAAAGCAGTTTCTAAAAACTTTTCTATTGTGACAGGGCACAATGTCAACAGAAGCGACTGATTGACAACTTGCTGTGTCTCTTTGTTCAGCTTTTATTCCGGACCGACTGCTATTAATCACTACAGTGAATGTAAACGACAGCGCCATTGTTCGTCTGGATCTAGACGTCTACAGCCACATCCGCATCCCTGTCCTGGGGCTCACGACACCAACGGCCATCGACTTTGACCCGACTGAGAAGCGGATGTACTGGGTAAACAACTGGACATCCGGTATCAACAGTGCCTTTCTCAACGGCAGTGACAGTCGCACGGATTACACATTTAATTTAGGTCAGAGGAGAATATTATTTGTCTTCTTAAATTTATCCCCATTCTGCAATATTTCTTGAATCCTATAACACCTGTTCCGTTAAAAAAATTCTATTTCCACCACAAGCTGCAGTCTAAACAAACAAAACCATTAATGAATTGATTACAAATATTAAACAGAGATATGTATTATTACAAAGATATTAATACCCGGAGAAATTTGCTCTAAACTTTATAAAAGTCTTTCGCGGGGATCTCCCCTGCCCAGTAGCAGGTGTAAATGGTAAATTCAAGCTCTGTTAGAATGTGAAAGCAGTGGAAGCGATGGTCATTGGCCATCAGAAAGGCAACGCTGTGTGGTTATGAGCATGTACTTTTGTTTGCATGGGGTTTTTTTTTTTGGGGGGGGAGGGGATTTCGTCCCGTCGACAGGTAAGTCTGTATCAATGGCTCTGTAGCGTAAACGAGTGCCACATATAAAGGTAATGTTTTCTTCAAAACATTTCTTTTAACAAAGCTGCTTGATGTGAGAAAAATGTTTCCCGTGTACATCAGAGGGTTCACGTTATAGATTTGTTCTTACGAAGGTCTGCATGAACTTACAGGGTGGTAGATACGAGCATTTGCTTCATAACAATAAATATCTAACACTTAACAAAAGTTAATGTGTGAACGAGACGGGATTCGAATTCATGACTTATACTTCCAACTGTATAATGCTTAGAATTGCATCACTGTGCCAGTAATCAATGACCTTTTGCTTAGGAGCATGAACAGTAACCGAAAGCATGGGATCAGAACTCTGACTCCACCATGGAATTTCCAAAATTAATTAATTTTAATATTAGCTTTTGATAAATTGTGGTTTCTATGTAGGACACACTGCGATTATCCAATGGCAATGGTTATAAAACTCCATTCAGAAAGCAGGAAAATATATGAAATTTTACTAAATGCAGGCAATTAACTTTACTATATAAAATATATACTAGTCTTTACTTTTATTTAAAGACGTCTTAAAACAATATTACCAGGTTTATATTGATAACTTGTGTGTGTATGTGTGTTTGCGTGGGTGTGTGTGTGTGTGCACAAAGAAACACGTTTCGAAGAAGTAAAATGTGATAAAATCTTTCTAATGTCATTTGTAGCTTGAAAGCTTCACTTTCTCGTTTCGGCATAAATTTTCTGCTAGATACAAACACACAAAGTCTGAATTTGGTTTAGATTCTGTCCCGGACTGCAGAGGTCTTGCTGTAGACTATCTGTCTCGCCTCCTGTTTTACACGGACAAGAACAACGGGGTCATTGGCATGCTAACCATCAACCGTCAATGTCGCCCCAAGGTCATCATCTCTACCAACGTCGACAGACCACATGCTGTGGTGGTGGACATGATAAATGGGTACCTTTCGTGTGAATTACTTTTAAAGCTCTCTTCTTCCTTCCTTCTTTCTTTCTCTTTTTTCTTTCTTTCGTTTGTTCTTTCTTTATTTTCCTTTCTTTCTTGTCTTTCTTTCCCTGTCCGTCCGTCCTTCTGTCTGTCTGTCTGAATGCTTTGTCTATGCACATACAGAATGCACCATAACTATTCTTGCCGAATTTATTTGACTTAACTCGGTGGGGTTTTTTTTTGGGAGGTAGTGTGATATTCTGGACTGACGTAGGAGACACTCCGAGAATTGAACGCGCCGCCTATGACGGGAGCGAACGTAGAGTGATTGTATCAACTTCACTTCGACGGCCCTATGGTCTGGCCCTCGATATAAGCCGTGAGTAGCACACACCACACACGCTCTGAAGGCAACCTCTAAAAGAGAGAGGGATTGAAGGATAGAGAGAGAGAGAGAAGAGCGAAAGGAGAAAGCATTTATTTCAGAGAAAATAGATACTATCAGTAGTTTAGTTGATTTTATTCATGTCTATAAAGTCTATATTTATATAGCTTTTCATTCATATCATTATTGGAATATAGTTACAAATATTGTCAACAGAATTTATTTCAGAGAAAATAAATGTTTTAAGTAATTTAGTTGATTTCGTTCGTGTCTATAAAGGACACCATATTTATGTAGATTGTTATGCATGTATTGAAATATAAATGCATGTATTGTTAAGATATGGTTTATACAACATCGCATTTGAAGACGCGTCTAGCTGTACTTATACTCTTTGTTAAGGTGCCAATTTTTTAATGTTTGCTGTTCCCGCTTTGTGTGTCGCGGTGTTCTGGCGCGAGCCCACGTGGGTTTGGTATGCATGTGTATGTTTAACACTGTGAGTTTTTACAATTTTCTTTTATTCTCGAGGGCAGAAAACAATCTGTACTGGGCGGATGCGGGCTTGAACAGAATAGAAAAATATTCCCTTAACGGCAACAGTCGCACACTGGTTTACTCACAGCAACAGGCGTACTTTTATGGTCTTGCATTTTATCGGGGCTATTTATTCGTCACCAACCAAGCTCCATATCAGTAAGTTTATACTGTGTGTTAAATAGCATGTCCTCCGCTGACTGTGTACGTTAATAAATACATGTTAAATACTCAGCATGTTATTGCAGTCCTATAGTGAGTGTGAAACATAGCGCCATCTCACGCTAGCCAGAGGGTAGTGGTTCAGATCCCGTGTCAGGCACACTCAGGATGTTTTTGTATGTGGCATCTGTTTAAAGGGCTAGGCATTAGGTCCGTTTTCTTCAGCAGCTTTGGATTCTTTTCTTTTCGTCGATACCCTAGCACCTCTCATCACCTGGCCCTCCCCTTCTACTTTTGTCGTGAGATAACCTCCGTTTCTGAGTTGAAGTTAATATTTCAACAATCGATCAAACTAAGAGTGTACAGTGCATCCCACCAACATAAATTATGAACGGGAACAGTTTTGAATCCTAAAATCAGCATGATATGACGGCCTCTAAGTATAACTACAACTGTCATGCAGCCATAAACATGCTAAATTTTGGCCCTAGCAATATGCCTATATAAGGAAATATATGCTTCTATGAGTCAGTATATCTTTAATACACTTTGCATTGATGACACATTCTGACCTGTGTACACCACGGGCATATTTTTCAGGTCAAACAGTACTGGTGTATCGTCATTCATGTATAAAGTGGACACAACAACAGGATCTATTGACATGAGTTGGAGCTCGTACGACGTTTTGAGTGATGTGCATTGCTATGACGAAGAAAATACACCAAAAGGTTGGGCATCCCACCCTGGGATCATCATCGTCGTCGTCGTCGTCGTCGTCGTCATCATCATCATCATCATCATCATCATCATCATCATCATCATCATCATCATCATCATTTGCTTCTTTTTTCGTCGTCGTCGTCGTCGCTTTTGCCGCTATCGTCATCCTCGTTGTGAAACACATTCAAACAATGCTGTCTTCGATAGAAACAAATTTAGTTTTGCCTGGCTTAAAAAAGCTGATCCGTTGAGCTGTTTATTTCGACTGTTGTGAAGCTGATTCAGTAGAATGCGTCGCTAGCGTGTCCTCACGATGTCCGTTGTGATCATGCCAGCTTCCAACGGGTGCGGAAACAATTACGGTGGGTGCCCCTTCATGTGTGTACCGCAGTCTGGCAACAGAAGCGCGTGCTTGATTCCAGATTCCACCTTGTGTGCTGTTGGCGTGCCAGGTGAGACTTCTTTGCCCTGTACACTAAATATTATTCTACTTACACTCATGCAGTGTTTGTGACCAAACGCTAAGCCTCACACCACATGCAGGTATGGCGAGGGTTCGACAGTGAGTCGGTAAGACGGAAAATAAAAGTTAGTGTTACGCCGTGAGTCATTGAACAAAAATTAATCTACATTTAGTCCAAAAAAAATTTCGGTGTATTGAGTTTTTCACAGAAAGTAGTCGTGTTAATGAAAACTTGTGCTCGGTGCGTGTGACATAGATACATGGACAATTGATAAAATCTAGGAAAATGAAAACTCTTCGCGTTGAATAAAATAGTTTTCCCGTTCTCGAAAATTGAAAGTGGTCTACTCTCTAGATCAAATATTCATTTCAGCAAGCAGGAATCAATAACATGATAGCAGATTAATTCTGAAGTGGAATGACACAAACATGCACACACACACACACGCACACACACACAAGCACACACACACACACACACACACACACACGCACACACATACGCGCTCACACACAAGCGCACGCATACGCGCATACACACGGGCACACACGCACATCCGCGCGCACCCACAAGCGCACGCACACGCCCACGAACACGCACACGCCCACGCACGCAGGCACACAGTGGGCGTCTCAGGAGTACAGGATTTTTTTTTCTCGCGCAGGTTGCGGCGGGACTTACACCTCCCTGTCTGGAACCATACACTCACCACGGTATCCTAGGAACTATCCTGACAACTTGGACTGCGTCTACCACATCGTGCAGCGGGCGTCTTACAGGATCACTCTGACCTTCCTGGCCTTTGATTTAACCCAAAGCCCCCAGTGCACAGCGGACTTCCTGGAGGTCGACAGCTCAGTCATATGTTCTCTTTTGTTTTCGTTGTCATTCCTGTCTATTCGCACATTTCTTCACCCCCTTCCTGCCTAGCTTTCTTCCCTGTCAGGGCATATCAGGGCATATCACAAAACAGATGGAACTTAAAGTGAGGGGAGAGTGACAGGCTGAGAGTGAAATTTCTGCGAAAGCAGTCAGTAATGCCTACAAACTGTTAACCTGCACAGTATAAATCTACCATTTACTAAGGCTCATTCAGATGTCTTTTCTGTCTCCCTCTCTTTTTTCCCCTTGATTTAGTTACTTGCTTCAATCCTTACTGACATTTTTTATCGTCTTCCTTCGTTCGTTTTTTTCGGAACTATTGATTACACTCTAGCTAAACGTTAAAACATTAGCATGACCATCATTGTGTATACTGGCAACAAGGAAATGGCCAAAATTTATACACTGTTTTAAAATTGTGCAGAGGTGTAATCGGAGATTTATGAATTTTTTAAAAATGTATTTTCTTTCCTTTTAAGATCTTTGATGGCGACACGCTCACATCACCAACAGTTGGTGCGAGACACTGCGGAAAGGACTTGGACCCGAAAGTTCAAAGATCGACAGGAAATACGATGACAATTCGATTTAAAACGGATGGCAATACCTCAGGCGTTGGTTTCCTCATGAACTATACAGCAGGTTAAACAAGTTCTTTTTATCTCGCTTTTTTAAATTCATTTAGCCAGTTTTATTTCCTGATTCTTTTTTATTTTCAGTGTCCTTCGTAACATTTATTGTTTGTTCTTTCCCTTTTATCTGTGCTTTACTCCTTCTGTCTGTCTGTCTGTCTGGAGGCGTGTCTGTCTTCTTAATATTTTCTTTATTTTCTTTCGTTCTTTGATTTTCTTGCATTCTATAGTCTTTTTTCTTACCACGACGCACGTGCATACGCACAGATTCACGTACACACGCACACACGCACGTAGCCCCCCAAGCACATGCACATGCACTCGCATTCGCGCGCGCCAAAAATAGCAAATCAAAAATTGTCGTGAAGAACGGCTAAGTTTCAGAAATTGGTAATACCAACTACAATAAATTTCTTTATCGCGATCCACTGGCAACACCATCACCAGCCAGTCTTCTCTTGCAGAGCTCATTCCGAGGTCGTTTCTGCTGTTCGTGGACTCCAGTTTCCCCATAGTTTTCCGCATGGATCCCGAGGTCTACAGTTACACCAGGCTGCAAGTTCAGGACCTGCGTGCTCCTGTTGCTGTTAGTTACGACCCCCAGGAGGACCGTGTATACTGGACAGACCGCGACACCAAGGAAATACGGTCCGCTTTCTTAAACGCCACCAGCAACCAACTTGTTTATACATTGCCTGGAAACGCCGGTTCGCATTTTTCTATCTTCATTTAAAATCTTTTTTTTTTCATTCCTTTCCTGTTTCTTTCTTCCTTTTCGATTTCCTTTATAGATTCCTTAAAAAGCTTTCTTCCGTTATCGATCCACAAATCAATCCATTTATCCATCTTAAATGTATTTATATACATACACGCATATACATGCATAATATGCATGCACACACATATATACACATTATATAAATATATATATAGAGAGAGAGATTTACCTTTCATTACGCATTCCATTCGTCTTGCCTTCTTTTATTTGCATTTATGTTCCTCTTTCATTACACATTCCGTTTGTGTGTGCATTGTGCATGTATTTACTGTACAGGCATGTCCATCAGATTGCATACTAAGCGCATCATTTCATGTGTTACAACCAGACGCCTTATGCGAGGGACTTGCTGTCGACTACATATCGCGCCTCGTCTTCTACGCCGACAGTGGCAATGACGTCATCGGATCCGTAGCCATCTCTGACGACAGGCACCACACCGTGGTAAACAGTGGGCTTGATCAGCCTCGAGCAGTGGCTCTGGACATGGTGCAGGAGTGAGTTAAAAAACACCGCGACTTTCTTCTTTCTTCTTCCGTCCGGTTCTCGTACACCTCAGCTGTTTCTATTCCTATCCATAGGCACCCAGTTCAGCTGTCACTGTAGCGAGCTAAGGCGCTCTGAAGCGCTTTTCCCCCAAAGGGCTCGATACGCTATACAAAAACAACGACGACAGCCACAGTATCACATAGTATATCTATAGACACCACACACAACCACATGAAGACGCAGCAAGAAAGGAACCTCCAACTAGGCTCGCACACTCGCAATCCATCTCTCACACACTTTCACCCCCTCTCTCTCCTCCATAGCGCAGCGTTAACAACCAGCTCGGTACAGTCAGTGAAAGGCGAGGTGAAAGAGATGGGTTTTTAGCTGTTTTTTGAATGAAAGAAGAAAAGGAACATCCCGGAGTTTAGCAGACGGGGAATTCCGGACATTAGGGGCAGCAAAACTAAAAGAACTCTGACCGAACGCTTTCGGATTGGTTTCCGGTTCGCATCTGCTGAATAGCGTCAAAGCACTCACTTTCTGCCCTGCCCCCAACCTTAACCCCGGCCCTAAACCTCACTTTGAGCAAAGTGAAAGCGCGTTCGGTTTTGCAGATATTCTGCGAGTTCTGAATCTCTTGATTTTTTTTCCTGCGGTATCTTTCTTTACCACCTGAGGACGCACAGTTCGGAAATCCCACTCACCTACATAAGCAAGTATGCAACAGCATTAGGCAAATGTTGTAGAGGTCTCGTTAATAAAGAATAGTAATGAATAGTAACTGTAACTGTGCTACAGTTTTATCCTCTTTCCCCGGTGTCTCGTTTCCTGTCAGGCTGCTCTTCTGGACCGACTCAGGCGACAGTCCCAAAATAGAAAGTGTCAAATACGACGGCAGCGAGCGACAGGTTCTCGTCTCACTCCGGCTGTCGAAACCTGCAGGACTCGCTCTGGATACAGCAAGTATGCTTCCGCAGCGTTTGAGGGGGGGAACATGTTTAAAAAATTGTTTAAAAAAATAACCGTATGGCCTAGTCATTGTTGACTGTCGCTTTGTTGAACCTTACTCATAACCCTCTCAGTCTGAGCCAAACCCCGGTGAACGTCCAGATTACAGTGGGATACGGGACAAGTCACGTTAATTAAGATGCCTCAAAAACTCTTTAGCAGATTTTTTTACATTATATCTGCATATTGTGCTTCTGTCCGTCAGATGTATAAGAAGCTTTGTGTTCTCTCATTTCTTTTTCAGATTCCCTGTTATACTGGGCAGATGCAGGGACCGGCCAAATCGAGCGAATAGACATCAAGGGAAACAACCGCAAAATAGTCTTCTCTATACCAGGATCGCGCTTCTTTGCCCTTACTCTGGGTGGCGACTATCTATACGTCACGGACTGGGGCTCTGTAAAGTAAGCTAAAGACATTCTCTTTCCTGAGCAAACAACCCTATTTTGTGCTATGTACTGTATGCTTTGACGCCTTATTCTGGTATAATTGTTAGGCGATGTTCAGTTTTTACAGTTGGTTGAAATTTAGTAGGCCTATTGCTGCTTAAGATGACAGGGAAAAAAAAGTTACCATACTCATAACTGTCTCAGTCGAGGGAGATAATAAATGAATCAGAAAAAACCGGTTGTTATTTCTATTAGGAAATAGGTCAAACCAGTTTTGTGCACCTTCGTGTCTCGGCCTTTCGCTTTCTCTCCCTCCTCTTCCTCGCTGTCAGTTCCCTCCCTCCCTCCCTCCCTCCCTCCCTCCCTCTCTCCCTCTCTCTCTCTCTCCCTCTCGTACACAACCTCCCCGCCTCTCGTATCCTTTCTACCACCTTTTCCCTTCCCCAGCCCCTCGAGTGCTTGCCAACGACAACGAGAAGGAGGAAGACCAAAAAGAAGATCTGGGCAAGGAAATATTAGGAGTCTAGGATGAGCGAAAACAATCAGAAAGATATAAACAGGCGTATCGTTATTGTCATCTTCATCTTGACACTGGTTTGTTATGTTTCCTCATCCAAGTTGAAGTTACGTGCATATTTTTGTCCCACTGTCAAGAAAAACGTCCAATCTTCAGTACACAGGTATTTGTCACCTTTTCAAAAGGCAAAGTGTGTTCTCATTTAGCTCATCCAACACATACATTCGTCGGGTGAAGACGGATTCCAGTGAGAAAAGTGTTCTGGGCTGGGAAACCACTGCAATTTTGAAAGGACTACATTTTTATAACGAAACTACACGACAGCGTCTAAACGGTACATTTTAACGTTGTTCAGTTTCAAGTGATCTATCTTGTTTGTACGATGTGCCATTCATCATGTAAACGGAGTGACGTGACCTCTATTTCATCAATTTAATTAATTCTTTATCATGAAAGCATGAGTGCAGATAGAAAATGAAGGTGTTCGACAGTCTAAATCAGCCTTGACACTGTCCTAGCATTGTCCTTTGGCAGCTCACTTTAAATAATATTGCAGTTCCTGCAGCTTGCTGTTGTAAGTCGGTCTACAAAATGGATCCCTGTACCGCATATATGAATACTTACTATATATGCCCTGAATGTCATAACTTTCTAGCACCAAAGCCCCCTGATAAACGTTTCCAAACCGCCGTCATTGCTGGAGCTTCAGCTGGTGGTTTCGTCGGTGTTCTGGTTGTCATCGCTGTTGTCGTTATTTTCCTCAAGAAAAGACGAAATAATGGTATGCATCTTTCGTCTCTCCCTAGCCTCGTTCTTGTGATCTGTGTTGTGTCTTTAATTTACTAAGATTTTAGGGCCCCTAATACAGACAGACTTGGGTCTTGCTACATTTAGGCCTACATAGGGGATACAGTTTAGAATATGACGTGGCTGGATTTGGTGCAATCGTATTTATAGTCGGTTGGTAGGCAGGTAAATAACAGACAAGGTCTGTATAAATATCTGTGTTTAAATCTGTGAACTGGGGCTAGTACATGAGTACGTTTCACTGTTCAAGCAAATCTTGCAAATCTACAGTAACTTCAGCAGAACCAAAAGAAGAATTTTACTCTCTCGTTTCCTCTCGCGAGAAATCCTCCAGCACTAGCATGCATAGAAACATGAGACACCGCCGTCAAATACTTTTCAAAGTGTGGTGTTGCACGTGGTTTGTTGTTGGCTGCGTACACTTAAAACTCTACAGGTCACACGGGGCGACCTGTCAGTCGAGAAGATAGTCAGACATCCCCGGAGGACATGTCGCAGATCACGCGCTACTCTCATATGGACCTACACAAACCGGAAGACGAGGCCGTGTACTGCGAACTCGGGGACGTCCAAAGCACCTATGCGTCAGGTACATACGCACCTATGCGTCAGGTACATATGCACCTAGGCATTGTGTTTCTGTATGGACATTCTGAACACTGAAATGAAACTTTACAAAAGTATGTATGTAGAAAGACTTGGATACCTTTCTCTCTCTCTTCTCTCTGCATGTGCGCGCGTGTGTGTGTGTGCATATAAGTTACACGATTTAAATATTAAAACATCTCCGAAGGCACATTTATCAATTCAAATCTATATAAATCAAAAATACAAATTATATAACGCAGTGCACAAAATTCACGCTTTCCATCTACAGCATAATGTCAGAGTGTCTAAAAATAATATTTCTACAGTAGTTTTATCTGGCTTCCTTCGGGTCTTTAAAGGTAATGTATCGTCTCCTTTAGTTTCATTTGAAATAACAGAGTAATAAATAATTTAAATTAAAATTAATAATTTATTGATTTAAATTTGTGGTTTGAATTTCAAATAATCTTTTTCGGTAAGTCAGTGCAGAACATGACAGGTAGTTACAAATAGTGACACAGAATCACTGTACAGGGAGTTCACTGAGTTTGAATTCTGGTTTCCTGTTACAGAGGGCAGCCTCAGAAACCCCTATCTCACACCTACCCACCTTTATGGAGGTACTACGCCACCCATTCGCTGGACTCACTCAGAAAGTTATTTCCGTCCAGGACCCTGAGGAGCTTTGCGTCGAATGTAGTTTTGAGAATCTCCTCCCTTCTTTTTCTCTCGTTTTTTTTAATTCTTTTTTGTTTGTTTTGGTTTTTTTTTCTTAGTCCCCATAGTTGTCTCTTGTTTGAGTTTTTTCATCTTTATTTAAACGTGTACCAGAAAACAAACGGAAGACTTTACCTATCAGGAGGGTGCTCAGGGATCCTCTATCACTAAAAAGACAAAGTTAAAAGCCTTCCTCCCACCCCTTGAATCTCCTCACCAGCGAAAACAACGAAAGCTCAAAACGAGGCTATAAAAACCAAAATTCGTAACTTCACGTACCTGTTCTAGAAGCCTAGAATTCCTCATAAAGACATTGCCTTGTATTGTGACTTGGCCTAGCTAACCACTCCACACCCATCTCCAGCCCTAAACCACCCATACCTCAGAAAATCTGCTCTGTGGTCCTATTTTGTCACGGACCCGTGGGTCGTGTCATAGATGCGTCTGAGAGTTAGTAAACCTAAGATTAGTGAACCATGTAGTTACTCCCCCCACCACAAATACAGCCCTCATTCGTAGTGAGTATTACTTGCTAGTCGTGTGAAAACAGCAATGAGTGGTGAAGACTGCAGGTGAGTACAAAGTCAAGGGCGTGTGTAACCAGTGAGTAGAGAGAGGCTGGAACGCCGAACGGACCAGACGTGTCGAGCGACGGTCGGTTGTGACTCCAGGGAGTACGTACGCGTGACTTGGCAAACTGTCAGCCGGAGTGAAGGACTCCTGGGCTGCCTTGCATGGACGTTCTTATCTCCTGTTCATTCGTAAAGGCGGACGTAAAATACACAGGGCGAATGAACCTTGCGACCAGCCTTAATACTGGAAGAGCAGCTACGAACTCTCATGCAAGCAAGTCCAGGTCAGATGCTGCTTTATTATTGTGTAGATTTCGAGTGCGTCCTGACCGCTGGTGTGGACCTTCGTCAGTGGTTGTTTCCCGCTTGTACGTTGCGGGTCGAATCCCTTCTCGTCAAGTCGGAAGGTGGGAAGAATTTGGATTACGCTGACGCATCCCTAAGGACAGCGTAAAGGAGAGGAAAAAACAGTAATAAATTCCGTGTACAGGGATTTTCTGTCGAGTGTAGGACCAGGGGATCTTTGTCTGGACTCCATTGTGGCGGCAGAAGTAGGCCTAGGAGACGAGAACCGGCTTCCCGCCCATTAAGCTCTTACACCGGCGTTTTCCGTCATAGGACTGGTGTGGGACGTGGCCTGACGACCCAGCTTGATCACAAGCACAGATGTCAAAAGGTGGAAGTCGTGAATCAAAGAAAACAGTCTAAGGCAACCTAACAGGGCAGAGAAAGACTGCCAAGAGCACTAGTGATAGAGAGTTGTGACACTTGGGAGACGTGTACAATTAGAATAAACTTTAACTGTGTTTTTTTTGGACATGAGTCAGAGCACTGTGTTGTCGTCATGTATAATGTGGCGTTGTGGATTATGTGTTGTGTCGTCATGTATAATGTGGTGTTATGGATTACGTGTTGTGTCGTCATGTATACTGTGGTGTTGTGGATCATGTGTTGTGTCGTCATGTATAATGTGGTGTTGTGG
>SMGT01011170.1:33707-61197 GCA_004794575.1 Lanistes nyassanus
ATGTATAATGTGGTGTTGTGGATCACGTGTTGTGTCGTCATGTATAATGTGGTGTTGTGGATTATGTGCTGGGCGCTTGGAGGGAAGCGAGGGTGCTAAGCTCAGGTAGGATGTGTATTCCCTAAATATAAGATGAATTACTGTGTATGTAATAATAGTGACACGAGTTTCTCGAAGGACATAAGAAAATGTGGTTACTCATATTAATTCCACTGTGGGTCTTCTTGGCATTGGTTAAGGCTTTATTCCACTGTTAAAACTTGCTACGCTGGTAAAGAATTGTGCAAGGGTTAGCAGACGTCTAAAATCCTGTATACGACCTTTTGAACATTTATCTTATTTGTGAAATGCTACCTGTATCGGACTGTTGAAAGAACTGTTGACGTTTATCTTACTTGTGTTTGACTGTGAAAAGAATTTTTGACGCCTATCTCGGTTGTGGAATAATATAAACATTGGGCTGTGAAAAGTATTAAATAGAAGCATTAACAGGTTTGTGTAACAAAGACTTGTAAGATTAAGTGATCAATTTTAGTTACGCGTTCCACTGTGATAGTCTGGTGCGGAACGAAATTGATTATTATGAGGAGTTATTTCTTGGGCAGTGATAGTGATGACATTGCAACCAATCTATGAAGTTTTGGAATGTTGATGTTATTCGATTGATGAGTGGGATTTTGTTAGTTGATGCGACAAGTTGATGCGATAAGTTAGCCTGTTGTAAGTGAGTGACGAGATAAGTGAACACGTGGACTGGTTAGTTGAGGGACAAGAGTATTTAGCGAGGCATGAGAAGGTGCGTGTGATACGAGAAAGTGACTATGCGGACTGAGAGTAGTTTAAAGAGAGAAATATTAAAACAGAATAAACAGGAAGGAGGGTCTTTTAATCCTATGATATTGTGTTGGCTTGTTTGTGCGGAGTCGAGAAAAAGTAAACGAACACGAGCGGTCCCTACTTGCCTGGAGTGTGCGTGAGGAGAGTGATGCACATGACCTATTTCTCAAGGCATTTTAAACGAACACACTTGATAACACGTTCTCGAAGGCTGCAAACAAGCTCCATTCTGCCTGGTTGATATAACAGACAAGAGTCTAAAATTTCTTGATTAACAACAGTTATCAGGTTTGAAAAAGTTTTCATTTATTTCTGTTGACATTTTTGTTTTCCAGTCGACGTTCTATTGACTTTATTCCACATTAAACACTTTTAAAAACAGATATTGGTAAACAGATATTGATTCATTTACTGTCATCGAGTTTGGACTAGGAAATCTGTTTCTCCTGCTGAACACCATTACCAAGAGATACTGTTCGAAAGAAGTTCGTAAATAATCCCAGAAGCATTTTGAGAGACGTTCTCAGAACATCAGAACACGCCCATTTACATATAAATCCTGATCTCAATAGCTTTCGCAAACCAGACCCATTCTGTATTTAAGTACGACCTTGAACGAAAGTAAAGCAGTAATAGGATCTACCCAGATTTGAATACCGTTGAAGTTGGTTTTTTTTGGCCAGCTTCTTCACGCAGCTTCTGAAAAAACTTTTCCTGTGCTGATTCTCAAAACATCCAAACGCACTTTATCTCGCTGTAGATGTTTGCGCCTATTGCTCCGGGAAAGAAAACTATCGTAGGCCATGTTCAAACAGAGCGCGCGATGCGTGCAGTCCAGCTACTTTAAGAGATGAAGTCTTGTCAGGAAAGGAGTATTTAGCTTCTGACATCTTTCCGGTCAGCTGACATTTTTCTCCGCATTCGCTGTAACCACGTACTTTGTGAAACAACCGTCAGGATAACTTCACACAGTGATGCTGCTACATCAGTAGCCTGTACCACAGGTTCACCCGAAGTTGAGGCACTACAAGGGTTGCCATTGCAGAAGGGAACGTCTAGCTGAGGCACTACAAGGGTTGCCATTGCAGAAGGGAACGTCTAGCTGCTCTCACAAGTCAAGCGGTTCTGCGGTGCACGGAGCAGGTCTAGGACAGACGAAGTTGGTTTCACAGTCAAGCGTAAGAACAATGGAGGCGACTGGGATGAATCAGTGTTATACTGACCAACCCCATATACCTCCGCGTGGCAAAAGAGTTCTCATGTTCTGGTAGAATTAAATATAAGGTAAAAGACACAAACACATTTAGAACACCTCATATAAGATTTTTTCTTGGAGCAAACACGACTGTATAACCCTCAATCGCGACAAGACGGCTCTCATATCGGCACTTTGTGTATTGTAGCAGCTCTGTTTTGAGTATGTGAATAAAGATTTTTATAGAAAGGGGTAGTGCCCCGAAACATGCAGATTGTCTTCGTCTTTGTCATTTTCTAGCTTGGTCCAGCTCCCTTGTTTTAATTTAGTTTGGACTTTCCTCCAAGCGGCAGTCACTTGTTTTTCTTTTAAAGATTTTTATGTAAAAACGAGCTTACATGGCGGAAGTAGAAGATATGTGGCTGAAAATGTGATTGAATCCAATTGTTTATTCTTACGTTTACCAGTCTGTAGAGGCCAGTGGGTGATTTCCAGAAAGTCATTTATTTAATGTGACTACAAAATGGGGCCTCGTTTCTTATCGCAAGTGTACCAACACAGTAATTTCATTTTCCGAGAAACATATGTGTGACAAAAACGTGTTGTCAAATACATTTCGGCGACTCATAAGTAATGTTACCATGGTGAGGATAATTACACATTCCGAATCGATCTCCTGGAATCAGTTACATGGGAGTTTGTACAGTTCATACATAAAGGGTTAAATAAAATACACAGAACGGACAGGTCACTCTTATGATTGGAAATACAGATTCGAACGCTCATCCCGTGCAACCCAGAAATATTTTTGCTTACAATTATGGAATATTTTGTCACAAGAAGGCGGTTGAGCGAACAATATCACATATCTTCTGAATCACTTGAAATGTCATATTTTACAGGAACTAACTAAAGTCCTGTTTTCGTCATTCATAGTTTCCTTGGTACAAACCTCTAAAACACATGCCCCAGATGATAGAATTGGTATTTCAAGAGCTGATCAATCGTTGTTGAATAAATATATCCAGACGGTTATTAAAGTTTTATCTCAATGATTTATTTTGATTTGCACAATCGCAGTAGATCCCTTCCTCTTTCACTAGTTCGCCTTAACGTCCTTTGGTAATATCTTAGTGCATGCCGAAACGACTGTTGCGTGGTTTTTTCCCTTGTTTTAAATCAAGACAATTAAAAATAGCAACTGACTCATCGGATCTGCAAAGAATAATCTCACCTTCGTGCGCTTCTTACCATTTCAGGTGCGTGCGTGCGTGCGTGCGTGCGTGCGTGCGTGCGTGCGTGCGTGCGTGCGTGCGTGCGTGCGTGCGTGCGTGCGTGCGCATGAATGAAAGGAACAAGAAACTGTTTACAGAGCACCTCCTATTCAGATTATAATAGTATCCAGTTTTTACACAAGTCGCAGTATGGCACAATTCTGTGAAAAACACCCACATAGAAATGAGAAAACTTTTCTTTAATTTGATGAGTTATTAAGAATATATGTTTTAAGGTGGAAGTTGTGGCTACAACACATAGCTGACTTGCGCTTGAGTTCTAGTTTGATCAAACCCCGGAAAACGCTTGTTACAGATTTAAGTTGCCAGCTTACCTACCGGGTGAACAGCGAAGCGAGATCTCCCACTCGAGTGTTGTCTTAGTGTCTACAGCCGACCTGAGATCAAGGAACTCAAAGTGACAGTGCAAAGAATAATACATTTGAACCAAACAACTTTTAAACAAATTAGTCGCACCACTGTACCCTTGGTGCTCGCGAGTGTGCTGTCGTGCTTATGTGCGTGCATGTGACAGTATCTGGGAACGAGTGTGGGGGCTAGGGTGTATGTGTGTATGCACCATTACAATCTTGGGGGGGTGGCGTGTGTGGGTACATGCGCGTGCCTTATGAGACGAATAGAAGCTCTTGTAAACAAGTTTTTTTTTTTACATAGGTAGCACAAAGGTATTATCTACGAACACTCACTTTTTCCAACTTCCATAATTTTGTCATTGTAGAAAGTAGGTTTATTTTAAAAATCTCAATATTTATCTTTTAAGTGTTCTGTTATCTCAGAATTTCTAAACTGCTAAATATAAGTCTTATTTCTTAGTGAAGGAGCTTTTTTTTTACTTTTTTGTAAGTCGAGGGCGGATTATAATTAAATTTTTTAATCGCAGCAGTCCTACTTACATTAAGCTGCTGGTGTTTGCCCAGGTGTTACAATACGTTTGCCATGCCCTTGGGAGGTGACATCTGACGGGAAACATTCAAATCATTGGTGGCAATTGAAGGAACAATGATATCAGTTCGGCTAACTTCCTCGTTTTATCTGCACTATAAAACCGATAGCTCTCGACAAGAAATCACTTTCTGGTTGCGCTCCCGCATCGAAATGCTTCGTGAAGCTGCCAGACACCTGGGACCGTGTACGCACACTTCGTAATTTATTAGGTTTTTAAACTAGTTCTTTTGACAAGCTTTCTAAGAATTTCGGCAAAAGAAAATATTTTTCCTGATGAAGTAATCGAAGGCTGCTCTCCTATTGTTTTATCCACAGTTAGACATTTATCCAGTTCTCTTATAAAATTGAATGTTTTACAAGCATTTATGCAACTTTTCGTTTTCATACCTCAGCCTCCCCTTCTTCCTAGTTTGCTAGTTTGTGCTTGTTTTTTTAAGATCTGTACAGAAGAAATGCTTTATTGTAAAAAAAAACCGCCGTGACTGTGTGAATAATCAACATTCGACCAGTTATATTTTGACGTGTGCGACCCTTATAAACGTTCCTTAGTTCTTCACAAATGTCTATAGAATCTTCTTTTCATTCTGTTTCCATTGTTTCGTCTTTTTATTTCTTTTTCTGTCTGTGTGCCTGTGTTGGTCTTTTATCTCTTTTTTTCTTTCTATTCTTGTACCATCTTTTTGTTTAAAGCAAACATTTCAAACACATTTCTAAATATTCAGTGGTCTTGCTTCCCCAGTTATTTTTCAAAATAGCTCCCCACCGAAAGAGATTACTTGTAAAAAAAATTATTTGTTCTTCACAGGTACAACATGGCAGCGACTTGCAGCTATCGTAGCTGTTGTGTTTGTGTCCACGCCACATACTGCAACGGGACAAGGTAAGTAACTTAGATAAAAGGTTCATTAATTAACTTTTTGCCTTTTCTGTAATTTACAGGTATCTTTTAAGATTTATAAGATTTCAATTAATAATCAACATTGTTTAAAACCTTGGTATAAAACAGCAAATATTTAAAAAATATTAAGTTTTACTTGTTTACCTAATGTTATTGTTTTCCATGCGAGATCCTTAAAACACCGATTCTTTTATTTTAGAATGATAAAGAGAACACATGATACAGGGAAATTGTATATAGCATAGCACTCATTCATTCCCCAACTCACTCACTCACTCACCCACCCACTCACTCACTCACTCACTCACTCACTCACTCACCCACCCCCTCGCTCGCTCACTCACTCACTCACTCACTCACTCACTCACTCACTCACTCACTCACTCACTCACTCACTCACTCACTCACTCACTCACTCACCCGCTCGTTCGCTCACTCACATTTTAAAAACTGTCCTGCGCATACAAGCAGAGTGTGACGTTACTTTCATATCCCCACTTTTAAGTAGCATTGGTGTGTTTTGTGTTGTTGTATCGTTTTGTTTTGTTTCCCTTCGCTTTAATCTACCCGTTTGCAAGGAACCACTCTGCCGCTGTCACACTACACGTCCTCTATAGGGCGCATATATTAAGACAACTACTGCTATGTTGCAACGATTTTGATTTTCTTTGATGTCAAAGAGCAATTTCAAATGAAGAACAAACCAACCATTTGTAATAAGGTTCGTTTTACAAGCTTGATTATATTTAACAGTGCCTTGAAGCCAGTTTATCCTTTGCTAATATATACCAAATTCGCAAACACCTTGCAAACACCCATCGATTCTCGCCAGAAAGTTTGCATACAAATGGCCAAACGTGGCTGTCGAGAACTTGGATGCACTTCTCGGAGTCCACAATGTCGTCTACAAACTATGGCAATGTATGAGATGCAACCTCATATCATAAGATTGAGGGTTCTCGTCGGTCGGATTCGCCACAGTTCACCAAGACGTCTCAGAACAACCATCATCTCGTCAGAAACATCCAACGGAGTTTAGATCTGCAGAACTGCATTCTGCGTCTGCGTTTGAGCTAAAATAAATGACAGTAGGTTTACTCACAGTTCTCATACGGTATTCCAGACTGCAAGGTTCTCCGCCTTGTTCGTTTGGAACACACTCTGGATGCCTATCTTCCGTGGTTAAAGGTTACTGTGATGACGCCTAAAGTTTGCCGTCTATCGTTCCTTAGTCCTTGCCATTTTGGACATATTTCTTTCGTGACAGGCACTCGCTTTGGCAGGTCGCCGAGATCTGGAACAATTTTCCTCACATCCCGTTTCACAAATTCGTTTCAGAAGTCTGAAAATACAAGTGTTACTTTTCCAGAACATTTCTGCAATTTTTCGAGCACTGTGGTCTTGTTTATCCATAGAAATAATAACAATTTTCTTATTTGGGGTCAGCTGTTTCTTCCCGCACGCCATCTTTGCTAAACACCAGTTTGTTGTCACTTTGACAAGTTGTCGCAGCACGTAAAAGCTCTAATTCACTGGAGCCAATCAAATTACGAGCTCTATTTAGGAAATGTAAAAAGCGGAGCCAATCAAATGGCGAGCTATATTTCTCAGGTCTTTCCNNNNGCGGGGGGGGGGGGGGGGAAGGGAGAGGGGGATGTTTCGGGAGGAGGGGGTTTAAGTTAAGGGTAAGGGGTAGGGTTAGGGTGGCAGATCCTAGTTGTCAGTACTGGCTGAGTGAGCGGGCTGATTACAGTTACTAGGGATCCTCTGTATGCACACGCTGTGTACCGAGGGTTAGCTGTGTGAAAACTAGCGTCGTTATAAAGAAAGGGTTGGCAGATTTTTTTTTTTTTTTTTTTGAGGATCTGCCAGGTCCCTTTCTTTCGACCCTCTCTTCGCTACGTGTTTGGGTACGTAAGCTCACTTGGTCGCATGCGTCTGCATACGGTTACGCTGAGCGTTTTAAGTACTTCCTGTTTGAGTGATAATTTACGAATATATTCGTGAAAGTACGAGTAATAACACTGCTCTTCACGTCATCAGAGCGGCCCTTACTTCCTCAACACTTAGTCTTGATTTCTACGCATCTACTCCGCGACGAATTTCTGCATGTCTGTTTAAAAGTTGGAGTTCTCAAGAAAGTCAGTTCATGGCTATTTTTTCATCCGGATTCTCAGATCCTCAATGGTCACCCCGAAGCTCGGGACGACACAGTTCCATGGCCCATCTGGCCCCACACAGCTGATAATGCTGCATCATAGTCTCTGACCGGCACAGCCGCGTGCCGCAGCAAAGCTTTAACAAGCCCCGCATCCTCCCAAATTACTATTGGCAGGCTGCATTCCAACCTGTCCAGCACTGCCTATCTAGCACATTAAGACGCACTGGTCGCCCTGGTCTGCTACTCTACAGGCCCTCGGTCACGCGCCTTCCACCCACCAATCGTTGGTGAGCACCTACTCGGTTTCTGCTTAACAGACAGGTCCCCTACCTTGAGACCTACTGCCCGGCTCCCTCTGCTGACTTAGCTCCTCCTTCCTTCCAGGTGCAGACTCGCAGAGATTAATGTACTCCCTCCGGCTCAGCTTAATGGCTATCAAGTCCCTGCTCACTCAGCTAGTTAGGCTATCAAATCCCTGCTCACTCAGCTAGTTAGGCTATCAAGTCCCTGCTCACTCAGCTAAATAGGCCCACGCGCTCTCCATCGATCTAGAGGGGGAGAGAGAGGGAAGTATAGGGTAGGGAGTGCATAATGTTACAACTTTATTCGGTGGTCCCAGTTCCAAACAGCTTATTCCAAGTTCCCCGAAAGAAGGTTTTCAGAGACAGAAACTGGATCGAGCTTCGCTGCTACTGTTTTACTAAGAGAAAAAACAACGAAAAAAGATTGTTATATATTTCAGTGTTTTCGCATCAATGCGATTCTTTTCATTCTCTCTCTCACACACACACGCGCGCGCGCACACACGCACGCACACACATAGGAATCTGGGGCTTCCAAAGATATGATGTCGCTTAAAAAGTATACATGTTGGCTGTAAGCAGTTTCTCAATACGAGGATCCAAACCCCAAAGAAAGCAGTATGTGGAAATCTTGGTAGTTAACCATATGGGATATCGAAAATCCGCTGTGAAAAGTACTGGTTCCGTCTTTTCTGTATGCAGAACGAGAAACTATCCAAAAAGCCTACATTGTGTAGCACTATTTGAAAGAAAGTGGGAAACGTACTTAGGTTGTTTGTTCGTTTTTTTGTTTGTTTGTTTTGTTTTGTTTTGTCAGTGGAAGAACATTTTCGTGTTAATGGCTTTGAGTACGTGCGGTTCCAGTAAAGTGGTGACAACAAGAACGTTCGTGAGAATTTTTCGACAACGCCTTGTCGATTGTTTTCAACAAAGCTACCGTAGTTGTATATCTACAGGTCGAAAATAGTTGTACTACAGTTTAAACGTTATGTGCAGCTAAAGTTATATATAAGTATCTTAATTAAGGGTGCAATGTTTTAGCGATGGAAACATCAAGGTTAGATCTGGTATATTACAACTTAAAATAAACCAGTTCCGCTATAGAGATGATTCATCCCCTAACCAGTTGGCCTATGCTCGATGTAAAGCACCGATTGAAGACGAGGAATATACGCTATATGATTGAGCCGCATATAGCGACGTCAGATCAAAAATGAAAGTGCTTAAATTTAGAACACCATACAAGCAAGGAAACGGTAACACCATGCATGTACTGGCAAACAACACAGAGACAATTGCTAAGCACAGAGACAATTGCTAAGCACAGAGACAATTGCTAAACACATAGACAATTGCTAAACACATAGACAATCGTTAAACACAGAGACAAGTGTTAAAACAGAGACAATTGTTAAACACAGAGACAATTGTTAAATACAGAGACAATTGTTAAACACAGAGAGAAGTGTTAAACACAGAGACAAGTGTTAAACAAATCGAACGGTATTTGTATCAGCGAAGAACTTAGGGAACCTCTTAGGGTTAGCTATTATAATAGTAAATGTGTGGCTTTTATTGTCTGTTTTTTTGTTTATTTATTTTCTCTCTATTTATTGTAACTGTGGATAATTGCTGCATATTTCCTCTTGAGATAACCCAGATGATTTAATGTAAATGTCATTCTTTCTTTTCCCCGTCTCTCTCTCTCTCTCTCTCTCTCTCTTCATGGGTGGGGACTTTTGTGCGTGTGTATGTGTGTGTGTGCGTTGGCGCTATTATGTGATTTTATATATATATATTTTTTCCTCCCTCTATTACAGTCGGCGTGCGACTTGCAGACGGACCCAATCCATATGAAGGGCGAGTGGAAATCTTTAAAGGCGGAGTCTGGCTCAGTGTCTGTCATTCATACGTCACATCCAGCTTTGGAAGTGTCGTCTGCCAAGAACTAAGTTATCCAGCGTAGGTATCGTGTGGCAAAACAAACCCGCTGCTCGTAGTATTTATCTAGATGCTTATCGGTTAACAGATATTACAAACTGTAAAATACAGAAAAGCTAACCTTTCACTGCCCAGTAATTTCAGTAGGGTTCTAGAATTCTGTAATTTTAGTCTTCCATTATAAGATTAAAAAAACTGTTGTGCAAGGAATTAGAAATGTTTTAATAAAACAATGTGTATTTGCTTGCGTGTGTACGTGTGTTTTGCTTTGGTGTGTACCTCTGTGCGTTTGCATGTGTGTGTGGGGGGAGGGAGGGCGTGCTCTTGCGGGCCCACCCGTCATACGTACGTATTTGTTTGTGTGCGAACTTATGTTAAATGTCTAGGAGTGGCGCTGTTATGTACTACGCCAACTCGTACGGCACAGCGCCGGGAGAAATACTGAAAGAAGGTATCAACTGCAACGGACAAACGTCGGTGTCAAACTGCGTGTTCACGCACCAACAACAGAACTGCGACCCTGTTTATACGCTTGGTCTCAGCTGTGACACAGGTCAGCTGGAGTCATAGCGTCACCACCCTCTGTCACTAGTGTTCTCATTTGTGTGCATGGGTGTGCGCGTGCGTATGTGCGTGTACGTGTAAGAGGGAGAGTATATATGTATACATATTTAGAGGGAGTGATATATCTATCCTTGTACACACACACACACACACTGACTGACTGACTGACTGACTGACTGACTGACTGACTGACTGACTGACTGACTGACTGACTGACTGACTGACTGACTGACTGACTGACTGACTGACTGAACCAGCCCGCCTACCACCCACTCATTTATTCATTCACTCGCTCAAGTTTGCAACAAGAACCTCAGTGCTTCAAATCCTAAGTGAAAGACACCTGACACACGCAGCGGTGGACTGTCTTGTCATCTTCTTCCAATATTCTAGGTCTGTCCGAGGTCCAACAAGTTCGCCTTGTGAACGGCACGTCGCAGTACGAAGGTCGTGTGGAGGTCTTCAAATCAGGCGTGTGGGGAACCGTCACAGACATCTCCTACTACTCTGGCAGGCCCTTGTACAACGCCATCGCCGCCAACATTGTCTGCAGAGCTTTGTTCGGCCCTAGGTACTGAAGGTTTCTCTTTAACACCTATTTTTAATGTGCTGGAATGCATCTCTGAAAAATAGTTCTTTTGTACATTGGCAGGGAGACCAAAGATCGTTTAGTTTCACTGTATTTGGGGAGACTGGTGGGAAGTGGGGGGGGGGGCTTTAAGTATGTGGAATGGGCAATAACATTGAAACATTCTATTTATTAACCTCAAGCTAAGTACTGTCATTACGACCAGTTGCTGTCCCGTGGTTGTGAACTACGTTAGCTACGCGTACAGAACGTTTGACTTTGATAGCATAATAACGATGAACCATAACGTCGTCAGTGACGAAAATTAAGCTACGTGTTGTTGCCCTTTGCGGTTTATCGAGAATTTGAATACATGTAATGTTTGTACGTTGTGCCTAGTTACGGTGGATCGGCAGTGGCCGGACAAGAAGCAGCTCTACGATTCGGAATTGCCAGAAGGCGAGCCATACAGATGAGCAACATTCAATGTGAAGGAAACGAACAATTTCTCCATAACTGCAGGTATTCCATACCAGGGACGTCTGGATCGCTGGAAGACAGTCTTGCAGTGGTCTGCAAACCAGGTACGATCTAGACACAGATGTTCTACCTGCCAGCACTTTTAACCCCGGTCTGATTAGAAGGACTGTTCTAAAGGACATGTTACGGGTTTGGCTTGCATAGGCGATCGTATCTGCTCTTCAGGCCGGAAGAGTGGTCCTAAGGCCCGTTCGCCCTGCGTATTTTACGTGCACCTCTGCGTATGAACAGGAAATACGAACGCTCATGCAAGCCAGCTCTAAAGATGTTGGTCTAAGCCTGCCTTCCGTCTCAGACAGAATAGACTTAAATGAATAGAGTAGGGGTGTGTACACTGCCTGAATGGACAAAGATCAACAAATCCTGTAAATTGTAACTGAGACTTACGCTTGAATGTGAAAGTGATGACAGGTTCAACGTGTACAAAAGCGAATATGTGTGGGTGAGTGCGTATGCGTGCGCGCGTGACTGCACGCACATGAGGGAATATTTGCATGGTCCTAGGCGTGTGTGTGTTTAAATGCATGCGTGTACTTGTGTGCATGTATGTCTGTTTGTGCATGCCTGGGTGTAAGGATATATGTATATATTTGTATCGAATGTGACCTACTTGCGCAAGAAACAGTTCACTAGTATTGAAGCACGGCCACATTGTTTTGCCCTCAGTTCTTTTTCTTGTTATGCTTTATAAATGTCTTTACGTCTTCTTATTTAAATAAAATGTATGTTTCTTTTATATGCTTGTATGTATATTTTACGTATTTCATGCATTTGTGTTCCAGTTTGAACTTTTGCTTGTAATTTTTAGCTTCAATGTGCGGTTTGAACTTTATTGTGTGGATACGTTTCTTTTAAAGTAATTTCTTTATTTCCTCCATCTGTTTTTATTTTCAGTATTAACGACTAAATAGTGTGTTTATTTGTGTCGAATTTGTGTGGGCATGTCTTTAAACGCTTAGAGCAAACATTTAGTTTGGTTTCGCGCTTTATGAAATAAATTATGAAATTACTGTTTGTGAGTACATGCAATCAATGCATACAAGCCTGAAATATTGTGTAGTTATCGAGGCTTTTTAAAAACAATAAACGGCGATTAGAAATACAATTTATTTACTTGAGTTCTCTATCTTCTAAATAAAGTTCCGAATGGCTGCAACGGGTACATTGCGGCCCCAAGCGGTACAGTCCAATCTCCAGGACTCACGGTGGGTGAAGTATACAGAAGCAACACCGACTGTGTGTGGAAGATTGTTAATAAGGATGGAAAGATTCAACTGACTTTCACCAACATTCAAGTCAATGCTACACTTAACACGGCATTGAACATACTCCAGGTGTGTTTATGAGTTCAGACACATGACGCCGTGCAATTGTCGATGAAGATAATTTAACTCATGCCCTTAGAGGATGTTTTATTTCCTATGTACACACCTGCCTGAGAGATCCGTTATATCTGTGTAACCATTAAGTATGCCTTGTTTGCAGTTACATATCTAAAGATGTATGCTATAATGCGCACCTGTCAATGTGACTACACAAGGCAACGATTTCTTTTAATCATCGAAGACCACAGCACATTTTTCTAAATCAGACTTTCGCGGTGATTTTAGCTCTGTTTTCATTGTTTACCAGTCACGTCAACGCTTATAGTGATGGGTAATATTATTTTACAGATTGCTTCCGTGTAGTTTCTTATTTTAACTAAAGCATAAGCACCAATAAAAAACATTTTTCAATAAATTCATTATAAAGTCAAATAGGCAAACAGTGCCATAGATATATGAAACGGTGTCAAGTCAGTTGACACTGTTTCTTCAAAAACGCTTGGAGTGTGACTGTCTTGTGTCTGGATTGTCACCATCCAGTAGTAGTCGGCAATCATACTCTTATTCCAAAAACCTTGGTACAGATGTTCCATTGACTGAATGTCCTGGTGAACACGTTCTCTTTGCTCGTCACTGACCATACATAGATGTTCTAGAAAGAACTCTAGATGTGAGTGCAAAACGTATATTTTCGATGACATGCATCATCCAAGTTTCTGATGTGCATCGAGCAGATTCTGAAGTCCGTCCTTGTACCCAGGAGACTTATGGCTACCCAGAAAGTATTCCCAGAACCACTTGATTGCCTCCCTTGCTTCCACCTCTGCTACTGAGAGAGACTGTTTAAAACCTTCATACTGCCTATAAATATCCCTTCTTTCGTTTTTGCAACTCTTATGTTTGGAAACTTCTCAATAAGGCGATGAAAACCCTAAGAGTTTGCTTTACCCATGGACTTTACAAGGTTCTTAATCCAACCCAGCCTGATATGAAGAGGTGGCAAAAATATTTTGCTCGGATCAACCAGAGGCATAAGCTTGACACTGCTTCTTCAGGGCTCGCAGGTATCTCTTGGCTGCCACACGACATAATTTTCTGCAGTAGCTCTGCTATCCAAGAGGCATAGAAAACAGCAGTATTTGGTGAATCCTCCTTGCATTCCCATCAACATGCTGATGAGCGTGAGATCACCACAGATGTTCCACTGGTGTTTTATACAGGAATGTTTCAAGCGATATCTTCATGTTGTCATAAGACTCCTTCAAATGAACAGAATAGACTATCGGTATACTGAATTTGGAATTGCTATTACGGAGTAGGACTGCCTTCAAACTTCTTTGTGAGGAATCAATAAAGAGACGCCATTCAGATGGAACATACTCTTGTGACAAACAATTGAAGAGTCCATTAATGTCGTGACAGTAGCACAACGAGCCATCATCAATGAAGAACGTTGGCAAGTTATGATTTCGTGTTCTGTAGGTAGTGATATGCCTTAACACCTATTGCAAGTAAGTACTTCTAATTAAGCCTTGAAGCAAGAAGCTCTGCTTTGTCTTTTGATAGATTTAGATCACGAACGGGATCATTGAGCTCTTCTTCATCAGCCAAATATTCGTGGTTGGATGTTTCTGGACTCTAACCAGCTGCATTTCTTCACCACATTCCTGATTGCCTTCTACAGAAGCAAACCCATCATATAGTGGTACATGAACAGATAATGAATCATCATGAGGAACAGGTCTTATTGCAGAATCCAGGCTGGGAAATATACTTTTGTGCTTAGTTTTAGCTGAGAATCCACTAGTGTTCACGGGACAAAAATAGTAGACATTGAGATGGTCTAGCGGTTCCCTCCATGTGACGTGACGGGCCGTACCTTATCTTACTGGACTCGACTTCTCAGAATTACAGAACAAACTTTTATGGTGATCTCGTAAATGTAGATTTAATTGAGCAATCGTCACCAAAACCTTTACTGCAACAGGTCAATGGTTTCTACACCAAAGGGTGACGACGCTATGGAATAATGTGAATAACTAGAGAAATCTACCGAGGGAAAAGATTCTCATACTCTGACACGTTCGCTCAGTCTCACACAGGCAAAACACTACTAGCTCAAGAGCCCCCACCCTCGTAAAACACACAACCGCAGCGAACCGTTATTCAACATATATTTCAAACACTAACTGGCTCGACAACATCAAATATATCTACAGATTATTTACAGAGAATCACCTTGCTCGTGTCTAGGGTAAGACGCTGCCTGATTACGTCATACCAAGTGGTATCATACAATGAAGATAATCAAACTCCAGAGGGGAAATCAAACTGCAAAACGGCCTTTGATCCCGCTCAATACACAAATACAGTAAGTGACCGACAACAGAGATCCTACTCTCGTCACTACTGAAACAACTACCTCTGCAATACACAATTCCAAAGCTATTCAACGACCAACAAGGAAGCTATAACTCTGCCACGACCAGTACTACCTCTACCTCCCCTTGACATACGTCCGGCCACTAGCTTATGACGTCTCCTGTCTCCGGCAGGATAAAACCACCTATCTTAAATCAACCCGAGTCCCAGACTCTAAGATAAGTTTATGGCAAGAGCAGTCCTATGAGGCGCAACGGCAGTCACTTACTACTCTGTCTCGTAGTCGGCGAAATACACCCTGTGTATCTGGCATGAAATGCTGGAGTCCTTTACTCTTCCAAACGTCCTGGCAAAAATTCCGAGGGGTAGAGGTCCATGGGTCTACACGTGTCAGCTTCTCTTGGTCCTCCTACATTAACTCTCTCTCCATGTCCTGTCCTCTCGTTTGTCTCTCTCATTTAATGTCCAAAGCTTAAGTACCCTGTGCCTTTCTTGCACTGCGTTTCCAGGAACCACCTTATTCTAGTTCAACCAGTTCTGGCCAGCCTAGGTTGGGGCGGAGCTATCAGCCTGTCATGGCTAATGACGTAGCGTTCCCTACCAAGGTGTCGGGAGGGGGAGGAGCGAACAGGCTAAACTAAGAGTGACAGGTGATAACCTAGGAGTGACATGTGACACTCCACACCATCGGAATCGCAAATGGCATCGCTGTCATTCAGCCACCACTGCTCGAAAAAATAGCATTTTGGAAGTCAAGGATACACGATAAAATCCTTCTAAAATCTAAAGCTCTACACATTATTGTCACAGCAAAACCTTTATGTGAAATACGTGTTGTGGGTAGGTCGGAATCCAAATTTGTATTGGGTTACGCAGCTTGATAATGTCATGTTTGAACAAGTTAGGGATTCATGACCAAAGCAATGTGTTTCACTTGGTAACCTTTACAGGGCCTTACTTTCGGGCAAACTGTTGAAGATGCTTGCTCTAGGAGGCAATCTTGAGACTCTTTATACTTTTCAGCTTAGAATTTAATGAAACAGTCACTTTACTTCTTACCACTAAAACAAGACGGATTTTTGCATCAGCGAGAGTCTTTCTGTCTACTCTAGGTCCTAAACAGTGATGCTTATAGCTCCCTAGCCTCCATACAGAGACCCACTACGGTAGGAGCCCTTTTATCTTCGGGAAATTCCCTCTACCTGTGGCTGACGGCTCAGGCTGGAACGACAAGCATTCAGTATTCAGCTTCTTGGGGTGAGTTCGTGTTGTAAAATTAAGGTCTATGCTTTAAAAGTTCCGCAGAAAATTCTTCGAGGCGTTAAGTTTTTTTCCCAATGCATCAGAACATAAAAATTACTGCTGTAACAAAGACTTAATTTATGTATTTGCAAAGTTTATAATCATTTCCTATTTTAGCCCAAAACAGACAAAGCACATTAAAACAAAATATGCAAATAGTCTACTGACTAAATACTCAAAGCATTGTACACAATGTTCTACACAATAGTTTTTAAAACAATACTAACTATTACAATTTTAGCATAATAGTTTGTTGTGTCTTCAGATACTCCACCGTGTTTTGAAAGAATATCGCTGGATGACTACATTCAATCCCCGGGTTACCCCAGCCTGTATCAACCTAACTTGAACTGCACGTATGAACTTGTGAAACGACAAGGTGTCTGGGTCGCCTTTTCTTTCAATGTCTTTGCTCTGGAGGAAAAGCAGAATGGTTCCTGTCGAGATTCTCTACAGGTTAGTAAATCAGTTAATATCCAGGTCTGACGAAGGTGGTAAGATGGACTCGAAACTAGCATATAGATATGACTTAACTCCGTTAAAATGTGACTCTGAGTTGTTGCCCTGTCGTATACCAGTAAGGCGACCTTGACCTCTATAGAGTGAGTTATGGGTTCATATCACGTTTCTGGCATGTTATAATTAATTACAGGGTTTGGCATTAGGGTTTTCATTGGATTCTACGGTTCTCGCTTTTCTTTGCTTCCAGCATCCTCCAGAACCTTCTTCTCGCTTACCCTGTCATAGAACAGCGTTCATTGCTGACTGACAAACAACAAACAACAGACAGCTTTGCCACGGGGTGGCTTAACTCTTTAGCCCTCTTTTCTTTTGATTTTCTAGAAATTATATGATTGTTTGTATAGGTTGGAATGATGTTTTCAGATAAAATGTTTCTGATCACTACCTTTACATGTGCAACTATAAACAATGCACGTTACAGTTTTTTGATGGCGACTCTGAATCGTCTCCGATGGTGGGAGGCCCGCTCTGTGGAACAAACCCCCCGACTTCCCTGAGGACCAGCAACGTGACCTCCACAACTGTCCTCGTCAGGTTCATATCCGACGCTGTTAACACGTCCGTTGAAAGAGGATTTAACATCTACGCTTATACACGGGAGGCAGGTGGGAGCATTTACATTCATATCAGGCCTTTGACTTATTCGAGCCACACACGCACACGCACACAAACGCACGGACGCATGCGGGCAAACATACACGCACTTAAAACATTCGCGCACGCAAACAGCCCCTCATACACATCACATACCTACACATATTCGGCAGTGTGCGCTTATACCTGCGCTTATAGACAGAGAAACACGTGCGGACAGCCACAAAGACGAATAATTAAAAAGAAAGAAAGAAAACAAGAAAGAAGAAAAAGAAGGAAAGGAAGAAAAGATCAGAAAAAAAGAGAAAACCAACCAACCAACCAACCAACCAACCAACCAACCAACCAACCAACCAACCAACCAACCAACCAACCAACCAACTTCATTACAGACCTTCTTGGATTATCAAATATGTTTCTTGTAAACAGATCCGATCAGACCCGGTAACTACACTGAAGACAGCGGCAGTTTCCAATCCCCGGGTTACCCAGACGTGTACAATGGCGAGGAGGACTGTATCTGGACCATCACCACAAAGCCGTACACGACCATCACACTCTCCTTTCAGGACGTTCAGATTGGACCGTGCTGTGAGAACATGATCCAAGTAAGTTCTTACAAATGCAGACTTATTATTTCCAACAGATTCCATCAGACCCGGTAACTACACTGAAGACAGGGGCCGTTTCCAATCCCCGGGTTACCCAGACGTGTACAATGGCGAGGAGACTGTATCTGGACCATCACCACAAAGCCGTACACGACCATCACACTCTCCTTTCAGGATAAATTTGTAGAATCTCTTACGGTACAGTGAAGAGTGAAGAAAGCACTAGCGCTCACAGCACATATACAGGAAACGAGAAACAAAGACAAAGATTTTTTAGCTGTTCTTTATTTGGACAAACTTTTCGTACCCTGTAAACTCCAAATTTGATGTTGTTTTACAAGTTGGGTCGGATCTGAGATTGGTCGAAGCCGTTTTAAGGTCGGATGCAGATCTAAGTAAAAACCCCTCAGTTTCTGATAAGTATAATATTTTTGTTATAATCCTCATATTTTGATCTTGCTTTACAAGGGTTGTCGCCCCCGAGAATTTTACGTTTTTCGCTTAGCAAAAATTATTAAAAGATAGGAAGCTGACGTATAACGGCCAAAGCCGTCTGATGTGTGACATTTAGGGAGAATTTTCGTTGTAACGCCTCAGATCAGATTCTGATCTTGTTTTAAAACGCTGGGTCACATCCGAGATTGTTCAGCTTATCCCTTACCCAAAAGGAAACAGACTACTGGTTGCTGGTTTAGCCTAAACTGATCCCAATCACGTGACAAACCATCGTTGCCATTGACCAACAAAGGTCGCCAACCTATGGTTTGTCAAGTGATCGCGATCGATTTAGACTTAACCAACGGCCATGAATACAGCTCCAGATGTGGATCAGTTACGAGATTGATTAGTTAACAATGCGAGTTAAAATCGTTCGGGTAACAGAAGCAGGGTGGCTAAATGATTCAGACTCACATGAGAGAACATGCAACCTGTCCTCTTGCCTGAGCGATATACCAAACTATTTCAGAAACGAGCCGCTTGTAATGAAACATATTTTTGCCCTGGAACTGTTTTGCTTCAGATGTTTCACTGCTCTGTTATGTCACGGCGGGCGGGTACCTTATCTTATTGGAGTTCGACTTTTGAGAATTATTGAACAAACTGTTTATGGCGATCTTGTAAATGTAGATTTAATTTAGCAATCGTCACCAAAACCTTTACTGCTTTAGGTCAGTGGTTTCTAAACCAAAGGGTGACGATGCTGTGAAATAATGTGAACAACTAGAGCAATCTTCCGAGGGAAAAGATTCTCATACTTCGACACGCTCGCTCAGTCTCACACAGGCAAAACACTACTAGCTCAAGAGCCCCCACCCTCGTAAAACACACAACTGCAGCGAACTGTTATTCAACATATATTTCAAACACTAACTGGCTCGACAACATCAAATCTATCTACAAAGTATTTACAAAGCATCACCGTGCTGGTGTCTAGGGTAAGACGCTGCCTGATGACGTCATACCACGTGCAACAGACAAAGGAAATAATCAAATCAATGCAAGAGGGAAACCAAACTGCCAAACCGGCCTATGATCCCGCTCAATACACACGTACAATAAGTGACCGACAATAGAGCTCCTATTCTTGTCACCACTGCAACAACTTCTGCGATACACAACAACAAAGCTATCAAACTGAATCAATAAGTGACCACCAAAGAGCACCTACTCTTGTCACTATTGAAACACTACTTTTCTGCAGAACACAGATACGAGAAGCGACCGTTACAGAGCACCAACTCTGGTCACTACCGTACCAACAGCTTTACTGCAATACACCAATGCGACACGTGACTGACAACAGAGCACCAACTCTGGTCACTATTTTACCGCAGTACACAGATACGAGAAGCGACCGTTACAGAGCACCAACTCTGGTCACTACCGACACTACAGCTATTCAGCGACCCACAAAATAAGCTATGCCACTGCTTCAGCCACGCTACACTCAGTCCCGTCTACTGGCACACTTGCCCAATCACTAGCTATGACATCTCCTGTCTCCGGCAGGATAAAAACACTTATCTTACATCAACGCGAGTCCCCGACTCTAAGATAAGTTTAAGGTACGAGCAGACCTTGCTTATAAGGCACGTCCAGTGGTCTCTTTCCGTCTCAGTCCGTCGAGGCGGTCGGCAGATTACACTCGTAACTGCAAGAGAGTTGGAGTCTTCCTTTTGGCAGGATGGCGACTGAGGTCCGTAGGCTAGCACGTGGTCGCTTCACTGGGTCTCTTCCTAAGTGCACGTCCCTCTCTGTATTCTGTGTCGGTACCCTTGGCGCTCCTTCTCTCCTCCCCTCTCTGTGTGTCTCGCTCTCTCCTCCCTATCGATCTAACATTTTTACCTCCTTATGTAGTAAGCGTTCTGACGCACTACCCTCAAGTAAACCGGTTCTAGCCAGACTAGGGACAGCAGAATGATTAACCTGGCCAATGCCCGTACACCCAGGTGTCGATTGTGGGTGGAGCAGTCAGCCTGGTGATGACGTATCTTCCCCCTACTAGCTTACAAAGGGAGGAGCTAAAAGGCTTACCTAGGAGTGACAGGTAATAGCCTAGGGTGACATGTGACATGTTACAGCTATCACTGCGGTCAGAAACAGTTTAATTTCAACCTCAAATAGGGAATAAGAGAAATAAAATAAAAGAAAGGAAATAAAACATTCAAAAAGCATAATGCTCATTCCACAACTCTACAACGCCGCATGTTTCTTCTGTTGTATAAACCATAAAATGAAATATTTAATTAAAATTCGTTCTGATGGAGCCGTTCAGTTTTATAACGAAAGACGTTTGTTAGCTTAGCTCGCCTGTTTGCTACCTTAGCTCGCCTGTTGTTACCTTAGCTCGCCTGTTGTTACCTTAGCTCGCCTGTTGTTACCTTAGCTAGCCTGTTGTTACCTTAGCTCGCCTGTTGTTACCTTAGCTCGCCTAATTATTCAGTGAAATATATTGAAGCATACAGTGCGCAAAAAGAAGAAGAAAAACGGAAGAAAACTATACAACTATTGTAATCAACACACTGTGTTAGACCGCCATGGCTGGTGGTAAGGTACAGAAAGTAACCGCAAACGAGAAACTTAGAATGGAATAAAAGGAAAGCATGATACAGAAATAGTAAGTAAAGCCTATTTATATATACATAAATATTAAAGAAAAGCAGTTTTATATATGTATATATTCATATAGGTTAGACCCCCTCTGGCATTGCCCAAGAAAAGTACCTTTGAACTTGATAAAGCAGAGCTTTGATTACCTGCAACCCTATGGTTTATTTCTGCTGTCAACACTAGATCGAAGGCCGATTAACATTCTCTAATATCAAGCTAATCCACCCGATTGACCATCCACCGGACGATGTGGGGAATTTTACTTCATCGAAAACCTTTAGGAAAACTATCCAAATTAGTCAGCTAACTTTATACAGGTAAGGGGTATTATCGAAGCGGTGAAAACTTTTCAAAATAAAAGTTTGTTACAGTTGCCTGGAAAGAAGGAACACAAAAACCGTTAGTGTGGAAAATAGTTGAGACAGAAAATTAAGCAGTACAGATGCAGGTAGGAGGTTCATTCTCGGTGACGAAAGGCATTGACAAATGGAATAGACAGTTTCCGAATCTAAAATGGGATAAAAATATCAATCAAGCTGGCAATTTTGATCTGTAGCAAATCTGGTGATTTTTTATCACCTATGTTGCATAATATTAACATTTTTAAAATATGTATACAATTTGTTAGTGATGCAAAACTGGAGCTGAAGAAAAGTAGCTCTGTTTGATGCTGATGATGAATGAACAAAATATGAATGCGACACAAACTAGAAAAATGTTTTTACGCTGTTTTCATACGCGGGCTTATACAATTACATAAATTATCTGACATTCCGCTTATTTTTATTTAGATCACAGACATTGGTTTTTCGAGCTCTACTCGATATTGGAGTTCATCCATGAACTCAGCCTTCGCAAGTGATGGTCACGTTCTGGAAGTTCGACTGTATTCAACACTTAACAACGGAAGGAACAAAATGTTTGCATCGTGGACAACAGGTAAAACATTACATGTGCTGGATGAAAGATGAACTCATTGCTTGTACGTGTGCACGAGTGTCTGTGCGTGCGTGCGTGCGTGCGTGCGTGCGTGTGCGCGCCTGTATCTGTCATACAGACAGATTAGAAGACAGAAGCGACAGAGCCTTATTATTACCCATCCTGTTGCTATTCTTGTCATTTTGGAAAGTGTTTTTCAGTTCTTTCCTTCCGTGTCTACAGACTGTTTTGCGTCTGTCTAAGATGTGTGATGGTTTTCCAGTGATGCTCTGTCTGACCTGCACGTATGTTCGTGCGAAAACCCCCGCATATGCCTTCGACCCCCGTGTTATTTTGCAGAGTGCAGGCAGGTGTTTCGTGCCTCTTCTGGTGTGATTGCCTCCCCTACCGACTCAACCTTTGACCAGTCATCAGCAGACTGTACTTACGTCATTAGACAGCAAGCGGGCTATTACGTCACGCTACAATTTTCCACAATCAGCTTTGAAAAAGACCAGAGATGCAGGAACTACATAGAGGTGAACTGCATGCATGTGTGTTGCTGAACTTGCTGTTTGTGTGTGTGCGCGGGCACGTGCTGGGATACATCATGAACGAGTTATTTCATGACGTGTACTTTCGTATGTATGTACGCGATGATGGATTTTCAGAGTTTCAGCCAGTGTGGGGAAGGAAGCTCAAATCCTACTATTGATTACAATTAGAAAAATATGTATATATGTCACGGACTGCTCGCCACGTGCATCAGGGTGTCGGGGGGACGCAAAGGTGAGTGAACCGTGTTCATTAAAGAATGAGGTATAGAGAGGAAAATCGATCTATCGGGTATCCAGGAGAGTGTAAATGAGCTAAGCGGAAGTAGCGAATTGGCCACCGTGGACCCGGGCCCTGTATCTGCAACATCTAAGTGGGAGAACACTCCCAGAAGGCCACGGGTCCGTGACTTTATGTGGCCAGGGAAGAAACCTTACTGAGTGCGGTACGGAAAATTGGGGATAAATGGTTGAAACCTGTTGAACTTGTAAACAGCTCTGCTTATTTTCTTTCTTTAAAAAAAACTTTTCTGTCTTTTTTGTAACTGTTGTTTAGTTCCCTCTACCATTAATCTTTATGTAAATCAGTTCTTATAAATTCCTACCGCTGAAGCACCTTCAGTGTATCATGCCGCAAGATTACACGGAGTGAATAAGCCTGCATTTGGTGGTGATGTTATTAGTGTTGGAGTGCATGGAATACATTACTTATGAGGATTTGGAAGAAAAAGCCTGGTTTAGAAAATACCCACGTGACTATATATATATATATTTCTATCACTGATCTCTCTAGAGAAGTACACCGTCGAATGCTTTATCCTAGATACATGATGGCAGCACAGAGTTATCCCCCCTGCTGGGTGAGCGTTTGTGTGGAGAGACACAAACTTTGCCGCTACCTTTGAACTCCACGCAGAGCATCGTGTTGCTGAAATTCCGGACGCAGACTGGCAAGAACTACTTTGCTTTAACTTACACGTCACATCCAAAAGGTACAGCTTTTTTCATTTGCCCCCATCCTCTTCCTCCTCCTTCTCTCCTCCTCCTGCTCTTCCTCCTCCTCCTCTTCATCCTCCTCCTCTTCATCCATCTCCTCCTTCTCCTCTTCCTTCTCTTCCTCCTCTTCCTCCTCTTCCTCGTCCTTCTCCTCTTCTTCTTCCTCCTCCTCCTCCGTCTTCTCTTCCTCCTCCTTCCCTTCCTCCGCCTCCTTCTCTTCCTCCTCCTGTCAAAATTGTTATTACTTAATATCATTATTATCAATATTAGGTTTTATTTCAAAGCGTGTCATATGTCGGTCTATAGTTTTTTTTTACTTTTGAAACTGTTTAAAAATGACTAAAGAAGGTTCCTGAATTCAACCTTTCACTACAGTTCACACTAGATGAGATGTGGTGGTGGTGGGGGGGGGGGGTGGGGGGCATCAATTTTTCTGCTGAAATATATCAACAGTGGTCTGTCGGAGTACCATAAGCCTATATGGATAGTTTTTATGCGTGCTTTACTTCATGTTCACATAAATGAATTTGTAATTTAAAAAATCAAGATGGGTAACAGGTTGGCAAAAGACAACATTTTGACTAAATTACTGGATGTACATGTAGTCTCATCTTATCATTGGTACTGAAATCAATTTTGACTTTTCAGAATGCGGACAAACCTTATTTACCGACAACGATGGCAGCTTTACGTCGCCCGGCTTTCCTCTTGGGTATCCTAGCAACACCTACTGTGTGTGGACCGTGAAGTTACAGGACAAGGACCTCCTTGTGGAACTGTCCTTTGACGATTTTTCTGTTGGCTCTCAAGGAACGGAGTGTCAGTATGCTTTCGTCAGGGTGTACGACGGAGACACAGCGGATGCAAATTCTGTCCTGACAACGTGAGCTTAAAATGCAACGTGCTCCGTGAGGAAAATGTTCCCTGAAAACCACTTCCAGCCCATCCACTCTCCCACCCAAGCCCACCCACCTCCACCCGGCATACACAATAAACATGCACGCGGAAACACACGCACGCACGTGAAGTGTAGGAGCTTTGCAAGAGTGAATTAATGTGCAAGGTTAGCGAAGTCACGCCTTCTCAGCTATGTATGTATGTATTAGGCAAGTGAAACATCTATAATTAAACTCCTGTTTCGTCAACGCACGCAAAGTTGCATGCAACAAAAACAAGGTGGACGAGCCGTTACGACGTTACTAACGTTTTAGGAACAGAAGTACAGAGCCAGCTCTGATGCAGGCGAGCCCAGGTTAAAATAACACTCGACATACAACTACGCTCTCTCGCTTTTAATTTTTAACAATTTTTGACAGATTATATCAAGATAAATCATTCTCGCTATCAGTCGACATGAAATTAAAATCAACACTTCTTCTACTCATTAGTAATTAAAACTTCATAAAACGCTCACTGTCCCATATGTACCAGGCTGTGTGGAACTACCTTGCCGCCAAAAATACGGGCCAACGGAAACAGCATGACTGTGGTGCTGAATGTCTTTGGAGGGCTGGTCAACGCCAACGGCTTTCGCGCCACCTACGCGGGCAGAAGATCCAATGGTAACAGATTTATCCTGTTGTCTAAAATACAGTACAGCATTGCTCCCAAACGACAAGAACTAACATTGCACCGACCTGCTGTCTATAGTACATTGTATAGTACACGGTATAGTATAGTGCTGTCTATAGTACACGGCAACAACTAACACTCCACCAACCTTCTGTCAATAATACAATATTGCTATCCCACGGCCAACAACTAACACTGCACTAACTGGCTGTCTATAATACAACGTTACTGCCCACACGCCAACAACTACACGATGACAATTACCTCCAGACATAATCAGGTGGTGTCCCTGTCTGTTTTCGACTGGAAGGCAAGGACTAGGGGTGTGGTGAGAGATTTTATTGATTGTGATGACGACTACTTAGGATTTACACTTTGAGAAGCTCGGAGCTATAAACAGGAAACGTGAAACGTGTTCTGTAAATTCGCTGATATAATTGGTATTGCTACTGCTGTTCCAGAACTCCTTTGAGGTGAAAAACTTCATTATTTGATAGTTTGTAAATGATTGACAATTTCATTGAAAATCTTTTACATATTTAAAATGCTTCCTCGTGTATTTCTTTTTCGTTCTTTCGTACTTTCTCTTGGGAAATTAGCTATGCTAATTACACTGTTTGCAAAAAGAATCACTTACGGTAGTATGAGGTGGGATTTCTAAACCTACCTCTTAAGCTATAAGATTATGCTCATTGATCAAAGCATATTGGAGAGATAGTAAAAACGTTTTCTATTCGGCATTGATTTATAAAACAATCCAAGTTCCTCCTAACATGGGCTATAATTCTCTGTGGTCGTGAGTAGCAATCAGCTAAACATTCTCCTATCATAGTTCCTTACTACAAGTTGCTTTGGCAACTTCGCGTGGTTGCGGAATTCTCCAAACGCAATATAACAGACGAAGATGTTCAACGCACAACAGTCTGCATGTTAACAACTCAAGATTATTTATTGGTTTTTAAGTTGATCTGAAAAATTAATCACAGTTTACACCACGTGACCCAGCGTATTACGTCGTTTCACGTACAGTTTAACTTACAATATTAGTGCAATGATAAATAGTGCTTGACACCAAAGTGCAAAGAGTGCAGGAAAAGATTCTGAAGTGCTTTGAGGACGAGGTATTTGATGCTGGTTCGGATTGCATCTAAGGCATGTGTATTTCTCTTGAACTGGGCATTTTCCCACTCCAGCCATGGGTAATGGGTGCTAGACTCCTCAGAGGGTTCGGGAAGGAGAGGCACCGAAGGAAATAATGGGCACAACCTTACAAAGCTGATCCCAGAAAAGATAGCTTTTATGTTACACTTCACTTGCGACTGAAAGAGTACGGGTATACATTTACCTATTCATGTCTAAATTATATATTACTGGCATATACCTGTAATCATTCATTTTTCACATCTTTCACTTTTTCCAGGAGGACTTCCGAGAGGTATTTATTTCAATCTTTCATATTTGATGCTTAGTTAAGTTTAGTTTTATGAATATTTAAATGCTTGTATGCATTTGTACATTTCATCATTTGTTTCGACTTTCCCATAAAACATCTCGGCACATGCCTTAAAGTACTTATAACAGCTGTAAGCCTACATATTTTCTGCGTGCAAGAAACAGGAGCGTTTGTTATTTATCACTTTGGAATCCCAGGCCTCTTCCCGTATCGAACTGTCACGGGAGATCACACTCTCGGATCATCGCTTTATGAAACTGTTGAAGTTCCGATAGAAGATGGATTTCCGTTTGGAGACGTCCTTCGAGAAGCCGTATACGTAAGTTTGAAATAAATATCGTCAACCTTCTGTAAAATCCCTTCTTCTAAGCAGTTTTCTGAGACTCATTTGCAGTTTGGCAATTAATTACTGTACTATTCCGTGAATATCTGGCCTTAGATTACTAGATAATGGCTGAGAAGGAATACCTTTTGGTGTAAGATATGGTAGACAGACGGGATAGGCGAAAATGAAAGCTAGGACGGGGGCTTGTAGTGAAGAAAATTTCCTAGCAGGGAGATGAATAATATGAAAATGCATCAATACATATCATTACAAAGCACAGAGTTTGAGGTGATTTTTTTCTTTTGGACTTTTGTTCTCGTGGGAAAGGCTCTCAAAATATGCCCGTGCACACGAAGTAAGATATCAATGTGCATAATCCAATTATTCAGTAGCGATGGAATTGCATATTGGGTGTGTATGCTGAGGGGAGGTTAAAACGATTTTAAGATTTGTGATCCCTGAGGCACATTAGTCTCTAATAAGCATTATTCTGAATTTTCATTTACCTGCATCCGTTTTTCACCTCAGCAGAGGAAAACCCCGAAGGTTTTTTTTTTTTTTTTTGGTCGGGTCACCCCT
>SMGT01011170.1:61214-125338 GCA_004794575.1 Lanistes nyassanus
CCCCCCCCCCCCCCCAGTGCCTATAATTAGCAATGTACAGATGTTCCCTCTTTCAAAAAGACTTTTCTTCCTGTATTGTGTGTGTTGATTGAATGGCCCGATTTTTGTGATGATAAAATGAGATCGTAAAGGAAAACACAGTCTGCAACTTAAGCATAGCGCCAGTTTTCTGAAAAAGACCTATTTGCTGACTACAGAACTCAAACAGTGGATATAGTAGTTACTATAGCTGTCAGCTTTCATAACGGTTTGCAGAACTGTAAAGAGCACAAACAGTACTCTTAAGATAAGCAAATAACTCAAAATGACCCGAAAGATCTTTGTCTCGTTTCGTTGCGGAGGGTGAAAACAAGGATCTGAAGACTTCCGTTACGTGCTTAACTACTACAAACATAATTTCCACTAAACGTACCATAGAGCAAATACTCATAATAACAACTCTTCATACTGACTTTTTAAATTCGATGCTTATTTATAGAAAAAGCTATTCCGTGCTTGCTTTGCGCCCTAATAAATATATGCACGTCTATTTGTCTGTGCGTGTTTGTATGTGTGTGCCTGTGTATGTGCGTTATTTTCCAGGTAGGAACGAATGGTGTCATCTCCCTTCAAAAAGGTGTTGCGTGGCCCACACTGGACTACAGCGGCCTAGTTGTCTGTGTATACTGTGCCTACGTCAACAATGTTCAAGGTGAACTTTTTCATCTTACATCATATTTCCTTCCTGTATCTCATGTGTTTTCTCCAATCTTTTAATTTCTAAGAAATCATTTCTTTACGACATTGCAATGAGTGATTTATTGTCACGAAAGCGGTTTTTAAAAAACATAATTTCCGTCTTTCTCTATAGTTTACACAGCAAGCACGCAAGAACCACGCACGCACGCACACTTTCGCAAGTTTCGCACGCAAGTTTCGTGTCATTTGACTCTTCACCCTGAAATCCATGTTTATATGCTTCTTTAATATGGGATAATCGTGGGTATGGACCTGCAATGCAATAACTTCAACCGGATACTAACAGGTGTGTACTACCACCTGTACAATGACATCAGCGGGGACCACGAGGTGCTGGCAAAAGCCACTGCGGAAGTTCGGGACTTCACAGCATCGCTCTTATTCCAAGCCAGAACTGTCCTCGTGGTGACGTGGCACCGCGTGCAACAAAATTTCCCATCTGTCAGCATCAGGCCTTCCGACGTAAGAACCATGTTCTTCTCGATCACAGACGCGACAAGCGTGGGGGAGGGGGAGGGGGGAGACAAAGACACGGAACTTTTTTTTATTATTCAAGAAGCCTCAAAGATTAATTCAAGAAAGCTGATTATATGTCGACGAAACTGACCTCGTTAACAAATCTGTGGACTGCACTGACAATCCAAATTGTATTGTGTATCAATCATGGGGTTTTGAACACTCAAACACCACATAAAATTCTGCTCTGTATTTAGTACAAGACAGAGTTTTTCAGACTTGGGTAGCATGGGCTTTTTTATGTGCTGTTCATACGTAAATGTGCACGTAAAATACATAGGGGGAAAGGACCGTACGACTACTCTTATGATCGGAAGTGCAGATACCAACGTTCATGCAACGCAGCCCAGGACATTATGGATGGAACCTTGCATTTTGTTTGTGAGTTTTAGAAAGGTTGGGTTGGGGACAGAGAAACAGGCGGAAAAGATGGAATGGCACTCCCTTTATAAAAATGTCATTCTTGCACAGATGGGTGAGGCCACGTTTCAAGTCGCCCTAGTTACTGATGGAACCGTGTCCTACGCCTTGGTGCAGTACCGGGTGGGTCACATGACCTGGCGCTACCCAGGTCACTGGTACACCATTGAGATGGGTGTGGCCAAGGGATCCCTGTCTGCCTTCCAGCCAAACCCGTATTCCGGCACCGAATTCGCTTACGAAATCGACAAGTTCTTTGGAAACACGGGTACACAATGATATCTCTGCATTCTTTTGTCCGCATCATCTCTTTCTCTCGATCTTCCCCCTTCCCTCTCTCACTCCCTTTATTACTCCCTCCTCTTTTTCCTCCTGTCCTCCTATTCTTTCTCGTTTTTCTGTTGTTTCCTTCAACTCTCTCTTTTCCATCATTTTGCGCCTTTTTTACGTTCACAGCCATGGCAAAAACACCCAGAGACCCCAAATCTTGCAACTATATCTCCTTTTAGGTACCGCGCTGTTTCCCAATCATGCTGCTTTCGGAGTGCGTAACAATTTAAAGGCCTGGGTACTTTGAGTGTTTATAGTGCAGCCTTAAGTTTAGTAATAAATAATGTGTTTGTTTAAAAAAAATCAAACCACAACTAACTTACCTATGGTCTCTGGCCCCCGTTGTTCTGCAGGCTACAAAGGTATCTGGATGTACGAACTGGGACGAGTTCCGAGCGACCATGCTCAGATCTGCAGAGACTGGTATAGCAGAAACAAAAACGCCACGGTAAGACGAGCGAGAGATGCCGGATTCGCACGTCTTCCCAAGTGTCCGTGCTCCAGGCGCGGTATTTTCAGAGGTGTAGTCAACCAGTGGAGACTCCACCGCAGAGACGAGGAAAACAAATTTGAGTGCTACATTCTGAATATGGCCCGCACGATGGTGTTTGCTCCCCTTGGAAAGGTGAAGACTGTTTCTTGGTAGACAGAACCCTCCTTCCCCCCGCGCCCTTGTTCGATATACTGGAATAAACTGTTCTCGGGGTGTAAATCCAGAACGGGGAGGAGGTCAACAAACATCTACCCTGTCCATCCACCCGCCGTGATATAGCCTTTGTCGCTGACACGGCGTTAACCCCAAATACCTACCTACCCTGTCCATCCGAGTAATTTTTTTCAAGAGTTGTTAAGTGGAATTTCCTGAGCATAACAACCTGAAATAGCTTGCTACATCGCAGAACTATTATGAAGTGCGATTTGAATATAATTTTCATTTTCAAAACTGTTTCCTAGTGTTTCTTTAACCGAACTGCAGCGAAGTTATGCTTAAACTGCATCGGCAATGATAGCAGAAGCAAAAACAACGCAGAATTTCACGGACAGATAAGCATAAGTGCAACGTTTTTATGATGCGTAATGCATCCATTCACTTTAAACAGAAATTTATTAAATATTTTGATAGAAACGTGGCTGCCGTTTTTCTACAAGTTGATCACCAGCTATGTGAACACATGAATGCCCAGAGTATACGGCTAACTTTACCTTCCAAGAAGAGAACGTCTTTGCATATTGCATCTGTCGCAGGAATGTTGCTACTCCACCGATGCGTTGAGACCAGAGCAAGTAGACATGTTGATCATGACCCGACCCTTCGCTGGAGCGGCGCTGGCCTTCAACCCGCTGATCTTTGACCTGAAGGACGAGTACACGACGGAAGACAGCCAGGCTCACGTGGCGTGTTGCCTGAGGTCTTCAGACAGACACTGTCGCCGCTTCTATCAGCTCCGACCGATCGGCGAATGCGACCCTAACCCGTCCTTTCAGTGGAGTACGTGATGAACTGTAGGCCTCATAGTTAATGAGATGGATGGATGGATGGATGGATGGATGGATGGATGGATGGATGGATGGGTGGGTGGATGGATGGATGGATGGATGGATGGATGGATGGATGGATGGACGTGCCTCTTGCTATGTGCCGACATAGTCTGCAGTTCTTCTTTCGTTTCTGTTAAGGCCCCTTGTATGGAGACCCGCACGTGACAACGCTTGACGGCAAACAGTACATCTTCAATGGACTGGGCGAATTCACCATGGCAACTCTAAAAACACCTAACTTCAGTTTCACCCTCCAGGCCCGCACGGAGAGGGCGGAGTTCAGGGTGGGGGTGCCCACCAACGGATCTGTCTTCACGGCCGTCGGGGCGGAGGAAAACGGGGCGAGAATATTCGTCCAGCTTGACCCCAACACCAACACGAGTATGTACATGTGTAACAGTAAATGTTAAGATACAGAAGGGTAAAAGAAGTCTTGAAAGTCCATTATATTACAACCACAATACCAAACTCTTTTTTTAAAACAACACACCGATAATTTCCTAGTAGGTACGTGGAGAGGAAAGAAAGAAAGAACGAAGGAAAGAAAGAAAAAAGGAAGGAAGACAAGAACAAAGCAAGAAAGGAAGGAAGTTGAAAGAAAGAACGAACTGAAAGGCAAAGAAAGAAAGAAACACGAGACAAAAGAAAAGACAAAAAAACTTTGATAGTTGCATCTGCTGAGGGCTTGAGTACTGCAACTGTTATTTATTTCAATATTTAATGTCGTGGCATGTCAGCACTGGTTGTCTATGCTAATGACATCGACTACACTCGTCGGTTTGTGCAAGAAGGAGACAATTTCATCGTCGACGAAAGCGGCTTTATGATAACGCAAGACAATGGCACGTGTGTTATCACCTTTCCTTCAGGTATGTTGAGAATCCACAGGTATGTAACGTATAAGCTTTTCTAGTTAGTACCTCTGTGTGTTGTTCGGTGTCTGCAGGTGGTTGCGAAGCACAGACGTTCTGACGATCTGCACTTCTCATGAATGCTGTTGTATAAATAATACTAAAACATTACGTTCCAGAGATAGCAAATAAAGTTTCAAAGTTTCAAAGTTCATTAATAACAAGGGAAACATAACTAACTCTCAACATTCGTGTTTCAGAAATAAGCCTGCAGGTGTCCGTGAACACGAAGGCACTGGGTATAGATGTGTCAGTTCCTCTGAAATTCCGAACTTTGACAAGAGGACTGCTGGGAAATTTTAATGGTGACAAAGCTGACGACTTCGTCCTTCCTGATGGCAAAGTGCTGCGCGCCAATCTGACGGAGCGGGAAATTTTGAAAGACTTTTCTCAAAAGTGTAAGAAAATTATGAAGTTGTATTTTGTTTTCCTGTTATTGCCCTTCGTTTTGCTGTAGAACAACTACCAGACTGTATGCAGTTATCGCTTTCGATACAGGACATGATTTCGTTTGATGTGAAACTGGGTGGTTTCTCACGCCGCGGGATCAGTCTAATTGTATCTTGTATCTTGGTCCTTATTCTGACTAATCTGGTTTTATTCTGAGACCTTCCACGCCCTTCTGATTGCAAACACACATACTGGAATATAATTGTTGGTGTTGATAGGAAAAACACACTAGGAAAAAAAGTTATCATTATCCTTAATTGTATATAAAGGAAACAACATATCTTGTGCTAATTGTTCATGTTCATATTATGAACCAAGGTTCCTCGCATGTTCAGTGTATTCGTTGCTTGTCCCAGGGGCTGTCGACGGGAATAGTTCTGTCATGAGATATGACGCAAGAAAGGGTCCGGACAGCTACACCAGCTCTGAATTCGAGCCTATTTTCCTGGACGAACAGCCGCCTGCTGCAAGAAGCGAAGCCGAGAGTCTTTGCGGCGGCGCCCAGAACCTGCCATGTGTCTACGACTTCCTGGCAACGAAAAACAGAGACTTTTCCTTGGCCACCGGAAACCAGCAGAAGCTATCCGACAGTCTGATCAAACAAAGCAGTCAGTAAACGTTAATCGCTAGGATCTGTGGAGCGGGCTTTCATTTTCACGAACACGCACGCACACACACGCACACACACGCACGCACACATATACACACACACACACGTGCATGCTTGACGTCAGGTCTTATCTGGCTGTTGCTATGATCATAACATTTAAGAAAGTCCATATTCTTTCTAATGACCAGATTTGTCTCCGTACAAGATCAGTCGTAAAAGCTAGCTAATAATCCCCGTTCATCCAAGAGAAGCATTACGTGTAACACCAGACATTCTCACGGGAGTGCAGAAAACGGTCAAACTTTCGGTTGCACCAAAGTAAATCGATGTTTATATTTAAAGAATGCATCTGGCTCTCCCACTGGCTATAGTCCTAAGAATGTTAAGTGTATCCATTAAGTATATACCTCATTACATTAACATTTATACAGCTATGGTGTATCCATGCACTTCAGTTGTTTTGAGCTCATTTGTGTGCCCACTCCCCCATTTTTTACTTTTTTTCTGTGTATTTTTGGGCTCCTTCCTATTTTGAGGCTATTTCTCGAGAAACCTAGAGAAGATTGGTTTCTTAATGTTATTGTTATTTAAAATTGTTGCAGTTTAAAATCAGTACCAAACCTAATGTGCAGAGACGAGTGCTGATTTGTTGTTATCTTTATTATTCAAGGAATATTACTGTATTGCGGCTTTTTGGAACTTTTATACAATGTGATAGTTAACAACTTCCTCAAAAGAGGTGTGGCCATCTAATTTTTTGCTACTCATGATGGATTACTTTCGAACACATTTGCAGAGAATTCCCTGCCTGACATCAAGATCCCAGCAGAGGTTTACGTAACCGTAGGGGTTCCAAAATCGATTGTTGTTGCTGGAGTTGATAGCGATGCCAACGACATACTGACGTACAAACTTGTTGATGACGCTGAAGGGGCTCTGAGCATCGATTCGTCGACTGGTGCAATTAACATCACTTTGAAAACCTTGGACCCCGTCAAAGCACAGTAAGATGGCTGTGCAAACATGTGCATTTACACTAAAAGGAAACGCGCATGGGCATTACAGTGATGAGGTGTATGTGTTTCCTCTTGGAGTAGACGCAGATCTTCGTGCAAAGTCTGGTTGTTTCCATATGAGTAATTATATGACCAGCAGAAATAAAACAAATTATGTAAAAATGTATTAAGACAGTCAAAAATCATCAAACTCAATGCATTCATGATATTTTATCACACAATATGTACTGAAGACAAAGCAGATATGGCACAATGTTTCTCTTGAAATAATGTGTATACTAAATTTCGTAGATATATAAAAACATTATTTTTAAGTATTTAACATTTGTTTCATTACTTTACATCGTCTTCAAAGGTCTTTTAACGCTTTCAGTATCAATCAATAGCAGAAAAGAGGATTCTTTAAAATCTATACGTAAGGTGACATTTATTCTGTAAGTTATTGTGAAGGAAAAACGTTTACCTGAAATATGTTTAATAATTCATTAAATGACACTCACGCCGCCCGAAGTGTGCAGTTTTATGACCTTTCCAAATATGAACAATTGCATTAAAGAAACTACATCGATGTTCACTGTTGCAGTCTAGTATATCATTGGCTGTGCTTCACTGTATCGCCTCACAGTTCACTAGCTTTAGGGCTCCGCGAATCCCTACTTCGAACCATATTTTTTACTGTAGGGTCTACGCTGTGGACTCCCAAGGCGGCCAGTCCATAGTTCAGTCACTTCCGCTTGTCGTCTGCTCTGGCTGTGGAGGTCATGGCACCTGCAACGAGTCGAACGCGAGAGATATGTCGGGCGAATCCTATTTCCAATACTCCGCCTGTCAGTGCCAGCCGGCCTGGACCGGTCAGAACTGCGAGCTGGACAAAGACGGCTGCAGCGACAACCCCTGCCACCCGTTGCAGAACTGCACGGACATCGCAGCCAGTCAGCAAGTCGCCAGCAACGTCAGCCACATTTGCAGCGCGTGTCCTGCAGGGTACGTCAGCCCCAACGACACTCGGGACTGCCTGGACGTCGACGAATGCGCCAGCGTCACGCTCAACGGCTGCGACATGCTGTGCGTCAACACCCACGGCAGCTACGAATGCGCGTGCCAGGACGGCTACCGTCTCAGCACCGACGGCCATACTTGTGCTGACGTCAACGAGTGTCTGGAAATGTCGCACGGCTGCCAGCAGATCTGCAACAACACGGAGGGAGGCTATCAGTGCGAATGCGAGGAAGGGTATTCCTACGACAGGGTCCGGAAGCTCTGCATCGCGGATTCCTCCATCTCTAGCGTCTGCCCTGGCAACTGCACCCAGGGATGCCGAGTGCTCGCAGACCCTGCAGGAAACGGCAGCAAGCCTGAATGCTTCTGCTTCTCGGGTTACGATTTAGATCTCAGCGATCAAAAAACTTGCTTGGACCGCGACGAATGTCTGGACAAGCCATGCGCGCAGGTCTGTGAAAACGCGCTGGGAGGATTTGCCTGTTCTTGTTACTCTGGCTACACGCTGAACAAAGACCAGCGCACGTGCTCGCCATGTCCTTATCTGAGGTACGGCCCCGAGTGTCGCGAGACGTGCGCGTGCAGTGGGCGGAGTGTGGAATGTCATCCCGTGAGAGGCTGCATCTGCCAGGACGGCTGGACGGGAAATGGCTGTGAGGAGGATGTTGATGAATGCGTCGAGAACCCGGATGTATGCGGCTCTCGCCGGAAGTGCCTAAACACCAAGGGGTCCTACTCGTGTGTCTGTCGGGCGGGCTATGCCCCGGATGACGATGGAGGGTGTCAAGGTATTGATCGAACAGACAGTGTCATTGATTCCACAAATTAGGCGCTCAATTTTAATTAATTTTTCTTTAGTATCAGACTCTATACTCCCATGTGACCTTGTGTGCTAAAGCCACGAGAATGGTACGTTGGCCAAAATAATGCATGCGTTAAACACTACCACTGTAGGTTTTCGGCGAATTTCTTTAGTCTAAAAATCTGCGTCGGTAATAAGTTTGAATAATGTTAACATTTAATTTGATTACGTTAAAATGATTGTTTACCAATTTCCGTGTTCGTACGCCTCCACATTATCTGTAATCTGGTAAAACCCCTCTAGCGCGCACGACAGGATCGGTTTTTTAAAATAAACATTCAGACAGTGAATTATATTAGAATTGTCGGACTGCGCAAAATACTGATGTCCCAAAATCTAACTACAAATTTTCAGCCAGCTTCACATTGACAAAATAACAATTAAGCATTACATGCATTTTCCGATGTGATTTCATATGTTCCTGCAATCCCTTTCTTTGTCGCTGTTAGATATTGACGAGTGCAGTACAGAGAATTCTTGTAGACAGCAGGAAGACTGTACCAATGTTCCTGGGGGGTATTACTGCACCTGTAAACTTGGTTACATAAAGACGTCATCTGACTGTACAGGTAAGTACGATTACATTTGTCCTGTACCTTTTTTTATATCGTTTTTTTTAGAACATACACAGCTTACTCTTTTCTTTCTTTCTCTCTCTCTCTGTCTTTCTTTCCTTGCTTGATTCTTTTCTTGCTTTTTCATTCATTTATGTATTCATTCTTTTTTCCTTCACCTTTGTCATATAAGTGCTAGTTTATGTGTTCCTTTGTTTTGTCAGTTCGTTTGTTCTGCTGTACCTGTCCTGAAGAAAGGATACTGTTCTGAAACTTTGACGTTTTGTCTTTTGTCTTTGGTCTTACAGTTTGACTCAATGTCTCTGTTCTCATCAGTTTTCTGGCTGCAGCCCCAGCCATCCATTTTATCTTACTTAGTGTACTCCCTTCATGCTTAGGCAACGGTTTATTCTGGGTACACAATGCTTTTAAAATTGATTTTCTTGTTGCTGTTTCTGTTGCTGCTGTGTAAGCATGCACGCAAACACTCCTGCAGCTGTTAACAAACTAAAAATCTACTTTCAGTTTTCTTGTCAGAGTCATATTTATTTCATGCAGCCACTGAATCTGGAACACAACGTAGTGGATGCAATGTATAATGAGCATTAACAAGCATACTCGCTTTCCCCCAGATATTGATGAATGCAAGCTCGGCATCGCAGACTGCCAGCAGGACTGCGTCAACGTCCCTGGTTCCTTTAACTGCGACTGTAAATATGGCTACAGACTCAACGCCGACAGACGGCACTGTTCGAAAGGTAAGCGCACCGACCTGGGCTGGCTTGCACAAGCGTTCGTAGCTGCCCTTCAGGACATAAGAGAGGTTGTAAAGCCCGTTCGCCCTGTGTATTTTATGCGCATCTTACATACGAACAGGAGGTAAGAAAGCTCATATAAGCCAGCCCCGACGTACAAAAAAACTGATCTTATCCTTCTTTAGTTCCTTCACAGATCATATTCAAGCCGCCAAAATTAAAAATATGACAGCAAAATATACATTAGCACGATTCAAATGAAGATAGATATCCAAGTTTCTTTCTTGTGAGTGAGAGTCAATTCTTGCTTATTGTACGCACTTCGTACAATTTATTTATTTATTTATTTATTTATTTATTTATTTATTCCACAGTCCAGGAAGTGTGCTCCAACAGAACTATGTGTATACAGGCCCAGGGCTGCACCACTGATGAGCATAACCGGCCAGTGTGCTTCTGTAATAGCGGCTACCAGCTCGACACAGCTCAGCAGACTTGCATAGGTAACCAAGTCGAATACCTTCTGAGGTGTAAATACACGCTGACAATTAAAACTGAAATCTTCTGCCACATGAACTGCAAACAGGTAGCGCGAATCCAGAATTTCGTTCCTTTATTCAACCAAACGCAGAATTGAAAAATCGCTTAGGTGGTTATAAAGTTGTGTGAACCTTTTGGATGCCAACCCATACAGGATGGGGTTAAACTGCTCATTCCTAAGCAGATGTCTTACACTGGGCGCGTCGGATAGGACTGTATTCTAACCCAAACATGTTTCATGTCGCTTTTACTATTAAGACAGAGGGGGAAAAAAGTGAAGATGAAAGCCTTGTGAAATCTGTTGTCGAGATCATAACTACACGAAAAATGTCATCTTTCGAATCTTGCTACCAGATATCGATGAATGCAAGACAGGTGTCGCCAACTGTTCACATGAATGCCACAACGAGAATGGAAACTTCTTCTGCAGTTGCCCTGATGGAATGAAACTTGACAATGATGGGTTATCGTGTTCTGGTAATTATTTAATCATTTTTTAAGTGGTTCTGTAAGTTGATAAAGACATGAACCATTACATTTTCTTTGTCAGAATAAATTTATTTATACATGCACGCGCCTGCGCTTGAGTGTTTGTGTGTTTGCATGTGCGCGTACCTGCTTGCGTGCGTGCGTGCGTGCGTGCAACATTCTATTTTACTTCTTTACAGAGAAGGGTACCCTCTCAGGGGCTGCCTACAAAAGTGGGTGGCAGGCTAAAAACTATGGAGGGGGGGTGCAAATTTTCCTGCCATTATGTATGTCTTACATGATATTTGCTCGAAGCTGGAAAAAGAGGGTTCATTAACTATGGCGAAGCGTGCCTGAATTTGCACCCTGAAATGTTGATGCGTGCATCTTTGACCTTTTATTGCCTTTTATTAAACACTGTCCTCACTTGCAACCACATTTCACCGCCGATGTGTTGCTAACGTTGCCTTCTGTTGCAGACTGTCCCAACGGAACGTTCGGAGAAAACTGTCTTCTCCTTTGCTCTTGCGGTGAAGGTGCAGAACGTTGTGACGTCAGATCCGGCTGCATATGTCGCAAGGGCTGGGAAGGTAACACCTGTGAAGAAGATGTGAATGAATGCCAACCATCTGATGGCAGTCCTGTCTGTAGCGGACAGAATGAAGAGTGCGTCAACTTCTTTGGTGGATACAAGTGCCAGTGCCGCCAGGGGTTTGCCGCAGACAACAACAGCGTCTGCCAAGGTGAAAAACCATCTTTATATGTCTTACTATTTTCCAACCACTCACAAGAATATTTCGTTGGTTTTTTAAGTTCCTAAATCATAGCCCAGCAAAATCCTTTAGCTGTAAAGAAATGGCCATTTCCTCGTGTCAGCTTTTACCCGTTCTGTTTATGTCATTCTTGTTTAAGCTGACAACAGCTGAAGTTTCTCTATATATACATATGAGTGTGTGTGTGTTTGTATAAAACACCTGTGGCATTTTGCTTGGTGAAGACATAGACGAATGCTCAACATCAGCATGCGACCAGCACTGCAGCAACACAGTCGGAAGTTTCCAGTGCACCTGTGACCCAGGGTTTACCTGGAACGAAACAACCAGGAGGTGCACAGGTAAGTTACGTGCTAATCGACCCGACATATTTACACGGGAGTTTCACAACTGGTCACGCTTATAGGTTTCGATTGTCGTCACGGGCAGCTTACAGGACGCTGAGGGACAACAAGTGTCGGTGTCATCACACATCAAAAAGAGTGTTCAGGTATCAGGATCTGATACCTTCGTCGCTGCAGCTTCCTGTAAGCTGCCTGGCACGACAGTCGAAGTTGTGGAATATTAAGCGGTGTTCCAGGAGGTGTACAGCGTGCTGTTGATATTATTTCGGAATCGCCACGCCAAGCATTTTTACAGTGTCAGGTTTTGACGCCTTCTGTGATGTTGCTGTTTCAGACATTGACGAATGTTCAGCACTCGACACACATAACTGCAAACAACACTGTGACAACACAGCAGGATCCTACAGATGCTCGTGTAACGCAGCAGGCTACACCCTTAATAACGACGGCTTCACGTGCAGAGGTAAGTTTGGGTAGATACAACGAGCTCGCATATGAAAAATCGCAAACACGCCATTTTAAACTTCAGCTGAAGTAAATTATGAGCCTCTCTCTTAACCGGATGAACGTACTCATCTCTTCCTTCGCCAGACTTGGTCAATGTATATAACGTGTGATCAGGTTCAGCGAAAAAGGAGGCACATTTCCCTGGACTTAAAGGACTTAACGCGTACTTCCAAAGTTTCGTACAATGATCGTAGAATAAACCACTGCGGAATCATTATAAGATGGATAAAGTTTAGGCAGCTTTTCGAACAGATGTGCAAGCCGCTTTTTCCTCAACTAAAAGTTTTATTACTTATTGCAGCACTAACGTCGTGTCAGCGCACCGACTGTGATACCGAAAATGGCGGTTGTGCAGCTAAAGAGGACGAAGAAACTTGCTTTTGCAATACAGGCTATCGCCTTCTGTCTGACGGTGCAGCGTGTGGCCACATCATCGGTGATTTGCTTCGATTAAACCTCTCTCTCTCTCTCTCATATCTAGATTTTGTTTTGTGGATATGTTATTTTTCCTAGCACTCAAAACAACGATTGTTTAACAGAGTGATAAAGGAGAAGTATGCAACAAACGAGGGACTTGTTTGGTTTTGTTTAACGTCAAGTCAGCAGTAAGGGCGGGGAATGAGGGAGAAGGTGGTGAATGGCGTTTGGGGAAGACGAAGGGCAAGGCTATGGGATGACGATATAAATCGATAACAAGATATAAATCAAAATGCATATCTGTGGGTCCCGATCCCGTGTTTGGCACGCGCACTTTCTCTGCGCAGAGAAAGCCGGCGTGCCGATCACGGGATAGGAACCCATAACCCTCTGTGTTGGTAGTGAAAATGAGGAAGCTGACAGTCCTATGTAAACAAACAGCGATATCTCGGTTTCCTAAAATATCATTTGCTCGCGTTTTTTTAAAATAAAAACCGAGCTGGTTCACCATAGATATAAAGCCATAAAGATGCATTTTGATTTATATCGTGTTATCGACATCTGTTTATCACAGTTTATCATTCTCTCTCTCTCTCCTCCCCCTCCCTTCTACTCTATGCTAGTTGCAAACGAAATCAGCAATGTTCCCTTTATTTTCAAAGAAACATTATGCATATGACGCCTCTTCTTCTGAGGTATTACAAAGTAATGTTTTGGGGGGGGGTGGGAGGGAAGGCATGATAGGCCAAGTTTTGTAGTTCAGTATAATTTTGGTCTGTGCCGAAACGTCAATTGAAAATTCCACTGCGTGCGTGCGTGCGTGCCTGTGTGCGTGCGCGTGTGGATGTTTGCGTGCCTGCGTGCAGAGAACACTGCCACCACCAGCCTGCGACCGCAAGCCACTGTCTACATCAAGCCGACGGGAGGGAGCAAGCAGGTTCTGACGTCATTGAAGTCCGTCAGTTTTGCAGCAGGAGTAGTCCTGACTCTGATCAAACTGACTTAAACAGATGGTTTCCGGACGCTGAAAGCTTCGATCTTTACATCAACGAATTTGGCTTCTTTTCACAATTCTGATTTTACTTTAGTTTAAAACTCTATCTGTTTTTATTTTCAATCATGCAAACACACATTCGCTCTTCTTCTCTCCCCTTTTCTTCCCCCACCTCCCCCCTCCGCCTTCTGTCTTAAGAACATCAGAAAGACTATAACTGTTTGATCCCAGCTATAAATCTATTTATGAAATGGTCTAAAACGTTTTCATGTGATGCAACAGCCTTGAAGCTAAGGTCCATGCTATATGAACAATCTACAAACTGAATGTATGCTATTGGAGAAATAAACATTTTAAAATGGATTATTACTTTGTACATATCATTATCATGACTATTATTGACTACAGTAAAATTATATAACTCGGTTGCATTGCACAACGAAATGACAGAAGCAATAAAGGCAAAAGAGATAAATTGCACAAATAAAAGTGAATGATGCATCTCTAATTATTTTGGTCTTTTTATAGAATGGAAATAATTGCAAGGTTAAGTAATGAAAACTCCAATGCATATACAAAAGGCTTAAAAGGTTTGAAATCCAAATTGAGGCCTAGTGTGTTGGCTTCTGTTCCTCTGCGTGCGTACAAAACCATTGCCATTGTTTTTTTTTAAATTGGATTCTGGTAAAAGTGTTCGAGTGATCAAGGGAGATAATTTACTGCCACAGAAAATATGTTTATATGGATAAATGGCATTATTTGCACTCCACAAAGAAGAAAATTTCTAAACAGTATATCGGTCGTAACCCGGCAAAGTATATTTGCTGGATTTTATAACATTCATTTCTCCACTGAAAATGCGTGCTATACACACCTGTTCTGAAGCCCCTTGGAAATGGAAATAACTTTCTTCTTTTAGCCCAGGTCTGTAAAGTTTCTATCGGGCAACTATTTCCCCGTAAAAAAAAAATTATCCTGCGGGATCGATCCATGTTTCCAACTGATATTATGTAGAAATGGTGAAATGGTAGAATGGTGAAATGGGGGGGGGGGAAGTACCTCTGCCAACCTCGCAATGCAAAGACTGAGTTTCCTCCCCTGACTAGTGTGTTGACCACATTTCCAGTAAGAGTGTGTTATGTCGTCTTTATCCATTTGAAGGCATCGAGCTTCGTTTGTCGCCAATGTGCGTGCAGCTGTATTTTGATGTAAAAGGTTTGGATACATACACCCACGAAAACATGATACAAAATCCTATTGATCACCGTATCGTGGGTCTGATGTACAAGTCTAATTACGCATTGTTGACCATGACAAGCTTAAGGTAAGAAAAGTAACTAGCAGATTGAAAACAAGAGTCTGAAGAGATGGACTCAAAGAACGAAACATTAACACTGTAAGTGTAATGCAGTGACAGAAAAATAAAACGAACACAGATATTTCTACACAGAAAATCTCAGTCACGGAACTAGTAAAAAATGTATCTATATCTGTAAATCTGTTCTGTATCCATCCAAATGATGATGTATTAAGTTACATTTTGATTTTGGCATCAGCATGAAGATGCGACATAGCATGAAGAATCCCGGTATCTTTGAGTGCGATACGAATAAACTGTGTGAAACATCATTTCGACGACCCACGCTCATGTAAATATATCTATATAGTTCCCATACAGGCACAAGACAAAATCGGAAAGGAATTTGCTGCGCGCAGACATTTGCTTTAAATATTGTCATGTAAAAGTCGGTCAGTGATAGTTCAAACTGTTCTGGATGAGAGTTGCCCCGCTCCTAAGCTATATGTAAAAATTTCCAACTCTCGAGAAATCCCGCAGAGCTCGAGAGTCAGCATTTCCTGCTTGCGAGGGTGTGAACTAGTCTACGGGGAACGGAATGAAAGTCTCCTGGCGTAAGCTCAGTTATTTAAACAAGTATATTTTACGGACATGTCCGTCCCAGATCTAAAGTTAGGATGTATTTCATCCTAATCCTAAGCTGATATTTGCTGCAATAGCTGTCAGTTCGGCTGTGCTATTTCGGAAAGTGCCGACTCAACCGGATCGTCTGCTCGAGCCGGCAAGGTGTGGTCATCATCAGCAAGGGACGCCGCAGTGTAAGCCAAAATCAGAGTTCGCGAGCGAGAGAAACATCTCTGACCTAAATCACTTCATTGATGTTTCGCCTGGCATTACAAGAGTTGGTGTCAGAACTGAGCAGCCGGAAGACACGCGCTGACATCACATTTTAAAGGTTAGTACATGTCACAACAACTGACTGTTCTCAAAAGATTTGAACGGAGACACTACTTTTGTACTTCAGTCACTACCATGCATGCCGAAGTCACTATAACACTTCTGGTAGTTGGGGATAAAACAGATTTCGCAGATATGGCTTTCACATTGAGATATATATAAACTTTATTTGGGAGTAAACAAGAGTATACACATTTCAGAGTTTTCCATTAATTTTTATTGATGAATAATAAATTTGCTCCTTGACTTTTATACTCCTGAAAAAGAATATGAAATGAAATATGCAACAGAAAAAATGTGGGGTTTTTTTGCCCTCAGTCATGCCTTAAGAGCAGTATTTACAGCAATGGCCTTGTGTTCCATCCCTGCTTTCTCTGGTTCACTTGCATTACCTATCTCTCTCTCTCTCTCTGAAAAATTGCTAACCTCATGAATATGACTCCCATTGCATGTTCAAAAGATTTCATCATTAAGTTGATTAACATTTTGACATTAGAATCCTGTCCCTATTAACAATGCAAAAAGAATATATTCACAAGGTGCTGTATAAGAGCATCTTAAAAATGTAAGGCAATTTCTATGGCAATATCAGGTGGAACATAGATAATGTAACTTATGCAGTGATTATTATAAAAACCTAGACATGCATGTACTAATAGATCAGACCATTTAGAATCAGTATTCATTGATGTTATGGTTAGACAGACACATATTTACCTGATTTAAGTGCAGAAATTTTATATTGTAACCCTACTTTATATTTTACAAAGTATCTCGTGTTCTGGGGTTAGGGGTGAGGTTTACCCTTTAATTTGTTTTGTAACTCGGCTTCTGTCCTTCAAGTTAACCCTTGATTGTTGGGCCTCCCCTCTCCCTGTCCACCCCTCCCTCCCCCCCCCCTTTTTTTGGGGGAGGGGGGTTACCTTGTACTTCCTAACCCTCGACCCACATCTTTACTTTACTTTATCCAAGGTTTTTTTTCCTAAGAATTGACTTGCACAGGAAATGCACAGAAGCATGGTTTGCCACCTTTTCCCAGTTTTATTAAACACTGCCCAATCCCATGTTTAGAATCATGACCAAAAAAAAATGCTCACCTTGTTTTTAACTTGACTCCTACAAGTTCACAATCAGATAATAAATTTGTGCATATTAATTTTATTACATGGCATGTGAATTTCAATACATTTATAATGAACTATGGAGCTCTAAGAGATAAGCTGAACAAACCAAGTTTGCATCTTATGTGTACATAATGAACAGCAAATGAAATGGTCACAATAGACGCGATAGACCAGCACATCAGCAGTGATTGACCTGTTTAAAACTATGAGACATGGGGTAAATGGTGAACACCAGCAAGACAATACAGTGTACGATGTATTGATATTTTGAACTGGTGTTATCTTTCCTGTCAGCTATCTTATTGGTCTCTTTAAGTATATTTTCACATTGCAGTGCTTGTAACTACTCAGAAAATCCTTTCCAAAGCTATTTTGAGATTGGGAGATATTTTTCATTGCATCAGTCCAGTGTTGAGACTCTGGGATATATTTTTAATTGCATCAGTGCAGTGTTAAACTAAGTGATCTGATTTATTTGTAACGAAGAGCTAATTATGAATAATTTGCACATAAAGTTTCCAGTTTGTTTGACATGCATATTTCACCTTGCTGTATAAATGTATCTAGGAGTAAACATTTGTAGCACAAAATTCAATCCACTTCACATTAAGCCGTTAAGGGGTTATAGAACATGTCTGGGGGTTTTTTTACGTGACGCACACAAAAAAAGTGCAGGTAGAGGTACTGAAAGGCAGGAGGATAGTCCCTTCCTCTCCCCTGCCATCTTTGATTAGGGTGACATTGTGTGCTGTTATTGGGTCATTCCTTTTTAAAGACAAAGGCAGTTTTATGTGTTACTTGTGCAAAGTTAGGCAAACTAAGCTAGGGAAAACAAAAAGAAAAAAGAACACAAACAGTAAATATAGGGACTGTTTTAATTGGAAATTCAACTTTGTTTCCTGTATGTTATGTGTTACCACTTTAGGAAATGATTTTCTCCATACCTTTTCATCAGTTCAAATGGCATCTTAAATCTACTGAATATTCTTGATTTCTTTATAATGTACTCTGTAGTCAAATGTAGTCTTTTTCTTAACTTTTTAAAAATACAGTAAAACCTTCCTAGTCAGACCTTTCCTATTCCAACTTCCTCTTATACAAGATCAAAAACGTTTTCACCAACCCCTCTTGGGTAACACTAAATCTACTCTCTATAGGACCCAGACCTGATTTTGGTGCTTTTTTTTTAAGTGTTAACAGGAAGATCTTAATGCAGTTAAAGCAGAGGACATCTCTGTGTTGGTGCTGGGTGGTGCATAAAATGTTCCTTGAGTGGAGATGTGTAGTGAGCTCTTTCCTGACCGCCTACCCCCACCCTGCCCCCGCTCGCTCTCTCTCTCTCTCTCTCACATGCATGTACACACTCCCCCCCTAACATGCATAAAGTTCATCCAACCATGCCTGTAGATTGCCATTCTCATTCTAGTGGAAAAATATACTGTAGTTAAAATCACACAGTTATTTATAATTAACAACAAACAAACTCATGTAAAACTGGTCACATTCATGTGAAATATGAAGAACCACCTCAAAATATAATTTGGATATTAACAACCTTTTGTATGTGGGTGTATATGTCCATATCGTCTAGTATTATGTTCATGAGAATTAATATATCAGCTATCATTTATTCTGTATTTTATCAAGATATCTTTGCCTTTAAAGTGTTGTTTGTAAATGTGTTTGTAAACATTATTATTAATCTAACATTCCTTCCAGAAGAACAGTAAAGAATGAAAACCTCAAAGAACTTGTTAGTTTTAACCTAATATGTGACCCATTATTTACGAAAGGCTCCTAGATGTAATCATATTTGCGTTTTTGTATAAATATATATTTATAAATGCCGGGTGCTGGCCTAATATATTAAATTAGGTCCTTGCTGTCTCTCTCCCCACCCTTTTCTGGCCAACGTTGTGCACTTGTGCACACGTACGCACACACCCTGTACTGGATAGATGGGCTGTGCTGGTTTGACGGGGCCTGTCGCAAACTGCGCCCACCCACGCGCTAAACGTACGGGCGCAGATGCACGCTCATATGCAGCACAGCCCGTGGAATTTGCCGAATCGACTCTTGATATCATGATAGATGGCAGTCCCCGATTATGTGCGCACGTTACCTTCTGCCCCGGGCTTATAATGTGTTGCTTTACATCAATGACACCATTAAGAAGTAATCCAGTTTGTAAAGTACATTAGATAAGAGTCCCGAGCGTGCGAGGAAAATGGCGTTATTGTCAGTAGTACGCTTTTATCAAAGGCCAGGTCCTTTTGACTTCTGCCGATCATGGCTTACAACAAAGCGCGTGCAGTTTTTTTTAACCGCACTGATGCTTTCACCTTCAACACAGTCTAGGGCGAGCACTCATTATCTGCTCTTTGTGCCTAAAGGTGTACGTAAAATATACAGGGCGACTGCTTAATTAGGCCTTACGACCGCTGTTATGACCGAAGTCCAGGCGCGCTCATGCAACCCAACCCAGGTCTGAGTTTCTATACCCTTGCAATGTATGTACCCGAAAAGTTATGAAGAGTATGTTGAATTTGGATTATTCTGCTGCTTACTGCACATTGTGGATAGGTTGAGTGGGGGGGGGGGCGGGGAGAGAATGGAGAGAACTGTGTGGTGCTTGTTTAATGCACAGATCATTACATGCCAGCGCCAGATGCTTAGGTTCAGCTAATCAAAAGTCTGAGACCTTCAGTCTGGAAACTTAAGTCCAACACTTTGTTCCGCAACATGAAGCCAGTGGCTCTGCCACACCGATCCCAGTTCTCCCTTTCATAGTCTCAGACTGCGGATGTTGACCGTAACTGCAGGCTTCCGATTCTGATAACACAGTGCATTGTTCTTCGGCAGGAAGTCCGAGGCTAAATGTCTGTTGTAGGAGTTTTAAGATCTCTTTCCCGCTCCTCCTGGAAAATGCTTATTATTTTTGAAGAAACCCACCTGACCCTAATTTAGAAGGAAATGGCGGGCCCATATGTTTGTGCTACGCGTCTTTCCCCGAAGCACCGACCATCTGTTTTGTTGACTGTCCAGTCCAAACGGCCTCGTCGTAGGGTCAGAATCGTAATTGCGGTACGGTGAACGTGCTTGGAACAGTAGCCGTACAAGCGGAAAGAACAGGCAGCATTTCGCTCCGTCCGTTTTGAGCAAGGGAACACAAAGGCACGTACGCACGCACAAAACCACATCAGAGGTAGAGAGGAGATCGAGAAACGTGCAGAAAGGATTTTACCTCAACTCTCTCACATCTTCCTAGTAATTAGGGCAACGTTATTTATGTACGTCTATGAGCATGTGTTTTATCTTGTCATTGTAAACCTTTCTTTGAAGGTTAATATTCAGGTATATTCTGACGCAAAGTCGGTTTATAGTGTACCATTTTATTAAAACCGGAACTTCCGCTGCTTTCAGAAGTTTTGTATTTCAGACTTTGCTGTTCGTAACCTTTAGTCTTCAGGATATGTTTGTGGTATCAACATGGAGACTTATGATTGAAAGAGGGACGTAATTCATAGAGATGTCTATTGTTCTGTGCTTATGGAAATGCGAAAGATGCTGTAGTCCGATTTTCCGAGCTCGGAATAACTCATCTCTATGACCCGCCCCTCCCCGCTCTCTCTCTCTCTCTCTGTATTTTTTTTCTCTCTCTCTTCTTTCGTAGACGCCATTTACAAGGCATTCAGTAATGTCAAATCTTCACTGCTGACACTAGATCCTATCACAAAATATAAAGTCCTTTGAAGTAGTTCGTGTCATGCATATCTAGGCCGCCTTCATTTCAGCTCCTAGGCTAGGAATTAAACAGAAACTACCGAGGAATCCCTTTTCTCTCTTTCTCTCACTCCTCCCCTCCCCTACCCCATTAAAAAAGGTCTCCTCAATCATGAAAGACAGCCTCATTCATAACGGTCCACTTGAGAAAATTCCAGTCAGTTGACCAGTCGATCTCTTCCACCTCCCCCAGATTCTACCGCTGTGCCAGATACTAGGGAGGACTATACATGTACTTTCACCTCGAGAGCTATGATGTTCGTGTCTCCTGCCTGCTGTTATCAGCCCTTCGCTTCCTCCCCTCTCTCTCTCTCCTCGTCTGGCGAATAATTGACCGAGTTCTTGGCAGCTCAAGTCAAACCGAGAATTACGATCTCTGGTCTGGTTCTGATTTGTCTTATTTGGGGTTTTTAGCAGCAGAAACATGCGTAGGAGAAGTGGATCATTACCATTTTCTGTTGTTCCAGTGAATCTCGTGTTGCATCTGCTGTACTAGCATCATACTAAAAAAAACAAACTGTCCCTCCCTCTCCTCCTCCCCTCTGTCTCTGTGCGTTTGTGTGTGTGAGAGAGAGAGGGGGGGGGTTGAGAGAAGGGGTGTGTACATTCGTGCTTGAGTGGAATGGGTGCAGATACCGGACTGCCAGTTTGCGTTCCTTCCACTCTCTGTCTTTCCTGCTGCATTTACCGCTGTATAATTCTGTGCGGAATTCTGGAAGCATTCTCGTGGTCCGTAGAAGACCATGAGACTGCGGGAAGTCTGCTCGGCGGAGACCTGGCGCCTGTAGTTTTGAAGACGCGAAGTTCGCGAGTGAAGCTAGGGTGCGTGGTCGGAGACCCAGTACTTAATTGTAAGAACTTGTTACTACAGACGTCTTTAAACCCGCATCAGGCCAGCATGTGGCTTCCGTCTGGAGTGATTCCGTGACTAGAGACCTGTGGAAGCTGGCAGGGTTTCGTCATGCATGTTTCTTTGGCTTCTTGAAGCACACAGTGGAAAGTGGGGCTGTCCATGAAGACGGGTATTAGCGGACGGCAGATTGCGAAATGACAGCCATCTGTCACCCCCACCCCCCCCAGACCACACACTCTGCGTGTATCTGTACCCGGCAGCCACTGTCCAGGCACTGTGCTGTGAAAATTGCCCTCGGCAGCTTGTTATGAGTTCGTTACCCAGAAGATCTGCTGTTTGACCCCGCGAGAGGTCCACATGTTCCTTTTTGAAAGTTTTATTACGACGTGGGTGTCAGGTGGAGGTAGGAGGGTTACGCGTACTTAAAGGGTAACTCGTCAACGTAAGGTGAAGGTCGATCAGTTATGCAAACGCGAAGAAAACGACTGACCGTCAGCCGTATGCAAGAGGGAAGGAACTAAGCCGAGGAGTTGGCGGAGGTCATTCGTCACATTCATGCTGTGCTCACGTCGCCCGTCGCGGCCCCAGCTTCTGCATTTGTGCCTACATGTTTAACAGCAGCCGTTAGACTCAGGATTTATCCCCGCTTACAACGCAGGCTCCAGAAGTTAGGAACAACTTAGTTTTTGACCTTTCTTGGTCCGCTTCTTATGCAGGCACTCTGTTTGCCAAGCAAAACTGTTGGAGCAGCAATGTGGCTACACTTTTGTTCTTAACCAGTAGCCAGTCAAATTGTTTGGACGTCACTAAAGCACCATTTTTAGGCACTTGCGATTTTGAGCGAGTCCTTGCAGTTCGCATCTATACCTGCACGCGGCTTCCACGATGCGTTTTTAAAAGAAAACGTCGGGTGAGAACGTCACGTGACCTAATGAAGGCTTTGCAGTCAGCTACATTTGTATATAATTACGTCCAGATGCGATCTGGTTATAATTATCGCATTTATGACCGATTGCACATGCCACACAACAAGATGTATGTTAGTCTGCCGGGAGGGTGTTATAGGAGGATGAGTGAGATGAGGGAGTTGAAAATGCCAGCTGCACATTCCTTGCCTCTACGCATCTTGCCGAAGACGCAAGCCTGGCTCTTGTAGAATCCTGCACGCACCTATTGCCACAGTTGGCGGCCGTAGCATTGCATACTTAGCAGGTTACATTTGTTTTGCGGCGGACTCTCTCCCTCTGTGTGTGTGTGTGTTTGGGGGGGGGGGGACGTGCATGGATACATGCGTGTTACACTGTGTACACCGAGTCAGTAGCTAAATGTAAACTACAGCAGTCGGGCCTGCAAACACCTACCATATAAACCATATAAAATATAAGACGAAATATTATCACAACCCACTGTTTTCTAAGGCTATACGTTGCGTCACATACTTGCTATTAGCATGTGACATTATGGGATGCACGAAGGATCGAAGAGTTCTTACAGATGGATAAAATAAATTATAATAAAGCCGACATATCTCGAAAATTTGCCTTGTCCTGGACCACGCGAATTTTTTTTCAGATTTAATTTTCAGTATTGTACTTCCTCTTCTTCAGCATAGACGCTGCACAGACTAGAGGATTGTGATTTCATACCTCTAAAATCTGTTGAATGTTATAAAGTTAGAATGACTTTCAGCTTGAAAGACATACATCCATCTCGTTTACTAGCTCCTTTTCTTTCTGCCTCCCTCCTGATTTCTTTCTCTGTAGTGTTCTCATTCTTTCTTTTTGGCTAGAAGGCTGCTAACATTGCTTCTGCCAGTGCTCTGGACACCGCCTATCTAGTCTCGGCTAGTTCAGTCTAGTCTACTTCTGTTATTCTAAGTAGACCAATGTGAAGAATCTTTACAAGACTCGGAGGGGATTCTACAACAATCGAGGGAAGGAAAGGGGAGGGGGAAGGGTTAAAATATATCGTAAAGCTGTCGTGAACCTGTGCAAAATAGGTTACCATTTTAAGGGATGCAACAGATTTCCCTTGCTGGGCATTAGTTTACAAGTTCTCTTTGGCCTTGCTGGCCACCTTCCCTCCCTCACCCCTCGCATCCGGAGCCCATTTGTGTGCGGCCGTGACATTTATCGATCGGTGATCGACCTGTCTTCAGCGTGCCAGCATCCTTTGGTCCTCCCAGGCGACGATGCTTCCTGCGATGTTGTGGCCATCTCGGCAATGTGCCTGGCATGTTAAGTAGTTCCGCAGACTGGTGGCTGGCCGAGATTCGCCAGTCCATCCCTCAGTCCACAGCCTGTTAGAGAGGCCTCGTGCCCCTGTTACCGTGACCTGTGATTTGCCTTTTTTTAAATTCTCATTGTGATCTGTGATCCCCCAAACCTGCTTACTTTCATCCCTGATGTTCTCTTGTTGTGATCTGTGAACATGGGGGAGGGGAGGGTTGGCTTATTGTGATCTGTGCAAAGACAAAAGTCTTGCTGGGATCTGTGATGGTACACCCCCATGGGGACCCTCTGCTGTAAATGGTAACAACTGTGCGTGTAAAAACAGAGAGATCGCACCTCTGTCCCCCTCTCCCGTGGCCCCACTTTCTCCTTTTCTACTCCTTCCATTGCGTCTTTATTCTTATTGTTATCCCCCACCGGGGTTGCTGGTGTCTTTCCCCCTGACTGTAACCTCCGAGCTATTCACTGGTTAACGCTTCTCTATTCACGCTGTTTTTCTTTGTCCGACATCTCTCCTTTCATTCACATCCTGTTTCTCTTCTGGTTTAATCGCCTGCCTTTTTTAAAAGAAATTTTCTTTCAAATTGATACATTCCATTTATGAGACATTGGGGTTAGGAGGTATATCTTGGTGGTATGGTGGATTTTTCTACCCTATGACACTAGTATTTAATATGTTCAGCTCATTACTTATGTACTGGTTTTCATTTTCTCTAAAGATCTTACTAATTATGTTAGTGGGCTTTTTTTTAATCCGGAGTTCTCAAAATGGAGAGAATAACTGTCTCCAATGCCTCCTAACTATATGTCCTTGTGAACATGTTTGGTATCTGGTGGGCTGTCGAGCTAGATTTATGTATTATTGATCAGAGTTTATGTTTTTGAATATGTGGTCCTGACATGGTCTGTTTGGTCGACTGGACCCTTTCAGCAACAAACAATTGGTATCGTCCTTTTGTTTCCCACGCATTTTCTAGTCTGCTGATTCACAACTGTATACGGAAAGACTCAACTGTTACCAGACAACAGTAGATAATCCGCCGTCAGAAATCAGAAGTCAATGCACGCCGCTTTCCCTCCTTGTCTCAAGCTGTGGGGTTTGGGAGGGATTCCGGCCGTCTCCGCCTGTGGCTTACGAAAGAAACCTGTACGCACAAAACCCTTCCGGGAAGGAGCTGACCTGCATGAGAGCGCCCTCCTAGCTGGTAAGAATGCTGTGGACAGACGAGTGACTGTGAGACGCGCCGCATGCTTCAGTCGGACTACACGAGGTTCGTGAATACGACTGCCGTGGCTTTGTTGTCTAGATCATGGGTGTATCAATCAGTTTGTGAGGGAAGGAGGTGCTTGAAATGTTTTTGTCCGGGGTCCAGGGGCCCTGCTGTCTGTCTACAAAGACACGTTTGGGCTCAATCTTTCGTCCATCTCTCTCCCCCCCCCCACCCTCTCTCGGAAGGGAAGCGAATAGAGTCAGACTCACTCGACACGTTCGTCTCGTTTGCCACGAAAACAACAACAACAATAATAATAATAATAGCTATCTTCACACTTATCGATGTTGCTGTTACTGAAATGTTTTTATACTTTAAGGTCTGTTCTGTTCCTGGGATGGGGTTTTGTTTGTTTGGGGGATGGGCGGTTTCTCTGCTTAAACATTTTGCACCCTCTGTGAGGCATTTACCAAAAAAAAATGGGGGTAAAACCCAGTCGATACCCTCTTAGCAAAGTCGGTCTTTTCTGTAATGGAACTCTCTGGTTTAAAAGAAAATACTTGAGGGTAGTATCGAACCATCTTTAGTGTCTGGGTCACATGCTGTGTTTTCAGTGCCAATCACATCCACAGAGCAGGAGCCAGTTTTAAAAAAAACTGGCGGGGGGGGGGTGGATTTGCTCTCTGCGTCCATTAATTTCTGCATTCCACTCCACTTAACAAGAGTCTTAGGGGACAAGGAAAAATTTTCTCGTGTTGGCCGATTCTCGTCTTAACCTTATGTGACCAGATAGGATCGCTCCAGTCGGGAACACAGAATAGCTCCGTTGCAGCCGAATCATTTTTCGTGTAATCAGGACTGGTGTCAGACTGCTCTGTACTGTGACCACTGTGTCCTTGCACCTCCTACGAACAGCTTTCGGTTGATTGCTCAAGGCTTGGATCACCTGTTCATCCCACAGTTAAAGTATGCATCCAGAGTCTGCGCGTGCGAAAACCGTCCCCTGGTCGTGCAGTGGACGAGCAACGGTCACTTGCTCCGAGGTTTTTTTGTAGGGGGATTGGGGGGGGGGTGATTGTACAGTTTGTATACCACGCATCCGATCGAGCAAACATAGTGGATGTGAGTAGAAAGTGTTTCTGCAGCGACCTGCCTGGGATCTCGACCAGTGCATTATATGGATAACGCTGTCAGACTATACAATACCATGTTTGTCAAGAGTCACTTTGTCCTTGGGCGCGAGCCTTAACTAGCGGTCCACCTGTCACTAGACAAGTTTAACACGTCACAGCCAGCCTGTCTTGCGTTTAAGTATGTTACCTGGTACATGCGTCTTGCACGTAGTCGTGAAGGAGCTACGTGTAACTGGCGTATACCCTTTGCTCGCGTTGCCGTAACTATGTTGCCTGGCTGTGTCTTGGCGACGAGAATGATACTACTTGTGAATGCATATGAACGCCAATACCCTTGTTGTGTTGGGCAGTTGATTTGGAGGTGATTTTGCATTATAGGAAGCGGGGAAAGAGGGAATTTAGGGAAGTGGGGGGGGGGCTGTGCGCGTTTTCTGTGTATGTACACGGGGGATGGTTATAACTATCACAAATACAGTTTCGGTCAGCGTTTCGCTTGGGTATGTTACTAATAGTAGCAAATGTGTAAAACGGATGTAGCTAGCTTTATCTATGAAGCACTCCATGTGTGAATGTCCGGTGCATAGTTCACCCTAGAACTTCTAATTGTTCTATCTGCTTGCTGGTGTATTTATGTGTCTGACGAGTGGGTTTGTCTCGTTCCTTCCTTGAAATGGGCTATAAAGTCGGTCAGTCAGTCAAGAGAGAAGGGAGAGGGCACCATTGACTGTGTATTTTACGTACATCTTTATGTATGAACAGGAGATAAAGCTGATGCAAGCCAGCCCAGCAACTTTAGGTGTGCCTTTGCATGGGCAAGACAACCTACTCTCTGCCAGGCATATTCCTCACAAACATCTACGGTCCACTGCACAGACGGATCACGACGGGGCGAACGGAACCGCGGGGAGGGAAGTTTCACGCTTGAGCGCGCAAGCCTATCTTGCCTGGATTACTTTGGATCGTAAACCTTGGGGATCTCAAGGGCGATGTGACATGCCTGCGCACGCCCACACACGCGCAGACCAAAAGATAGTGAAGTCACGTGAACTAACAACTTGCAGCAAACGTTCCATGTGAACGCAGTTTGGTATTTTTCTGTCCCTTTCTCTGGTCTCTCCTTTTTTTTTTTAATTGGCGATGGTGGATGGTAGGAATGCCTGTCGTGATGTTGTGGTGACGGAACGGATCAGGGTTCCGCTGTTTCACGACATGGCGGCTTTGAGTGATTCTTCAGTCAATGTTCCACCGCGAGACAGCGTTGGAGTTCGTGTGTGTCTGGGGAAACTGTTGTAACAGACTGTTATCTCTCGTGTGTCCGTGTTGAGTTTGGTGTCAGTAACAGCCTTTACTCACCGGGGTGGAGCCAAATAGGCTAGCGAAGGTATACTGACATTAACATTTATAGTAATCGAGGGTTAGAGCAAGCCAGTGGCCGAGTCCCAGTTTAACGCTGTCTAACGTTAGGTGAGTTTGGACCAGATAAAGACGGTAAGTGGTGTTTGCCGATCTTAATCGATAACCCGTGCAGTCTGTTTGTCCGCCCGCCCGTCCGTCCGTCTAGCTGAGATAAATGCAGACAGTTGATTTAATAACAGTGCGATAGGGATTTTTCTTCAGCGGTATATCAGACCTTCAGGTGTCGTGATATGTGTAAAAAAAACAATCTCGTCTCTGGGCCATGTATTTCCATTACCTGTGGCACACGGAAGGCTGCTTGCGGTGAAATAAGTAGCCTTAGTTGGTGACTCGTGGGTAAATTTTTTTTTAAAAGACGAAATTGTTTGGTCTGTCATTACCAGGTATATGCTATTTATTTTGTTGAAGATCCGTGTGTGGCTGAAGTGACAGGTTACGCTTTTCAGCCTACGTGTTTTCCTCCTTTTCAGAGGCGCAAAATAATACCGTTGCGTGGGTATGCTTAAGTACCTGTCGCGGATTTTCAAACATGGGCGCGTGTGTTTACATTACCGCTTTAATTACACTTCATTGCAGTGTGTCATTTTGATGATTTGAAGCCAGTGTTCTGATATGAGAGGTGTTATGGGGGATAATTTGATAACGGAGAGATAGAAATTTCTTAAGATTGTGAAGAGTCTTTAGAGTGGAAGTAGGTGAAAGAGTCCCAGTTAAAATTTAAATTAAAGCAATTGAGTTATGTGTGCGAAGGTCTCAAAACGTTGTCGATACAATCTCAGCTCTTGATGCGGGTGGGGTCGGCTTTTGTTTTTAGAGGGTTAACAAGTTGAAATGGTGCACTGGCTACTTATAGATTATTACTTCCATCGTTATCTGATATTAATATCATTTCCGCCCGTTAATTGTTCTTCGGTCTTCCTCCTCTTCCTTCTGGTGTCTTTTTTCTCTCTCTCTCTCTCTCACACCGCAGACTATGCCTCCCTCCCCTCCTCGCCCTTTTACCGGATCCTTCCCAATCTCCTTTTTTATCAGGGACGCACGGACGTTTACATGTCTGGGCGAACTTTCCTGTATAGTGCTTTCTTGAACCACACGATGGATTGTTGTGCGTAAACATTTGTTTGCTTTTTTTCAGCTTGCTGTCTGGTATCGCTCCTTCCCTTTTGATTGATGTGCGTGGCGCGAACAACCATCAGGATCGCTTTCATTAATTAGTACGTCTGGGCGTGTGCGCGTGTTTGTTTGCATGCGTGTGTGTGTGTGGGGGGGTGCATGCATGTATGTGTGTGTGCGCGCGCAGGTGTGCGTATGTGGAAGACTTTGGTTCATGGATGTGAGAGAGAAAGGGAAAGAGGGCGGTAATGTAGATCTGTAGGTCAGAGGACGCCAACACGCGTCGCGATGTAGTTGGGCGTCGTGTGTAGGCGAGTTCGCATGCACCAACACGAAGGCGCCGGATGAGCTGTCGTGCTCACTGTGCACGTGCCCCTTTCCAGTGGGCGTGGTACGGCAGCGGGCCGTGCTACCGGCGCTTGCGAAGCTAGTTCATGACTCGCCAGCTTCGTCCTCTGCTGCCGATTACAGCTTCACTGCCTAATATCGCTTGGGATCCTCTCTTCGATAAAACTGTCCCCAGCTGCTTGCTCTGTGTAAACATGCGCAGTGCGCTTGCACAACCAACAGTGCATCATCGCTCCCCTTGTCTTCATGATTCACCACCACCGCCAGATTATCTCCTTGTCGTCTGTCAAGCCAAAAGTTACAGTTTAACTAAGTTTCCAGAACTAATTTATGATGACGTGTAATATGCAGCTGCAGCTTGCCTGTGTGACTCGACCATATATCAGAGTACGCCCAGATTATGTCAGCGGAGAGGTTAAACTATGCGTCAATAAGCTTCCTCGAAAGCAGTGCTGAAGCTAATGTCGAATGCAATAACAAGCGTTGTCCTTGGGTCACCCTGGTCGCGGGTAGGTCATGAAACCTGCAGCAACGTCGGACAAGCAACGTAATACCTACAGATTCCTGCTTTTGTGAGCTAATGTAATATTGATTTATGCCGCCTCCACACAGTGCGACCCAGTTCTTTGTCCGCGCAGATCTGATGAAGTTCCAATAAAAATTAACGTCACAGTTTTGCTGCAGACGGGTTGGGAACTCTAGCTCGCAGTCATTTTATTTTCGTCGGACAAAGAAGAAGCGTGTGGGACCAGCAGTAGGGACTAGGGAGTTCTTCGCACCTCGCCTCCGCTGCCCTGCCTTTATTTGGCCGTATCGTACCTGGTCTGATTGGATGTCCGTCGGTGTCCACCAGGGCGGAAACGCTTTTTCACGTCAGACACGCAAAGAATGCAATTCCACTAATTAAACTGCCGCACTTCAACATGTCGATTGGCAGAGAACAGCTTAGTTGGCATCCTGACAAACTCTAAGCCCTGTGTGGTTACACGTGTGCATGTGCAGGTACATGTGGGCGCGAGACAGAAAACAAGCAATTGCATTTCATGCTAAGTATGTAAGTGGTTAAAATTCTTTTTCTATAAATACAAAAACGCCAGCGCATAGGATAAAAGCCGCTGTTTCCTGCTTATTTCAAAGATTTCCCTTTTATTATTATTTTTTTTTTATCCTGCTGTTCACAGACTTCAGAACATAACCGCGTTAATCGCTACTTACCTTAAAATTGTCTGGGGCACTGCGTTCGAGCTGTGTTCCTGCGTCTTTCTTTACCAGTTCACTTTCTTTGTTAAATGCCTTTGCACTATCGTCCACATTATTTTGCCTCCAAATGCTGTTGCATCTAGCATGTATATTTTAATATTATGAGATTAACATGGCAAAGCTAAACAATTTTCCTTGCAAACAAACTTTCTTTTGTTGTGATTTTAATCTTTTTTTCAGCTAATATTTTTAATTTCCTGAAAGGAAATCCATTTTTGCACTGCTTAAACATTTAGCTTATATATAAGCATACAATAATTTATTGTTGTAGCGTATTTTACACGGTGTCGCTGAGTTGATAATTTTGTGGCATAAGTAGCCTTTGATGGGGGGGGGGGGGTTAATGTCTCGTGTACAGATTAAAGCATGAAACAATTTACTTGAACAAATGCGTTAACTTTGAATTGTCTGTACCGTATCTCGTGGGTTTTCATTTTTCAGATCTGCTAAGACAGTAAGAGGTTCCTAAACCGCCATCGCTAGCACCGTCGCATCAGGAAATCTGACCGAGCCATGTTTCCGTCAATGACCCTGATTGGTCGAGGGCTCGGAGGGCCATTGTTCCACAAGCACGAGATGCCAGAGCACTTTCACGAACACTTTATTGAGCGCGGCTACCGACACCCGAAGTCCTCCGCTTGGCAGTGCATCCTGAGCTTGTTCGACGCCACCAACGAGACGCTGAATTTCTGGACGCATTTCCTGCCCAGTTGGTACTTCATGTGGGTGCTGAAGGGGCTGGCAGAGACGTTAGACTTCCAGCACGATCCCTACACCTGGCCCCTTCTGTGCTACATGTTCGCCTGCTGCATCTTTCCCCTGGCCAGCGCCATCGCCCACACGTTCAACACCATGTCGGAGAAGGCCCGCCACGTGTGCTTCTTTCTGGACTACTCGGCGCTGAGTCTGTTTTCATTCGGCGTAGCCATTTCTTACCACGCCTATTGCTTTCCTAGCTTACTGCTTGGCTCAGGGATTGCCAGGAACTACGTTTTGGGCGCAGGAATGTTCGCCGTCCTGTGTACTACCTCGTCCTGCATGACAAGGTTCATGCGCCCCAGCGTGCTTCGCCAGGTGCTGCGGCTGTCTGCCTTCGCGGCCCCCTACCTGTTCAATAGCTCCCCGATCATCTTCCGCTTCCTCTTCTGCACGGAGGAGGAGCACCAGCTCTCATCCCATTACCTTCACATCCGGCAGGTGGCGTTTGCTGTGGCTGCCGCCTTCCTGTACGCCACACACCTGCCCGAGAGGCTGAAGCCCGGTCAGTTCGACATCGTGGGCCACAGCCACCAGCTGTTCCACGTAGCCACCATCTTGGGCGTCAAGGACCAGCTGCAGGCTGTGCTGCTGGACATGCAGGAGCGCAAGAGTGTTGTGCAGCACTGGACACACTTTGACTTTGCAAACAGCGTCGGGGTCATGTCGCTTGTCCTCCTCATCAACACAGTCATCATCCTGCTGTTCTCGTTGAGCCTTATGCTGAGCAAAAGTAAACTGCTGGGCAGAAGAACTGCTGAAGCCAAGTGCAAGTGCAGTTGATGGCACCAAGTGGTGCCAGTTCCGTGATATGAGCGAACGCAGTGTCGACTTCCCTTGCAGGGGCACCTGTTTTATTGCTCAGGTCACAGCGTAGTGTTTAAAGGCATATATAAATTGTTGGCTTCAGTTTCATCATGACTGGCTGTTAATGGAATTGTTGTTCAGGCATTAGAGAGGCTTACAAAGCTGATTTGTTAACTTTTTTATTGGCCTATTCTTTTTATGTACCTGTACATTCAGAGTCTAAGTGAAGGGATAATAATGTTTCCCAAATGTGTGACCATTTATCGTGAATGACCCTTTATTGTAATATGAGACCTGTAATAGAACAACATCAGTACAAACATGACTTCTATGTTCTTGTCATTTGTTAATACTTGATATCTGCTCCAGGGTGCTGGAGTCATAAACATGATTACATCAGTTCTGCTCAAGGTTCAAAGTCTTTTATTTAACACTGGCTATATTGTGATATATAGTTACCATGACAGATAAGACCAAGATTATTAGTGTTAGGATGTTGTGAAAGTTTCCTCCTTATGACATGAAAACAACATTAAAAGGCAAAATTGTCTGACTCTGTACTTTGCAATCAGGTTCTGATGCTTTTTAAATCCAATTGTTTTTCTCTTTTTTCTGTTATATTATTACACTGTGAAATCAGACAAGTTCATGCTTTCCGTTATATTGATACATGTGCAACATGAAAAGCAAGCAAGTTCATTCTTCTAGACAACTTCATTAAGGTGCACACATGACATTGCAACATTTGTATTTTTTTGTGTTGTCATCTCCCTTCATCGTTGCTGTATGCATAAGACCAAAGTTTAGATTCCATTTGTTTTAACAGCTTCAAGAGGTGGGGTTTTCCCCATTGATTAGCCTATTATTTTTTCAGTGACAAAATTTACAAAAGATTCCAACATCATTGTGTCACAAGCTGTCAAATCCATTTTACAGTAAACTTGTTTTTGTCTGGGGCTGACTCCCACCATTTTGATGGTGACAGCGTACTTGCAGTCATTTTGAATTGCTTAAAAGCTTAAGGAAAGTAATCCTACAGCCTGACTGAACCAAAATGAAAATCTGTATTTAAATATGGGTCTTGCATTTACTGTCTTATAACTTGTAACAAAAAAAAATTACCAGAATGGAGATTTTGAACATATTATCTCAGAACATCAAAAATGCAGTGCAAGGCGCATTTCTTTTCAATGGGAATATCCATTGTATACTGTTTAGTAACCCCTCTGTTGTAAAGGTGTACCAGAACCAGAACATATTTTATTACCAGTTGCATTTCTTGTCTCAACTGTGGCTAGGGTTTTATGAGAAGAGTATTTTGCAAAATTTACAAAACACACCTGAACTTTCTTTACCAGCGACAGTCGTCTATGTGATGGGTTACAGCCATTGTATTTAAACAGGATCTCACATTACAGTTGAAGTCACAGTCTTGCTAGGCCTTTCTTGAGTAATGACAAGCATAATGACATGTATGTTAATGAGGTGTGGCGCTATTATCCTGCTCTTTGCTGTACCAGAAACTGAGAACTTCCAGCAGGGAAAACAGCTCCTATTGGCTGAAATAATCACATGACTGATCCCATGCCAAACATATTTGGAGGTCAGAAAATTCCTCAGCTAAAGCGTAAAAGTAAGCCAGCATCTCCTGCCAATTTGGGGAACTTGCTGTGAGAGAACGAGTTACGACAAACTGTGGTTTGCTTGCATACTCCTATGTATGTGAATTTTCTTCATTAATTCATATATTTTAATATAGAAAATGACAATCTATTGTAAATAATTATAACAAAATGTAATGACAGTGCTTCATATGTTAAAAGCTTGCAGAGTGGAGGTTTGTCAGTTATTATCCCATTAATGACTGATAGGTTCTTGAAACATGTTCAAGCTCTTGGTGGAGATTTTTTTAAAGTGTTTATTTTGCTTTGGCTTTGCTTTCAAATGTTTTAAGTTTTAATGAATTCTTGGTGTCTCCACCTTTGTGACACAGAAATCGTAATTTTTACTGATTGAAGACTTGTCTCAAGGAATCCATTCGTTGTAGGTCAAACCTTTAGATAATATCAAAACTTTGATTAATTTTTGGTACACATTTTTATAGTTTTTTAATTCTACTTACAGGACTCTGTGTGTGTGTGTGTGGCGTTACACTTGCATTGGTGCATGTGGGTGTTTATCAATTTTTTTTTTTTTGCTTGTACCAGGCAGGTTAAACTGTTTGTATATCTTATAGTTTAGTGCAAACATGAATGATGATTGACAGAGGTAAGTAGATAGTGTACACGTGATATGTGTGCATACATGTTCTTGCTTGAGTTGTGTATCTGTGACTGTGGTCATGTGCCTTTTGTGAGCACACATTTGCATCCATGATTGAGCAGATATGCTTTTTAACTCGACATTCCATATCCATGGCATACAATGAATATTTCTGTAATTTAAACTGTTTGTGTAAACATTTGTTCCTTTGAGTCCTTTTATTTTAGATTTGATACAGTATGTACATATTTTCTAGATGCTTCAGAATTGCTAGTTTCCCTGTGTTGATCTGTAAAGATTATTTGTTCTTGTTACAGACCTTGTCATTATCTCCACTCCATATTTATAATCTTCTCCTATAATGCCGATGACAACTGATTTTGCTCAAAAAGAACAGCACAAAATTAAATCCAAGCCTGCATCATGTCCAATAAGCAGGCAGTAATTTCTGATGATCTTTACAGCAGTGATAATGGGGCAGTTCCTGAGATTACAAAAAAGTAAATAAAAGAAGAGCACTATGTCTTTGCTATAACTTAAGATGCTCCTTTTTCGACAGTATTCTGTGGCCTGGAAGTTACTGGAAAAAATCACACACTTTGAAACATTGGAAGTGACCCACATCAGAACAGTGTCACACAGGGTCATAGCAAGCTCTTCTGTGCTAGCTAGGCTTGAGACAAACTATATATTCAAGGGGTGGAACCTGTTTTAAATGCATTGTGACTCGGCAAGAGAAGGAGATGGATGGATTGGGAATGCGATTTCATTTTCTGGGTTCTAAAACTAAAAGTTTAGACTGCTTGTGTGCTTTTAAAGATGATGGTGACAAATGCTTTGCATAGCATAAGAAAGGGTTTGTTTTTTTCTAAAATACAGGTTAGATATATGTGGTCTGGAAAAGAATGATGACTTTTTATGTTTTTGGAATAAGACAATACCAAGATGACAAGGGGCTTAGAAGCAACACATTGCCCATTTGTGGTATTGTTTGTAAAATGTTTAAGAATCTTCTGTAACCATTTAATATGGTTTCCTGTATCCAGGGAGTGGCATAGAAGTCCTATGAAGATGAAGCTCACAATGTATGGAGTATTACAATTTGTCTGAGGACTAATTAATCTCCTTCACGGAAAAAGGCCTCCCCTGCTAAAGCATGCAGTTTCTTGCCTGTCAGCTTCCAGTGGCAGTAAACATGTTTTTAGTCTGTACCAAGCCAAATAAATTTTTTGTCATGACAATTGGTTTCTGTAACAAGATGTTCTAGGACATTGGGATACATGTATGACCAGAACATCTGATGTATTTCTGGTGGTCCTTTTTTCATGTGTGTGGGGTTTTCTGGGGGGGGGGGTGCATGTGTTTGAATAGAAACTGTAACGGGGGGGGGCAGCGTGTATACATACACTTCAGTCTAGTATCCATATTTTGTCCTTAACCCCCACCCCTATCTTCTCCTTTCCCAGAGCTACTGTTGAGAAAGGCGATGAAAATTTGTACAGCATGGACATTTTGTTTCTCTGCGTTCGAAGTTGTTGCTGTGCTTCATAATGAAGCATGACTGCAGTGACTTTTTGTCTCTGGTGGATGCTAGCATCAGCTAATGCAATAAAACCCTGGGGAGAGTAGAATAATTTGCTTTCTTGGAGTGTGTTAAAGATTGTAGTTAACGCTTTGCTCTTAGCTGGTTAAGCAAGAGCAACGTGACAATAGTATTTTGTCCATGCCAGGGAGAATTTAATGCCTTGTGTACAACATGTTGACTCCTCCGTGCCTTTACTCAGTACAATAATTCTGTTTTTGATCATTTTTTTCTTCGACTTGTCAGCATCTTTACCCCTAAGCCCCACCCACCCACCCATGTTTTCAGTCAAACACTGTTTTCCATACCGCTTGTTGGGTGCAGCACCTTGTAAAGTCTTGTCAGAAGTTGAAGGGTCAACAAGGACGCAGCCACACTCCGGCATGTCTTTAAAAGGGGCATGGATGGTTGATAAACAGTGCTTTCTATGATTCATCTCATAATCCATTGTCTCTCTTTATCTCTGTCACTGCCTTCGAGTTCCAATCCTTTTTGTCATTCTTTGATTTTAGTCCTCTTTCCCTCTTTCCTTTCTCTCTGTATATAATGGCAAATATGTACAACTGCAAAATAAAGGCAACCTGTGTTTGTAACATACTAAATCACCATTGTTAGCCAGTACCAGTAAATCTACAGAACTGTGTAGGGTATTTTCCCTCAATAAGTGTTCTATCCTGCTTATTTGTTTCATTGTGATTGTTAGTTTCTATTTCAACATGTGCATGTAGAGATTCTAAATTAATCGTAAGACTGTAGTCACTGCTCAACATATGCCTGTAGAGAGTCTAAATTTATCGTAAGACTGTAGTCATTACTTAACATATGCCTGTAGAGATTCTAAATTAATCGTAAGACTGTGGCCATTACCTTGTTTACCAGGCTTCGTGCTTTTTCCCTTAGCTATAAAGATAGACCCAATCATTGCCGTCCTTAGGGAACAAGACGTGCCGATGTCACTAAAAGTTTTAAGGGAGTGTGATTCCTGTCAGTTTAGCTTTTTCCTCTTTAACCGTTTGCAATCCGGTTTGTTGTCTCTGCTAGTAGGGTTGCATCTGCTTATTGACATCTCAGTTTCTGAGCATGGATACACTGTCTTCTGCTAACTGCACATTTATAACGAGATTGGGGGTGGGGGGGCGAGAAGGGTGTATTGTTGATAAACATTCCGTCTCATCAGTTTTCGTCTGGCAACATTTACGCACAGGATATCGGAGGCTACCAGACGGAGTTTATGGTGTAGACAGGCGTGCATGTCCAATAACGAGGATCCAAAGACAGCCAGTAAGAAATAGTCAAGCTTTCCCGGTGAAAATTCGTTAATCTGAAAGACTGTTGCCCCCGGCTCTCTCTCTCTCTCTCTCATCGAGTCATATCTTGGACTCATCAAAACAGTTTGACCAATCCGTACAAATTAGAAATTGTGGCTGCACTCTCCTTAAGTCTCATTTTCAAGTACTTTGTAGCCGACTGTCTGGTAGCTGTAGAGTATTTGTTGTGTCCAATTGTGCTGTTACAGGGAAACTCTCGAGACTTTTTTTATGTGATCTGTCGGTCAGACACTTTATGGCACTGTACTGGCTGCTGCCCTGGCGCCAATAGACTCAGAATACAATAACAAGCGTCAAAGAATTTACGCAGGAAACGTACGTTGAAAGAACACTTACTCTGTTTTTGAAATAACGATAATTGTAGACGTCGCGAGCACCGAGGGTTGCCGAGGCTTGCTGATGGCAGACGTGCATTGTGCCTTGTCACATACCTTCAGCACTGGTTGTCCTTTAGAGAGGGTCATCACTTGTAAAACACTAGCCCGCATACAGATGTTCTTTGGACAGGGGACGTTCCCCCGGCCAGGTAGGGCGCACGTTTGTCCAGTTTAGAAAGACCGTTTGGACAAGCTGTGGTATTCCACCCATTGTTCAGTGCGTTCTCAGACTGAACATATTCCGTCTTCTCTTACCAAAGCACGTCTTAGAACTGTTTGTTTTGCACTAAGGCATAGATGGGAGGATCGTGAACTGTATGCTAATACAAACGCCAGGGGAAAATCTGTGATTCTGTAGATCACGGGGATGTGACTGTAACCCCAATTAGGATACACATTTGTGGAAGTGCTGCACTGTTTTTGTATTTTATTTTTTGTAACCCAGCATTTTTGCGGTATAGCTGTGTGCATAGCCCGTGATGAGACTCGTCGTCATCTGCATTCGCAGCGTCCTGTTGGTGTGCAGGAGACGCAATTATACGCGATCAGAACTCATTACCACGATCATCTGAAAAGTTTTTGTTCTCTCGTACGCCACAACCTGACAATCAAAAGAACCCCCACGTGGTCTCGTAACGTCCTGTATACAGGCCTCGGAGCCACATCGATCCTCTAACCGCTTATAGGACCGCTTGGCCGATAACTTGATGGAATCTTATCGGCTGGATGGCAAAGCTATTTTGAAGGGAACACAGATTTTTATAACTACTCGGTAATATCCATGTTGAAGAAAACTGTCAATATTGTTTAGCCTTTAAGGCAGTAAATATTTCGAGTTTATATTGTAATTGTTTAAACTGTTAAAAGTCCAGACATGCATTATTATTAAGTATATTGCATTTGTGTATGTGACTTGATTTTTAGGTTTTTCATGCGGCAACAGCAGGAAGCCGACTGACATTTTCAGTAGCTAATGAATGCGTGTGTCTTACCGCCCACCCACCCCCAGACTCCAGTCTTGAACTGTTGTGCAAACAGACTGTCACAATTCAGCCGTAACAGTTTGCTTGGTGTCATTTGTTGCCTTCATCCATCAGTGTCTATGTGATACGTGACTAGTGTATTGGTATAGATATACATATACACGTGTAATCCTGTATGCTCACAGCGAGGCCTGTTGCGGTGACTGGAGACTTATTTGCCAATGAAAGGATTTCGTTGCTTTTTGTTTTGTCAGCTAAGTGCAGTTTTGTTGTGAGACTTCCGGGTTTGGGGGCAGTGGTAAGAGGGTTGTGGTCAAAGAAGACGAAGGAAGGTTGAAAGGTCAGAGCAGTCATTGAGAAGCCAAAACATGACACCCGCAGTAACTGTCCAATCAAGTTGAGGAAATCGGTCGTTTGGTAGGTGGAGCAAACCAATGGGAGGATTGCAGACAGGCCTTGTAGAGTGGCATAATTAGAGTGACATAAGCTTTATATCGTCTGGAGAGAGATGATGTAGGCAAGGTCTATTCACGACTGCAAACAAAAGCTGGGTGTTACGTTGTGTCTTAACCAGATCCAGTTCGTGAAATGTTCGTCAAGTTTGATATGTTGATCACATAAAGTTGCCGTCCGATTGGTTGCCTCCTTTAGTCAAGAACGCCGCGACGAACACTTGACGAAGCAAAGGTTTAAAAATTAAAGACCCCGAAGTCCCCTTTTATGTAAGTAGTACTGAGGCCACAGTTGTCGGCCTTGTCCTGCGAGGCTAATTTCTTGGTTTCGTGTTAATCATGTCTGGGTCTTTCCTACAGAAACGTGTTGCTGAGCATACACATAGATATTTTACTTTATCGAGTCGTGTATGTGTCTGTGGTCTTAGATATGTTGACTGAGGACGACTCACCCCATTGTCGCCCGAGGATCCTAGACTGACGTTGCAGCTTAAAGCATTGTCTACAGCACGACTCTGGGGCTGGGCCAGATAGTAAAGAGATAAAGATACTTGTTTATTTCGGAACAGGTTTTATTAAAGCGCGGTGCAAGTGCCGATTGGACTGAACTTCCGTTTTCATGCATCAGAATAGATGAGCTCTCCTTGGTTCATTAAATCAGGGTCATAGAGACTTTTCTTTAATCGGCGTCAGCTGTGTAGCAGTGGAACAACAGCCTCAAAGTAACCATATTGTTAGGGTTTTTTATGCTGTTGGTGTTTCAATCGCAGTCGCAGTCCAGGTGGCTTCATTTCTGTCGTCCTCGCAACCGCTAACCTCATCGGCCGAGTTTCCCCACGGGAGGAATAGAACGAAATCTTGAAATTCTGTTATGGCCCAGGGGTGGCTTGCATGAGTCTTCGTATCTGCTCTTCCGGTCCTAAGAACGGTCTTAGGGCCCGTTCAATCTGTATATTTTACCTGCGTCTTTACAAATGGACAGCAGATACGAGCACTCATGCATCCTGGTCCAGGAGCAGTTGACGCAACAGGCCGACGACAACGCGTTCGACGACTGCGTGGTGACAGGTCTGAAGGTGTGGCAGACATAATACTGTACTCTTTCAGGGCAGAGCGTATCAACAATATCCTCGTGTAAAGCAGACATAATAGCTGTGTAGTACTAGATGTACTTATAGTATGTCGCCCTCTGTAGTCTGTTGTTCTTTCTGGTACCTGTTAAAGCCTGTTAGTGGAAATTCTAGCGACGTGACAGTTATTGTTCTTGTATCAGTAAAGTTGCCTGTGACCTGAGAATCTCAGCTCCGACTCCCCTTTGTGATGACTGGTTTACATAGCTTACGCATATTTTTGATACTTTGTTGTTTCTGAGAAAAAAATCGTTTTGAAAAAAACTGTTTGTTTGTTGTTTGAGAAAGGAAGGGTGAAAGAAATACTTCAGACATGTGGATTGTCCATGCGTGCATGCGGTTTTGCATCGGCCACCACAATCACTTCGATCCACTGCCGTTTCCTTTCTCGCCTATTCTGTTTCGCCCTGTCTTGCCCCGCTCTCGTGAAAGACACGACTGTTTGCATGCCAGCACAAACGGATACAATAACATGTTCGAGGAAATTCTTTTTTACAGAATATCTCCACATAGCATGGGAGTCTCTCTTCTCTCTCAGACTGTTTATACTAACAGAAAACACACTAAAAATATACAACCAGCGGAGACGTTCTCAAAGTCTCGTGCTTTGTACATATCTGTGTGGATCTTTTTTGCTGTGACGACTTGAGACGGTCTTCTGAAAGAAAACACAAAATACCTGCCTAGAACTCTTGCATTTTCTTTTTTTTAAAAAAGTTTTCAACAAAGTAAATCCTACGGATGCGCGCACTGTAAACGCTGCTTTCATAACAGATTCCAGAGAAATTTTTATATCGCGTTTTTTTTAAAAGAATCACGAATTTATTTAACTGATCTCCTGTAAGCTAGAAAATGTGTGCCTGCTGATTTCGAGATCGACTAACAAGAAAAGTAATCGTTGGGCTTTACCTGGACAGGAGATCCTTCTTGTCTAGCGACAGCCGGTCTCTGTATTCGGAACTGTAACAAAAAAAGCGCGTAACACGCAGTCAAGTTCTGTGACCCTGCTGTCTTTGAAGTTTATCACTGGTAGCACCACCCTTGTCTTTGTTTATCCGTCCAGCCCCCAATGCTGCGTTATATAATTGCGAATGTTGTTCGGTATCAAAGAACAGTTCTCAGTTTTTAAACCTATCGGCTTTTACAAGTGCACTAAACTAGCCGTACTTCACAGGCGCATTAAACTTACTTCCGCTGCGTCAAGCAGCATTGGCCGATCAAACGTTTCAGAGAAAATGAAAGAAAACCCCCATTTGTTTCTTCCTGAACAGTGGTAATCACCCCCGTAAATATTTTTTTCCTGAGCAAGACCATGTAAATTCAAAAACTCGGTATTATTCAAGACCACAGAGGTAAACTAAACTGTCAGCCCTTCACTAATATGCTAGGATTTTGTAGCATATATACCGTCGCATTCCACTACGTTTCGTGTGCGAACTGGACTAATCTATCGAAATATAGCTCTCACTGGGGTTGCTCCTGGATACCAAAACAGAAGAGAAGTGGATTATCAGTAATTACAAGTGATCATCAGGCTTACTTCATCGTGCGCGTTAAGGCTCCGATATAGAACGTCCCACGAAAAACTGCTGGGCGGGATACCTGCACGCGGCTGAAGCTGATTCGATCCCTGCAAGCGGCTCACTTCAGTTTGACTGATCACTGTTTCAACTTCAAAAAGAAAACACAAAAGAATGATTTAACAGCTCAGTAATGAATCCTTTTGACTGACAACATAAACAGGGCTTCGCACTAACATGGACAGGCCATAAGATGCTAATACATTATACTAAAAGTTAGCATGAGAGATTGAATAGGTTTTCATGAACCTACTGCAGAAATTAATGAACTGTTCTCAACAACCTAATATAGACATCACTTCTTAACCGCGTGGTTCCATAAACAGCCCTTTAAGCCGGCAACTCTTCCGTGCAAACAAACACATGTAATAATTACGACGTGAAGCTAAAATAATGTTTCTTAGAATAGTGTAATCATTTTTAAATAAATTTCTTTACGTCAATAAATGTCATAAATCTTCAATTTTTCTCCACCTGATGTCACGGGCAAATCTAACAAAGGTGCCCACATATAACTTAAGAGTAAGCTTCTTAAACTGCAGCTTACAAAACAGCATCCCATCAGAACTAATCCAGCGTGAAGAGGAAGCAGTGGTCAGGTTGCTGGCCACACAATACCAGAAGATCTCGGAGTCTAAAAAGGTCCAGCAGCGTGAACGCAATCCACCATAATGCTCTTACCCAAGAAGGGGAATAGCCGCAAATGCCGGAACTATAGAACAATAAACCTGATCAGCTACCCAGTCACGCTCAGAATTATACTTAGCAGAATCAAATGCCAGGCAGATGCTAAAGCCGGCTTCAGACCAGGGAGGAGAATAGAGGAACCAATCTTCGACTGTCAAGTCGTTATTCAAAACCTGCTGCAGCATCAGAAAGATCTTTTCCACAATTTGTCAGCTTTGAGAAGTCCGAGGAATGGACAACACTTCTGACTTGGCATCCCGGATCTGCTACGGATTTCAGAAGACAGACCAGACATTGTCGGAAGATGCATTCCGAATGTCCTCCCCCTTAANNNNCCCCCCCCCCCCCCCCCCCAACGATTTTCTAGGTCACGGGACTGAGATGAGTTGAGATGAAATGATAAGCAAGACGTACTGTTTGACGTTGCGCCCTTGTAGAATCTCAGGTAGCTGTCCCTAGGTCCGTGATACTTCCAGCCGTTGGTGTCAGTGGTAGCCTCGCTTGCCCCAGTCACCGTGGACTTCTGGTCGTTAACGGGCTGCTGCCAGTTCCGGAAGTAAGGCGAGTTCCCCTTGGCCGCGTCGTCTTCCTCTTTTATGTAAAAGTTACCGGCAGACGTTGGAGAGAACAACGAAGGTCTCTTGCCAAACGCTTCCTCTAATCTGCAGCTGCAAGAAAAGCCAGGATCTGGTTCTGTGTGCAAAAGATTTCGGCTGTAGTTCTGTCACAGTTTAGGGGTTTGTTTTGTGGCGATGGTGATTTTATTGCGTGGGGTGTTTTATGGAGGTGGAAAACAGGCTGTAGTTTAACATTATTAAGCGTGGCGTTATCACCGGAAGTCCAGAGAGGTGAGAAGAATATAAGGAAGCAAATATCTAGTAGCTTTGGGTGTCACTCAAAACCCTTTAGCTCTGCATGTTTTATGACATTTCGTCCCGACGGTGCATTTAACAGGTCATTATATGCGAGGCTGAGTCCAACTCACGGATCGTGCTCGGTGCAGCTGCTGTTGTCGGCGTCGTCCTCTTGTCGCTTCTTCCTGATGTAGATCACCAAGGCAACCAGGAGTGCCACGACAGGCAAAGTGATGCCCAAAGCCAGGCCCAGGACAAGGCTGTCATCGGTGTCCGAGTCTCGAGCCCTGCAGGCCAAGAAGTGGAACAACGTGCTCTGGGCTAGACCGATGTCGGGCTCGGCGGCTCGACAAAGTCGAGCGAAAACAGTGACGAAAGCGTTGGCTGAAAGACTGCATACGTCATATAACTCAATGACGTCAAAACTAACGCTGCATCTCCGCAAAAGGAAATGCGCGTTGATCTCCTATATCTGCACAAGCGCACAGTTTAGAGCAGCGTACCCACACCGTATGGGAAAACACAGAGGCGTTCGCTTCAGCCTGGACAAACAGCTTGCGGACTGGATCAAATCTTTCCTGCAGACTGCCGGAATATTTCGTCATCGTTGTTTTCGCTCCACTTAATTGAAGACGATGATTCGTTTGTATGTAATAAATACCATGGCATGTTAAGCAACAGAGTGGCCAGCTTGGATTTGAAGTCGCTGCTTATCTTGAATCGTTCATGTAACTGTTGAGATGTGTTTGTTCTTGTCTAGCACCCACAGTAAAGGATACCCATACAACCTTCCCCTCCCCCACGCAGCCTAAATTTCTCAGCTTCCTTTCCCCTTTGCTCTCTTCTCTGTAAAGGACACTTTCTCTTCCCCCCCCCCCTCCACACACACACAGTTACCTCCCTTTCCCAACATGCATACTCTCTAACTTTCCTATCCTCTTTCGGTTTTCTCCAATTAACTATACAGCATGTAGTGCATGTATGTCCCATTGTACAGGGTTCTTTTGTACACTGGCTTTGGGATGTTTTGTACACTGTAACAGTTGGATAACTGCGGATAAAATGAGGAAAAATAAGATGCGTGTGCAACATCACAGGTAAAATGCTAACCTACCATATGTGACTACTAACGAAAGTTTCCTAAACGTCGACTTGTTGTCTATTTCTAGTTGGGAGGGGGGGGTATTTGTTGCTTAACGTCCAGCCGCAAACTATGTGCATATCAGGACAGTGTTGCTTAGACAAAGTTTACTTGCTGCCACACTTGGGACTGCTGTCGCAACACGGGCCTCAGTCCCAGTACTGTTCCCTATAGTGCCAGGCGTCTGGAAGGGCAGCTACTAGATTGCCAATTTTTATGTCTTAGGTAAGACTCGACCGGGGCGCGAACCACCGACCTCCCGCCTCGGAAGCGGACGCCTTAACCACTAATTCTAGCTTGGCTATGTTCTTTTTGTTGTACCGAAAGTTTTCTCGAAAGGAATCAACCCTTACACACACTCATAGAAGTTTTTATTCCTCTCGCAGACGTTTTTACAGACTTGGCACGTCACAGCACTGGCAGGATCTGTAACAGAAACGTCGCCTAGAAATGAACACTTGCAAAATACTTATCGGAACACTAACCCGACAGACATATATTTTCCGAAACATGTTGTATCTCTCGGAAACATTTGGGAGTTTTTTTCGTTCACTATCCACTTCAAACAAACAAAAAATCCCCAATCGACGAGTCGTGGGGTGATTTGTCATGAATGTGAACGTTTGCGGGCGAACATGCATCCATGCACATGTACACACATGCTCAGACAGAGGTTAGATATTTTTATCCAGAACTCCACTATACCACAGAAAACTGTCAAAATATTTGCATTTTGTAGAGTAATGTGAATAGATTATGGCTACAGAATAAATCCGGATAAAATACACCTGAGGCACTGTAGTTCCTGATTTCCCCGGAAGTACTGGCCAGAGTCGGACCTGCAAGCAACACGTTGTATCCGTCCAGCCATATTGACCTCGCCCTGTCAGTGGACTCCAAGGCCGCGTACACAGCTTGCCGAGTGGCCTCCCTTGACAGCCGATCAGCAACTGCATATTCCACTGTGTAGAACAGAATTGTACTGCCAGGTCTGAAAGTGACGAAGGATAAAGAAATGGAAATATAAAGTTACTTAGACTTTTTTTACTAATGCACATTTTTTGTCACAGCAGTGCGTCCAATTAGAGATATTAAATCATCTAGGTTTATTCTTCGAAAAACGATGCAGAGACCTACACACACACACACACACCCAGCATGCAAGGCGATGTCGCCCAACAGTGGCCCGACAGATTTAGATCAGGGGCAGATATCAACTTGTTTGCTGGGTACACGTGTAAGTACACTTGCTTGTGTTATTTCCTCCTCTTTTCTCTCTGACAAACACTCATGCGTGCACACACACACACACGCACAATGTACAACTATGTCAAACACTGCACCTCACGTCAGTAACGGTTATCCGCCTGATGTCCCCAGTTTGTCCTAAAATGCTTTTTACCTGGAAAAAAACAAAATGTACTCAACCAGCGTCCTGTTTACAACCTAAAGGGAAACTATTTTAAAATTTATGTAACCGGAGAAGTCTTACTAATCGTTTGTTGAATTCGGTTTTTCACAAAGGCACTGAGTCACTTTATGAAACAAAATATAACAAACTACGTTTCTGGACATTAAGTCTTCTTCGGGAAAGGAAAAGGATTACATACTGACAGGAAATCCCCCTAAACAAAATATCTACATTAAAAAGAAAAAAAGGGAAAAACAAATCGCTTAGATTTGATGATGATGATGATGATGATGATGATGATGATGATGATGATGATGATGATGATGATGATGATGATGATGATGATGGATTGCCCTGTATTGCGCAGAATCACACTTATAAAAGAGCGCGCTCACCGCGCTTGACAATGCGCATGGAAATATAAGACTTAAAATTTAACATCCACAAGATTGACTTTGCTTTTTGTTTTATGTAACTTTGTTTTTACCACATTTCCCTCCAGGCAGCAGCAACCTGCTTTATTTTATATGATGAATTATTCTTTCAAATATCGATATAACAAACTGTTCTCGTCAAAATACTGAACAGGCACATTTAAGAACTTACCGATACTGTAATAGCAGCGGACAGTTGTGAGAACTCCTGGGATTTGTCATCGGCAAACTCTTGCCTGTATTCAACGGCAAGCGACATAATCACGAAGACGGTCAGCTTCAAAGGTGCCGCCTCTGAGGACAGTCCGGACTGCCTGGATTCTGTCCACGTGGTGTCTAAAAGTAGTTCTCTGCTGGTGAACTGCACGTGTTCTGTCCGCGTGGTGTCTAAAAGTAGTTCTGTGCTGGTGGACTGCACGTGTTCTGTCCACGTGGTGTCTAAAAATAGTTCTGTGCTTCCAGACAGGCCCTGCGAGGACATGTCTGATGTTGACGTGCCATTGGTCTCAATATTTTCATCGCTCGACTGAGGTGTCGCTGGTGTCGTTACATATTCTACTGCGTTCGTTTTTGACGCATATGACAGCCCTTCACTTGATGACGTGTGCGATGTGATCTCAGGGTCTGCCGTCGACGTTGACCTTGACCCCATCATTGTCACCTCGCTCTGTGACGATTTTGAAGCCGTGTAGGCATCTGTCGTCAGGCTCAAAGCTGACGCTGTTGTTAAAGCAGCTGACGGCTTTGACGAAGCCCTCGATTCCGTCACAGTACCTGATGAAACCTCACCCCCCGTTGTCGACCTGTTCCATGACGCCGTATTCGAGTTCATGTCGTGTGTCGTCAGGACAGTGACGGACGAGCGCAGGTCTGTTGTGGGTTTCTCTGATGTGGTCTTCTTACGAGTCGTCAACGTATTCGTCGGAATCCTAGTCGTTAACCCCATCGTTGATGGCGCTCTTGATGCTGTATTTTCTGTCGTCGGCAGTCTTCCTGACGTTGTCATCGCCTCTTTACTCACCGAAGCTTCCGACGTCGTCTTACCTTGAATCGTAAATGATATTATTAACTCTGTGATTGTCAGTCTCTTTGGTGTAGATACAGTCGTCGCTTTCTCGCTTGTCGTCGAGACAGCCTTCATCGTTGTCGCTGCTCCATCGCGAGTGGAAATGTCTGAAGATTTTCTTTCGGTCGAAAAACTGTTTTTCGTCGTTGTGGTTGTAGCGACTCTTTGAGTATTTTCTGTCGTCAGCCTCTTAGCTGTCGTCGCCGCTGCATTCACAGACTTTTCTGAAGTCATCGCCGTTTCCGTTGTTGGAGCTGTCTCTCTCGTTTCCTTTGATGTCGTTTCTGATTCCGTCTTTACTGTCGTCACCATTGTCATCGGAACTGTTGTTGATCTTGCACCTGATGATGATTCTGGTGTCAGGATCTTTGCTGTAGTCAAAATGTTATTGTTTGATATTGCCGTTGTCGGTTCTCTTGGTGTAGCTTCTGTTATCATCTCCCCACCTGTCGTCGACACAGATCTTGACGATGTCGTTGTTGTTCCGCTTGCTAAAGTCTCTGATGTTGTCATCCTTTCTGTGGTCAAAGTGTTTCGTATTGTAGCGGTCGTCAGTTTTTTAGGTGTAGGCTCTGTCGTTATCTGCCCGCCGACTGTCGTTGAAAAAACCCTTGGTAAAGTCGTTGTCCCTGATGTCGCCCTTTCAGTAGTCAGTATATTTCTTGATGTTGCTGTCGTCACTTCTTTAGGTGTGGGCTCTGTCGTTATCTGCCCGACTGCTGTTGACAAAACTTTTGGTAAAGTCGTTGTCTTATCTGTTGTTGACGTCTCTGATGTTATCGACCTTTCAGTAGTCAGTATATTTCTTGATGTTGCTGTCGTCACTTCTTTAGGTGTAGGCTCTGTCGTTATCTGCCCGACTGCTGTTGACAAAACCCTTGGTAAAGTCGTTGTCTTTTCTGTTGTTGACGTCCCTGATGTTGTTGTCCTTTCAGTAGTCAGTATATTTCTTGATGTTGTTGTCAGGTCTTTTATTGTAGTTTCTGTCATCATATTCCCAACTGTCGTCAGCACAATTTTTGGTGTCGTTGTCGCTCCACTTATTAAGCTTCCTGATGCAGTCATCCTGTCTGTGGTCAGAAGATTTCCTGATCTTGCGGTTGTTGGTTCTTTAGGCATGTATTCTGTCGTTGCCTTCCCAGCTGTTGTCCACGCACCCCCTGTTGAGGTCGTCGGCGTTTCAGTTGTTGCTGTTCTGGATGTGGCATTCGTTTCTGTTGTTAGAACAAGACTTGGTGTTGTGGTTTTCACTGATGTCATCCCTCCTGTCGTCAACGCAGACTTCGAACTGGCAGTTGGCGTTTCACTTGATGGCAGTTCTGACGTCTTCCTTCCTGTCGTCAAAGTGATTGTTGATGAAGAAGTTGTGGTTGTCAGCTCCTTTGGTGTCGCCTCTGACGTTATCTTCTCACTTGTCATCCACGTGAGTCTTGAGGCCGTCGTCATTAACTTTTCACTTGATGAAACTCCTGACATATCTCTTTCTGTCGTCAACAAAGTTTTTGAAGCTGTCGTTTCCGAATGATTTGACGCGCTTTCTGATGTCACTCTCCTCTCTGTCGTCAACAAAGTCGTTAAAGCTGTCGTCCCCGAATGATTTGACGGGCTTTCTGATGTCATTCTCCTCTCTGTCGTCAACATAGTCGTTAAAGCTATCGTTCCCGAATGATTTGACGAGCTTTCTGATGTCATTCTCCTCTCTGTCGTCAAAGCAGTACTAGGTCCTGTGGAGTTTGCTTCTGTTGGTGTCCTCTTTGCTGTTGTGCTCCCTGTCGTCACCACAACCTTGGAAACGGTCGTTGTTGAGTCACCTGACGAAGCTTCTGGTGTGGCCTTTGTCTCTGTTGTCATAGCAGTATCAGCTGGTGTGCTTCTTCCGTCTCTGGGAGTCGTTCCTACAGTAATGCCCCCTACCGTGGCCAGAGACTTCGAAATTGTTGTTACTACATCCGCTGATGACGTTATCATTGTGGCCTTCCACCCTGTTGTTAAAGCAGTACTTGTTTCAGGGGTTGTTTCGATCCTTGATGTCGCTTGTGATGTTGCCGCAGTTGCAGTCGAAGCAGTTTTTGACAATGTCGTCGGTGCTTCGCCTCCTGCTGGTTGTGACGTATCGACTTCTGTAGTCCAAACCGTTTCCTGCGCTGGGTGTGTTGTTTTCCAGAATGTAGTTTCTGATATTTTGCCACTTGTTCTATCGTTGACCTTTGACACTGTGGTCATCTCGTCACTTTCAGCTTCCGTTTGTTTATACGTCGTCATAACAACGCTTGAGGCCATTGTTGTCGCTTGCCTTGATGAGGTTTCCGGCGTTGCCATTCGCTCCGTAGTCTTTGAGAACGTCTTTTCAGTTTCGCTGAATGAGGTCCCTGATGTTGTCTCTCTGTGCGTCGACAGGAAAATGTCAGATGATGTCCTTGATCCGTAAGATGTATCGTTTCCTATCGTCGATACGGTCTTTGATTCTGACGTCGTTTCATTAGCTGGAGCTGATGTGATCGCACTAGCTGTTGTCGGCACTGTTGTTAATGCCGACCAGAAGTCTTGACCTGACGAAGTGACTGGGGGTGTTTCTTTATGTGTCACAGATTTGCTAGGCGTTATCGATGTTTCATCTCTTGATGAAACCACAGATGTTTGTGCTCCTCCCGTGGAAGCGATGCTTGCTAGTGTAGTTATTATTTCACCCGATGACTCGTCTGTCATCTCAGCAGTCCTCAAACCAAACCTAGGTGATGTCGTTGCAAGTCCGCTCAAGGAAGTTTGTGGCATCGTCTGGCTGTTCGTCTCGGCAACATCTGGTGTCGTTGTTGCGGTTTCACGTGTTGAGATTTCTGATGTGATTCTGTGTGTTGTTGACATGATCTGCTGTGTTGCTGTCCCTGCTTCACGTTCTGTTGTTTGTATATGCGTAGTCAAGACAACGTCTGGAGTATTTGTTGTCAGCTTACCTGTAAAGGTAAATGCTGATGTTCTCTCACTGCTGGACTCTGTTACTGTCACTTCATGTGGTGAATTTTTCGATGTTATGCTGGCATCTGTAACCGATACAATCCGTACTACAGTCGTTGTCCCAGTATCTGACGAACTTTCCAAAGCAATGCCTCTAACGGTTGACGCAAAATGAGCCGCCTCCACTGTCTTTTCTTCTCCTGACGATGTTTCCGGAGTTATCTCCCCGCCTGTTGTTGAAGCGATCTCTAACACCGACGTTGGTGTCTCATGTGGCAAAGTGTCTGGTGTCTGGGTGGTTGACAGCAAAGAAAACGCTGTCGTTTCTTCTACTCTTTGCGAAATTTCCGAAGTCTCTTGTCTACCTGTGACTGACCACATCCCTGGCTCTATGGTAGTGACTTTCGTTGATGAATTTTCTGACGGTGTCTCTTCAAATGCCTTGACGGCAGTTGTATTCTCTGTAGTCTGCGTGTCGCCTAGTGACGTATGTGTAAAAATCTCCTTCTGTGTTATCGACATAGACGTCACTGGTTCCGTGGTCTTTCCATTTGTTACGTCAGACAATTTACTTGAGGTGTGATAACTATCTAAGGATGTGTTCTCAAACACTGTGGTCATGCGATGTGATGAGGACAAGACAACGTCTGACTGTGACTGGAATGTTGTTGGTTGGTCGGTCACGTCTGAGGCAAATTGAAATGTTGTTGACTGGTCAGTCACGTCTGAGGCAGACTGGAATCTTGTTGGTTGTTCAGTCACGTCTAATTTAGACTGCAATGTTGATGGTTGATCTGTCACGTCTGAAGCAAACTGGAATGTTGTTGATCGGTCAGTCACACCTGACGCAGACTGGAATCTTGTTGGTTGGTCAGTCACGTCTAGTGCAGACTGAAATGTTGATGGATGGTCTGTGACGTCTGAGGCAGACTGGAATGTTTTTGACTGGTCAGTCATGTCTGAGGAAGACTGGAATCTTGTTGACTGGTCAGTCACTTTTAATGAAGACTGAAATGTTGATGGCTGGTCAGTCACTTCTGATGCAGACTGTAATATTGTTGATTGGTCAGTCACTTTTAATGCAGACTGGAATGTTGTTGATTGGTCAATGACTTTTAATGTAGACTGGACTGTTGTTGATTGGTCAATGACTTTTAATGTAGACTGGAATGTTGTTGATTGGTCAATGACTTTTAATGTAGACTGGAATGTTGTTGATTGCTCAGGCATCTCTGAGACAGACTGTAATGTTGATGGATGGTCAGTCACTGCTGACGCAAACTGGAGTGTTGTTGACTGGTCAGTCACTGGTTTCGAAAATGCCAATGAGGTATCTGCCGCCTGTGACTGTTGGGTAGTTATTTTGTGAGATGCTAGTGGATTTGTTGCAGTGCTAGGAGTGGTTTCCTGTGCTGTCTGAGAGCTTGTTCTCTCGAATGCTGACTCAGCATCTGTCGCAGGTCCTTGAGAAGGCTCAGTGATCCAGAATGTTAATTCTGTGGTTACATCAGAGGTCAACTCTGCTGGAGTTTCCTGCCCTTTAGAAGTATCTGCTTGTGTCCCCTCGCTTGTAAAACCTGAAACTGACTTGGATTCTGTCACAGTGCGAGGGATCGGAAGGTGTGTTGTGTGTAAACCTGTTACATCAGGTAACGAATTGGAAGTGACAAGTTCCAAAGCAAAGTCTGATGTTGGATGGAATGTCGATGACTGGTCTGTCACCGGTTTCGGAGCTGTTACAGACGAGGATAAAATCTTTGAGATCACATCAAAACCTGCGGTGACGTATAATTCTGAGCTTTTTACACTACCTGAGGTGACGTTTGACGATTTCTCTTCATTTGTCACCTCGAGTAACGTCTGTGTGGTCATAAGCCGTGACACTGTTTCTGAAACAGCCTCAGAAGAAACAAAGTCATTTGTTGAAGAAGCCGTCTTTGACACATTTATTGTCGTTCCTGGTTGTGGAGTGGACGTAGTCCTGTCAGATCCTGAAACCTCGTGGTCTATCACCGAAGTTGTCGCCGTTGGAGAACCAGTCAAAATTTGTGACGCGTCGATCGGAGAGCTTTGCGTCACACTTGTCCCGTTAGACCTCCCTCCTGAAGTTGTTATTAGATCAGATGTGACAGCCAGTGATGTCTCTTGGCCGAACAATTCTAGTTTTGTGACAGGCGATGTAGTGCCGTCCGATAAAATCTCCTGAACTGTCACGTTGAACCTCGCGGCAGACGCTGACGTGGTTAGAGGTAGCAAACTAACTTCTGATGTTGCCAGTTTCTGCGGTATTTCTGTGCTTGACAGCGAACTTTCGGCTCCTCTTGAGACGCCTTCTGTCTCTAAACTTATCACCCCTGTCGCTGACTCTGACGTCAGATTTTCAGAGTTAGTGCCCATGCTTGATGACACCTCTTCACTTGTCATTTCCGTGGTTGACACGGTAGATATCCCAGATCCTGGGCTCGTGTCTGACATGATGGCTTCACTCGTTACATTAGTTGCTGACTTACTTGTCATGTCTGCCTGAGATTGTGATGATCCATTCAATGCATTAGCCTCAGTTGTATACTCTGTAGTCGTTAGATGTCCTAATGTTGTCTCCGGCCTTGCAGTCGACACTGGGACTGACTGTGTGACAGCTGAAGATGTAGTTCCTAAAGCTGATTCTGAAACCGAAGAATTTTCATGAGTAGCCTCCGATGTTGGTTTGTTGCTGGTCAAGTCCAAATGCAACACAGAAGTTGTGATGAGGATCGATGCAGTTTCCGGGACTGTCTCTAAACTTCTATTCTCTGTGTCTGAAACGGAAGAGGCTGGACCTCCCGAGGAAACTGTTTCCGATGTCGTGGCACTTTCTTGTATTACTGAATCTGAAGCTGTAGAAGATATTCTTTCCTGTTTGTCTGTCGTAATAAGTCTTGATGTTGGAGTTGTCAGAGGTCTGGAGGTAAGGTCAGAAGTATTTTCTGAGCTTGTCCGTTCTGTCAGGGATTTATAAGTAGATGAAGTCCCAGCAGATAAAGTTAATGTTGGCTCGTGTATCACTGTAGACGATGACATAAGGTTTTCAGTAGCTCTGAATGGAATTTCTGAGTTATTAACATCAGTTGACTCTGTGTGCCCCAGAGTTTCTGAATTAATTTCTAAAGTTGTCTCCTTACCAGTAACCTCCACGGTCAATACAGGAGTGATGAGAGTTTTTGATACGGCTTCTGGAAAGATCGTTTTACTCGATACTGAAGTTTCACCTCTTTCAAAGACTGTGTTTGAATTTGATACTTCTGGGGCTGTCTGCGAGGTTAAAGTAAACCAGGATAGAACTGTTGGTGCCGACTCGGAAAACTCACGACTGGATACTGAAGTCACTGCAGATACTGATGTCATTTCCGACCCAGCCACCTGACTTGTCACACCCAAGGCTGGTTCAGTTGTCCCGTATAGACGAACGGCTTCTGATGTCACCTCTGGACTTGACAGGTTCGAGACCCCTATATGCGTAGTCACATACCTAGATGTTGTTGAAATCTCTGGCCCTGATGCACGTGACAGTGTTCCACCTGTCTCAGATGCAGATACCGTTTGCGTCATTCCTCCTTCCATCGTCACAGGTACTGACGCCGCTGCGGAAACTGATGTTGTTTCAGAGGCTGACGATTCGTTTGAAGTTGTCGTAAAATCAAATTCGCTTTCTGAAGCTGACCATAACATTGTGGCCACATCTGTCGTTTTTTCTGTGCGAGTTATGAACGTGAAGGCCGAGGACTGTTCGAAGACTGTAGTTAAAGTCGATGAGATTTCTGACGAGGATGTTGTTAAAGTTTCTAGCGATGTCAGAGTATGAGGTGTTTCTTTACTTTCTGCCGCGAACGTTGCTGGTTCTGGAGTATCAGCAGATGTTCTCTCTTTTGTTCTGTCTGTGGTCGCATCCAAAATAGTTACAGGTTCCAACGTAACCAGAAACTTTGTCTGATGTGTTGATTCTGTAATTAACGCACCCGTCGCATTTTTGAGGTACTCTGTGATTTCCTCAGATTTCACGCCTGGGGTTGTCACCTCACTTACCACCTCTAGGACATAAAATTGTGTTGATGCGGGGTCCATTGCTTCTGCTGTTGATATCTCTTCATGTGTAATCTGTGCGGCGGGCAACCCTGATGATATTTCACTTTCTAATGCTGGCGTTGTGTCTGTGGAAGTTCCTTTCATGTTCATTTCTAATGTATAATGTGATGTGTTCGCAGGTCTTGATGTATTAGTCGATGTCATCTCCTCGCTGACCTCTTTTAGCGTAGACTGTGGTATCCCCATGGGTTCTGAGGGAGAGCTTGGCATATCTTCTGCAGTAAATGCAATGTTGGTTAACTCTGTCGTTTTTTCAGATCTTGAAGTATGTTCTGAAACACATGTTACACGTTTTAAAGTTAACTTTAAGGATTCCGTCAATATTTACAGATATGGCCAGTATCAGCTGGGGCAGTATTCGCTAACAGGCTACGAGATGCAGAGTAACTTAAAGAGACCTCCAACTAATATACTGATTCCTTACAGAACGCTTTTAGCCGCTTTACCTGGCGCAGAATCAGAAGCCGACGCAGTCTCTGGCAGTGTCTGTGTCATCACTTCATTCAAAGTATCCATTGATGATGTTGGTGCGGTTGTCGTCGTTGTCTCTGAAATGCTTTCAGTCGAACCCAACACAGCTGTCGTCTCCACCGATCTCCCAGAAGGTGTCATCAGTCCTGCCGTTTCCCTTGTCTTCAAGGGTGTCTCAGAAAGTGTGACAGATCCCGCCACCTCCCTTGTTCCCAAAGACACCCCAGGAGATGTGGAAAATCCTGCCACCTCCCCTGTCGCTCCCTGAATGTGAGACAACCCAGACGATAAACGCACACTCGTAAATGGTTCCGAAGCTGTCTCTCCTGTTATCGTTATAGCTGTGTCATCGTAGCTGAGATATGCGTTGGTACTATGGTCTAGGATGTCTTGTGGGTTATCAGTAACAATATTACTGCTGCCTCCTGTCGTTGTCTCTGAGTAATCATGCTCTGCTAAAGAGACTGTGCTCGTATTATGAATGTTGGGGGTAGTGATGCTGTTAAACGTGTAATCTGTCACAGGTATTGCTTCTGTACTGCTGTGATCAAAAATAGTTTCTGTCTTGGTAGTGCCGTAGACCCCCGCCAGTGTTGTCCGTGCGTTGCTGTGATCTGCTACTGGTGATGTGTCTGTGACAGTGTGACCCATCTCTTCTGTTGTATGTGTAATGCCTTCGTCACTTCCTGCAGTTAGGATGTATGTGATATTGCGATCTCCTGGTGTTGAGGTATGTGAAATGCTGTGGTCTCCAACTATTGATGTTTCTGTAGTATTAGGATGCCCTTGTGGTGCTGAATCTGTAGTTCTGTCAAGATCTGCTACTGACGTGTCTGCAACGTGATCTTTTGTGGTTTCTGTAATATTATGATATCCGACTGATGCTGATTCTGTTGTACTAAAATCTGCTACTGGTGCATGTGTGACGAGGTTTCCTTCCGTAGTTGTTTCTGAAATATTGTCACTTTCCAGTGATGTTGAATATGTTATTCTCTGATAAGCGACAGATGTATCTGTAGCCATCTGATCCACAACTGACACTGTATCCGTATTAGTGTGATCTTGCATTGTTGTCCTATCTGATGTTGTATCGACTGTTATTTCTGTAACATGTAATATATTGTCATAGTCTGTTGCTGGTACCATAACGCTGTGACCATTCAGCGTGACGTACTCTGCTGAAGTGTGGTCATTCAGTGTTGTTACAGTATAGGTTACACTGTCGTCTGCTGATAATGTATGGTCTTTATTTTCATAGGATGTTACTAATGTTGGATCTGGAATATTGTCATTTCCTGCTAGAGTTGAATCAGCCTTACTGTAATGTGTTACAAATGTGTCTGTAAGACTGTAATGTTTCGCAGGCGATGAGTTTGCCAACTTGTCTGTCATAGATTCTGTTTCTATTTCAATCCCGTCGGTAACTGGTGTCACGTCAGCGACTTGGTCGTGTGTCATCGGTGTAGTGTCAGTGAAACCAGAATCTTTCAGCAGGTTAGTAGTAACATCAAACATTTCTCTCACTGGTGAAGTATGGGTGTCAGCGTACCCCACGGTCGTGTCGGCAAAACTGTGAACCTTATTGTCAGTGGTGTCAGTGGTGTCAGTGGTGTCAGTGGTGTCAGTGGTGTCAGTGGAGTATGCTGCGAACCCGCCAGTCGTTTCGCTTGCTGACCCGAGCGACCTGTTTGTTGTGGTACTGTACTCTGGCAATAACTTTGTTCCGTGTATTGCCCCTTCTGTCAGCGGGTCAGTCTCGGTTCTGTCTGTCTGCATGTCTGTATATGTGCTTTTCTGGTCATTCGAGGGTGTTATTTTGGCGATACTGCCATTTCCTGTGAATGTTCTGTCAGTTATGCTGAGATAAATCACGGGTGTGCTGTCTGCAATTTTTGAACTTACTGCGGTATTTTCTGTGCTGTACATGCCTTTAGTTGGCATCGTATCTGCATTACTGTAACTACTATGGTCTGTCCCTGTGCTGTTAAAATCTCTTGATAATGTTCCTGTGACATAGGAGTGTGTGGCAGCTGTTTTATCGTCATAGTTTTCATCTGTTGCTAATGTATGCTTGCTCAAGTCCCCTGCCGTTACTGTCCTGCTTAAGTCCCCTGCCGTTACTGTCCTGCTTAAGTCCCCTGTCGTTACTGTCCTTTCAGTGCTATTATGCTCTGTTACTGAAGTCGAGTGTGTGATGTGCGATGTTAACGGCATTGTGACGGCACCGGCGGGGTCTCTCGCTGGAACTGCTTCTGTAGTACTGTGTTCTGTCCAGGAGTTTACTTCAGTTACAAAATAGTTCGCCGTGTCCGTAGTTTCTGAAAACTGACCGGATTGAACATTGTGGACACTTGTCCCATCTCCTCCACCATGACTCAATTCAGCAAACATCGTTGAGCCTTCTCCTGTAACAGTGATTTCGCCACTTGTTCCATAAAGAACAGAATTTCCTTTTGGGACGTCTTCGGAAAATGTCTTGTAATCCCATGTAACTGACGTCATCGCTCGAAAACCTTCCGTCACACTTGTTGGCGATGGTGGTTGTGTGTCGTTCTCAATTCTGGGTACATTCACAGTAAATACTGATCCAGTATCTATCACTGTTGCTTCATCTTGCATCGTTACATTAGTCAGTCCCACTTCCTGCTCTGAAGTGGCTGATGTTGAGTTGTTTCTCTCGTAATAAGTCTCTGGAAAAGAAAGAAAAGAGCTTTTCTCCGAAGTAACTGAAGGAGCAGTGGCGTTAGATCCAGGTTTCGTCACGTCCGTGATGTTTTTCGCTCTGTCAAAGACAGTGGCAGAAGATTCAGTTTTATTTTCAGCCTGGCTGTTGATCTCCGAGTCATTTGTCCGTACAGTCGTTGACGATGCATCAGGAGACAAAAGATCAGCAAGATTACTGGATGTCTGCCGTACAGAGTTTGTGGAAGACTGAGGGTTACTGTCATTGTTCTGTGACTGTGTTGTTGCTATGGCTCCCATCACGACGACAGCTGGAACAGAATGATTAAAGAAGTTTATATGTTTTGAATGACACCATCGTCACTTAACTTAAGCAGCTGGCAATTTTTGCACAGAAACAAAGCCAATTGTGACAAAAATATACTTGCTGAAGAAATACGAACCTACAGTCATAAAAGTTAATCATATTAAACTGCCTTGTGTCCAGGGCTGGCTTGCATGAGCGTTTTTAATCTCCTGTCCATTCGTAAAGGTGTACGGCTGAGCTGTGTGGCGTTCGTATCTCCAGTCCATACGTGGTAAAGTTCCAAGTGAAATATACAGGACGAACCAACCTTACGACTGTTCTTATGAACAGACTGGAATTACGACTGTTCTTATGAACAGACTAGAATAATAGGATTTATGAGGCACCAATTCTTATACGAAGCAATCCAAGTTGCACGTACTCGCCTTCACATGCACTCATAATGCAACACACAAGCCCACGCAGCCTCACACGCAGACACTGGTATACACAAGTTACTCCCTAGTAGACCCGAAGAGGACAGAAGGAAATGTATTGTGTAAGAGAGAGAGAGAGATTGGGCAGGGCGTGGGGTGGGGGGGGGCGCAACCCAACCAGTGTTTAAAATCATCCATACATGTACGAGGGTGAACTTGCATGCAAGCGATGTAACATTTCACATTAACTCCGAATCAAAGCAGTCTGTAGCAAACCCCTTTCAAATCTGGCAATGCCATATTAAACAATTGGAACTATGTGAGTTGTTATTTCGGTAAATACAACTTTTCAAGTTGCTAGTAAAACAGATCAATTTACTTGCTAAAACGATGCTGTTTCGGATGTGTTTGCTGTACATCATCTTGCATAAACCTTGAAAAGAGGAGAAAAGAAATGTTGGTTATTTCTGTAGGACAATCACAAAGAATTACTATCGTAAGCACTTATACATTTAGACTCTATAAATATGTTAAGCAGATTAGCCACAGTCTTAAGAGCAAGGTGTCATGGCCAACCTTGGATTGACAGACCGCCGTGCAAGAGCCTTGCTACTTCGTTTTCTGCTGCTCCAGGCATACACAGTTTCACTGGGAGGCTCCAGGCATACACAGTGTCACTGAGAGGCTCCAGGCATACACAGTGTCACTGGGAGGCTCCAGGCATCCACAGTGTCACTGGGAGGCTCCGGGCATCCACAGTGTCACTGGGAGGCTCCGGGCATGCACAGTGTCACTGGGAGGCTCCAGGCATACACAGTGTCACTGGGAGGCTCCAGGCATACACAGTGTCACTGGGAGGCTCCAGGCATACACAACAGTGTCACTGGGAGGCTCCAGGCATACACAGTGTCACTGGGAGGCTCCAGGCATACACAGTGTCACTGGGAGGCTCCAGGCATACACAGTGTCACTGGGAGGCTCCAGGCATGCACAGTGTCACTGGGAGGCTCCAGGCATACACAGTTTCACTGGGAGGCTCCAGGCATACACAGTGTCACTGGGAGGCTCCAGGCATACACAGTGTCACTGGGAGGCTCCAGGCATACACAGTGTCACTGGGAGGCTCCAGGCATACACAGTGTCACTGGCAGGCCAATATGCAGGAGCACTTTGGTTTTCTGGCGTGTTCGTACGCGCATGCATGTATATGCTAGCATTCGTGCGTGGGTACGCACTTACTTGTGCGTGCATGTTTTCAGGTATCTGTTTATGTCATTTGATTTTTTTACTGTATGGAAAAGTATGGAACAATACAGTTTCTGCTGGCAGTTCAGTTACTGGGTGGTTGCCTGATTGCGTATGCGTGTGTGCGTGTGTGCGTGTGTGTACGAAAATTATCTCTCATTGTGGAAGCACTAGAAAATTTGTCCTACAAATAATTAAATACGTTTGGAAAAGGGATTGGGAAAACATTTATGCTTTTTTTTCGACAACCCCAACAATGTACTGGCAGCGCTAGACACAACCGTATGCTGACGTATGCAATCAAGGGAGCCTATCGTACCCATACACGTAGCAAAGAGAGAGTCGAAAGTTTTTTAAGTAAGGAAACAATTTTACCTTACCTGAAGTCTTCTCAACTTCTGAAAGACCTCTGATTTAATGTTGGAATCTAGTTCGTGAACAATGAACACCTGAGATCCTTGTTGCAAACACTTGAGAAGTAACATTCCGATGAATATGTACATAAAGGTAAGGCACTGTACCGTTGGTCTATACTTGCTGAAGACTGACGCAAGGAATGGGCGAGCATTTCTAATCGCCTCTACCTGCAAAGTTTATTGATCTTTTTCTGGTGCCTGCACAGCTGAAGGAGAGGTCTGCACTGTAGTCATTGACCTCCTGATGTTACTGAATATATAAATAACTAAATTGTTTGTTGCAGAGAATGTTTCTTGATTAGACCACCCAGGACAAAAGGATTTATTCTGCAGTATGTCTGATTAAGCTGTATTCCTCTTCAGTCACTATGTTTATACATATCACTTTAAAAAATATTTTAATGTTATTATTATGGCTAGATTTTAAAATAATTAAAAATTAACCAAAATCAACGATATGAGCAGGAGAACAGATTAGAATCTGACTATAAGTACTCTATATTTTTATTAAACTTATTAAATACTGAAATAAATATTTTCAATTTTCAGCTTCATGAGCGTGAATTGTGTAAACTTTTGAAAATGAAGAGTAGTTTTTATATTTCAAGCTGGATTCCACACTGTTCTCAAATACTATGTGAGTTTTAAATAGCCCTAAGGTTTAGCAAGGATATTCGTACCCCTAAAGAAAATATGTCTGCTTCAGTGATTCTAAATTGTTCACTTGCGTGGAACTGTTGCTCACTGTCCTTACTCTCTCTCTCTCTCTTGGCCCCTCGCTGTATACTTAGACTGACGTTACTTTTTCTGTCCAGAAACTCTGACATTTACAATCTTGCTTTCGTTATCTACAAGACTTTAATAAAAGGTTGTCTGTAAATTGTGTTTACTTACGTATCTTCATTATGCAAATCTGTTGTTGTATTTTAAACTCACCCCTTTGAAATGGTCAGTTGCCTCCCAAATAAACAAATCGCAGTATTATTCTTGTCTTTCCTCCCTTCTCTCTTTCTGTTTTTCTGTCTCTTTCTCCTTCCTTCTCTCTGTCTCTCTCTCTTCTCTCTCACGCTCTGCACGGGGCTAATCCTTGATCAATAGTGGACAGAAACAGAGAGTGATTGCAAATTTCGTTTAGTGTTAATCCAGCTTCAGTCGAACAAGCTGAATAACGTCTGCAGTGAAGTGGTACTTCAGATCCAAGAGTTTGTGAAGAGTGGCAAGCTGGCTGAGTGCAAAGTTGTGGCGATGCTAATTCCTGGCGGTCGAAGACTTAAGAATGGTGTTGATGAAAGCAGATCGAGGTACTTCCCCCTTCCACCACAACCCCCACCCATCAAACACGCCCGCTCACGCAAATGTGTTCACGAGGAAAGACAGAGGTGTGACGTAAACACTGTATATCCGTTGTTTTCTAAAGACTGTTGACCAGACTGTGTGAATTATGTTCCCCTGCTCTAACAACAATATCACCAGCATTATTGTACCCCCTCTCCTTGTAGCTATCGACTCGCTGCTACCAAATTCGAGCGATCAAGTTCCAGCCTGTACAACTGATCACTTTCCGTTGCTGGATACGAAGTGGAATCTCTGTGTGGTGCTGACAGAAAGACCTTCTGCAGCTCAGGACTCAACCACAAAACAAACCATGATCATTGAAAATGCATCTACACTCCCATATCTGATTTCTTTCCACGTTGGGTTCCTCCCCTGACTTCAATAGATCTATACCTAGACACTATTTCTGTTTGTTTTGTGTCCCACATTTGTAATATCTTCCATGCTCCGTTTGTAAATGACCTTTTGTCTGTGGACGACATATGAGAAAGCAATCCATAGATTTTAAAAACCATATCTACGCACCATCTCCCTTCATAGCCACATTCAACCCCCCCCCCTCCAATTGCTACCTACTTCTCCCATTCCTATGCCTTTATTTATTTTTTATTTTTTTGATACTTCGATTTCCTCCAGCAACACTAAGGGCTGGTTTAGACGCTTCAAACTTTTCGTGGTTTCAAAGCAAAGAAAGCTTTGATTGAAGGCGCCAGCGTTTACACGCGGCGCGAGACAGTCGCCTTGATTCCGTGGCTGAGATCATTTGACCTTTTGCCCTGATGTCCGTGATAGTGGCTGGCAGGGTTTCGACAAGGCTTCAGGGTTTCGACAAATAGAAAGCCATTCTATCCACCCTAAACCTTAAGCAGGACCGGTTCCGAGCTGGTTCAAGACATGAAAGCGTTTCAAGGCGTTTCAAAGTGCCAACTTCGAGCCCTAAGGGATTGTGAGTTATGTGTCGAAACAATGTGAACGGTGAACGAGGCCAAAGAGGAACCAAAACGAAATCAAGGAGCGTTCCCGATATATCTCGTTGAGATGAATGGAACCAGCAACGCAGAACTTAAGGACGGATAGGGTGACGAATGTTTTTTTTTCCCTTATTTCTTGCCAAAATGGACAGAAGACTTTTTCACGAGTTCTAATGTTTTCCAGTTATATCAGGGTAGACACAATTTATTTCATTTGTTAGAACTGGTGAGGGGTTAGTGTTGTATGGAATCACAGCAAGTGCAATCTTTAATAATGCCTTTTATCAGAAGACTGGTACAGCCACCAGAAAGGCTTAAAAGGGCATTCACTGGGCTTGCTTGTATGGGCTTCATCGTCGCCTGTTTATACTTAAAGCTCTCCGTAAAATACGCAGACCGTTCGGCCGCCATCATGACAAGAATTGCAAATACGAACGCTCCTGCAACACCGCACAGGGGCTCACAAAGAGCGACATGGACCCGAAGGGTATTGAGGCGATCAGCCAAATATGGCTGTTGGGGCAATCGATATTCACCTGTCACCGGGCCAGAGGCATCGCAGTCAGGCCCGAATGCTGCAAACACCCAAGAAAAAAGTGTTTGTTTTCGCAGAACCATTATAGGCCAACCGCCGCCGCGGTCAGTGCTGTGGACGCTAAAACGTCTACTAGAGTAGTAGCACCAAGAACTCTGCAACTTCTTTCCAACTTCTCTTGATTATTGTTATATCTTTACTTTTGTTGTTCTGATGCTGTGTTGGATACTTATTTGCCTGTGTTACATGGTGTGTTTGATGGTTACAGCCTTTCTCTGTTATGTTCACGTGTGGTCACTGGTTTGTACCACACTGTATCCACTAAGTTAACCCCTCCCTAAAAAATTGTACCTTTAAAACGTGTAAATTTAATTATAGACGGTACCCACTGTTTTAATAAGACAGTGCTTAGTTTTTCCATTTACATACTAATGGTAAACATATCTTCTCTGTGCATGATCGATCATGACACGTATACTTGTACAGCTCGCATATTCTTTTTTCGACCTGTTGGGGAAAAACATTTTAATCTCCAAACTGTCAGCCGCGAAGCAGGCACGCGTCAAGATCTCCTGAATAATGCACGCTTGCCGGCGATGCGAAAAGTGAATTAAATATTACGCAATCCTACGTATAGCCCTCGGTACAAAGCAAGCCCTGTGATTAAAGGAGTTTCGATCCCAGCAAAAGTGCTAAAGCCAGACTTCGCAAGTCTGAAGGGCAGCAATGCCACTCTCACAATGTCCGACCAAGCCACATTTTTTTTTAATCAGTACAAATAAAGGCTGGCTTGCATAAGCGTTCCTATCTCCTGTTCGTAAAAGTATACGTTAAATACACGAGGGGAATAGACCGTACGACCACCCTATGACCGGACCGCCTCGGTGGTCTAGTGGTTAAGGCGTCCGCTTCCGAGGCGGGAGGTCGGGGGTTCGCATCCCGGCCGAGTCATACCTAAGACTTAAAAATTGGCAATCTAGTAGCTGCCCTGCCAGACGCCTGGCACTACAGGGAACAGTACTAGGACTGGTTGGCTATAATGTCAGTATTGTCAGTATAATGTGACTGGGTGGGACTGAGGCCCGTGTTGCGCCATCAGTCCCACGTGTGGCAGCACGTAAACTTTGTCTAAGCAACACCGTCCTGGTATGCACATAGTTTGCTTAACGCAACAAACCAAACCAAAACCCTATGACCGAAAGAGCAGCTACGAACGCTCATGCAAACCAGCCAAAGTAAACTACAAATCAGCTCTGTGCTTGTACTAGATTCTGATTAATTTGATAGAGATTTCCATTCAACTAGCAATTATATTCTTTAACATAAATGAACGGATCCATGCCTGCTTCGGCA
>SMGT01011170.1:129987-147751 GCA_004794575.1 Lanistes nyassanus
AATTTTTGTATTGCTTTGGGGGATTTTTTAATGAATTTTTGAAAATAGGCTAAAAATGCCGCGTCCACGGGGATGCTCGAGGGTAGGATTCTACGTCACGATTGAGTTAATGTAAGTTTTAATTGGAAGATGAAGAATTCATTAACTATTCAACTGTGTCAATCTTCTGAGCACATATGACAAACTATACATGTGTACAGAAACAGCATGCATTAAATATACTTCTATATGTGACGCTGTGTCGTGGCTTGATTAAAGGCACGTATATACCTCATCGTACAGCCTGTAGATTGTTACACCATGTGTAGAAACAAAATGCTCCCATCCATCCACTTGAGGTTGGTCGAGTTCTAAGTAAGCCTCCTCAAAAGTATCATCTGAAAAGGCTAACGCCATTTTTCCCGCTGCAAGTTGCTGCTGACACACGATTAGGAACTGTATATTGTCATGGTCGGTCGATCCTGTTCTTTCCGCTCACCTCCGCCCCCTTCCATCCTAACATGTCAGTATGTTTCTATGTGACCATAAATGCTAACGCACTCGCATGGGTTTCGGAAATACAGACTTACAGCGTTAAGCGAGCGATGCAGATATCAACAGCCGCTGGACAGATATTGTTAAAAGTATACATAAAAGGTGAATCAAAACTTATCCTCCCATTACAGCACCACGCTAAATCCGTCAAAGTTTACTAGAAGGAAAGCAATCAATGAATCATACATAATCTTTGCTACTGTGGATTAATGTGGATCATCCAGCCTCAGATATATACATGTCATTAATTTAGTAGCAAGCATTTATCAACAGATACTTATTATCCCCTAAATATTATGACATAATTTGTCAATTGTACATCTAAAGCGATACCACACCAACCGTTTGTTTACTTCCGGTGCGGGTGTTATAAGGGAAGAAACTCTCGTACCATAGACTACAAAGACCTAGCAGACGATGTCAAATAAAAAAAATCCAGTTAATTTCATTAAATTCATTCTAAAGTCGTGTTTGCTGTGTTCGCAACTCTGATTTAATAGTCCATAAATGGTACTATTCTCTCTGGTCCTCTAGCATGCGAAATTCGCATATTTCAGGGATGCCGTTATAGGTTATTATTTCAAGGAATTGATCGACTGCGCGTCGCGCAGAACGCGATGTTCGCATTGCGTCTCATCTTTGCGAGTCGCGCCGACCGCGAAGTGTTTTCCCAAATGATTTATGTCCCAGCCAGGGCTCAAATGCGCAGCGTACCAAATCCTTTGCGCATGCCAGTTGCTAACCATAACAGATAATTATATGACCTCTACGCAGCGTCACTTCTTGTGAAGTGAAGAGGCCAATCCCTGGTGATAACCGAGTTGGTAAGGAAATTGGGTTTCACTGCTATGTAACAGGTTCGAAAGCCGTATTAGCTTACTGCTTGTTTTTTTTGTTTTTTTTTTTGAAGTTAGTGGTAAAGTTAGGGTGTATAGTTAGGGATTCTGTTTTCATGTATAAGTTCAAACCTGTGTCTTTGCGCTAAACGGGAGAAAGGTGGCCTGCCCCGGGCTGGGGCAGAACTAAATTGGGAAATACTTCGCGTCCGGGTACAGACCTCGCCATTTGATTGGCTACACACAAACGTTCTTTTACGTTTTCGCTTGTCAAGCGAGGCAAGGGAAAGTACTCTTCTTGGGAAAGAGAATATTCAATAAAGAAAAAATGACGACAGAGCGCTATAAATCATCAAATGATAATCCCAACAAGGTCTTGGCAGTGCTAGTACCTTGTTGGGATTATCAAAGAGAATATTGGTGAACTTCCTTGTGCGCTGATGGCTGTGTACACATGTGAAGAGCCTCGTCATATTTATTTCATTTGTATATACATCTAGGTGCAGAGTCGAAATATGGGCTATAGACCGAATTTTGTGTGAATCAGTTCAGGCATTCGAATTTGTACAACACTCACGCACACGCACAAACATTTGGCGTTATACCTTTGACATGGACCATTTCGTTCATTTGTGATGCAACAACCCAACTCAACTGGAGTAGGAATTAAAGAATTAACTTCTGAACTATTGACACATTACTTAATGCGTATGACCCGAAGAATTCGAGGTATGAGGCAGAAAAAGATATGACACCACAGGGATTGGGAGTTAATTGAGACAGATTGCATGAAAAATTTTATTTAAGAGTGCAAGAACAGCTGAGCAATAGAGATGGATATTAAAGAATTGACATAAATGTAGTACTTATGGAAGCATATGCATCTCTCTATTCACCTCACCCCAGTTTTATTTCCTCTCACCTCCATTTTGTAAGTGTACATATACGTGTACCTCTATTCCTGTGCCAGGGCAGAGAATTGATCTAAGTGGGGGTAGCAGGGAGAAGAAATGCTTCAGAAAGTGTCTTAAAACCACCAAAGTGTCAAATAACCAATTGGTAATTTTATATTCTTCCTCTACAATAGTTATATCTTTATTTTAGCTGTAGCTCAAGTTTTCCGATATCTTCCAAGAAAATAGACAAATGTGGCCTGGAAAGTATACATAGCCACAGCACCCATCACAAGGAGCGGATTATACAGTCTGTGCATTTCTGTGCAGAATTTTTTTTATATATATACACAGAGGAACCAAAATCTAAATATAAAACTGAGAAACTACCACCTAAATTCCAAGGAAATTTCTCTGCCCTGATGTGTGCACTGGTGTAGAATGTATGAGGGTCCCTGTGTGCATCCAAGTTCTCTCAAGTGCTGGTGGATACACTAATGTTGCAAGAAACATTTATGCTAGCACTACCAAAGATCTAATGCACTGCAACATCTTAAATACTACGGAAATTTTTAAATAAATTCAAATATTACACACACACACAAAAATCAAGAACTACCATATTCCCTACCCTGCTCCGCTAATGCCCTCTCCCAGTCAAATACACAAAATACTTCTTATAAGGATGCTTTTTATCACAGGGCAGTTTAATGTATTTTTGTCTAAATTATATCATCATTTAGTGCTCTCTTATATGTGTTAAAACTTTAAAATAAAATATAGATTTTTGTACATGCTTTAAATAAATTTAGAAATAATTCATACAAAATAAATGTGGTTACATACCAATACTCTTCAATACCTTTACATAGTTTCGACAGATCATGTATCAAAATATGGATTGTGCATTGAAATATCACAGCACCACAATATTTTACTTTGGGAAAATCAATATATCACAGACAAAACAGTGTAAGCACAAGTTTTTTTTTTGAGTATTATGGTCCACTAGCTCCCACAGATGGTCCTAAATGCTAAGGAACAGCTTTTGAAAATCTGCTAATGACTGCCTCAACCAGTGCTTATTCTGAGAAAAAAATTTCTGAGTCTTCTAGCAATAGGTCAGTTGAAGACCAAATCTATGACATGATGAAATAAATGCAGATAAAATAGTTGTGACATATCTAAAATCAACTGCCCGAAGTCTGCACACTCTTGATTACATCTGTTATTTTCTTCATACTGAAACTTCTGTGTTCTTGTCCGTTTTCCATGCAGCTGATTGGCAATGACTTCTGCTCTCGTAGCTTCTGTAAGGAAAGTTTCAAAAAATCTTCTCGACAGTATCCAGTAGGTAGTGGAAAGTCAAAAACAATGGGATCATTGATGGGTCTGTACCGGTCATTGCATACAGACGCGTTGATAAAGGTTGTTTTTCCATCTGAGGATAAACCATAACCTGCAATGATAAAAGAACATCATTTACTGATCTTTTGTTTTGGGTTGTTCTCCCTCCCATCATCAACTTTTTGCTCACATACTTAATCGGATCTTTCCCCTGAGAAAAATCTGAAAATAAGCTCATGAAAGGGACAGGTTTTTAGAGAAGATTTTGCAAATATCGTTTCATATGACAAGACACTTTCTGCATACACCTGTTACATTTTGATACATTTTAAGGGCTTTTTTAAACCAGACGTGTGCGTCTTCATTTTTTCTTAATCAGTGCAGGATGGATATGGCCCTTAATAGGCAGATATCTTGAATCTGGTGGTGGCCAACAAGCATATACATGTACATGGAGTTAAACATTGAGTAGACTCCAATGGTGGCCCTCCCCTGAACGTTAATCCACCTCCCTGCACAGCAGGTCCAAGTTTGGTGGAATTTTCAGTAAACTGCTTAATATTAATATCCCATGTATGTCGAGCAAACTTCATGTTCTGTTTAACCATTTTCTTTCTAACAGAACCAATAAATGTATAACCAACACAAATTCATGGCAAGATATGGAAAAAGGAGAATGCATATTTATCCAGTTAAGAAAGACTACAAACAAGTTTAAATTCATCATGCATTAATGAATTTAAATTATTTTTATTCTTGATATATACCTTAATACCTATAATAGATTTAAGCCAAAAAAAGTACTGACAACTATTCAGTGACTAAAAGCTACTGATGTATTCTGAAGCAGAAAGATTAAATCATAATGCACACATAGATAAGGATGGTGTGTTTTACCATTATGGATGTGTCCAAAAACATGAAATTTAGGTTTCACTCGTTTGGTCACTGTGTTTAAAAGTTCTGCACATCCAACATGCTTCTCATCTCTGGCAGTGTCTCCATATCCTATCACAAAGAACAAGCAAACTACACACAGTGGATCTCAAGCAATATATTTATACACCAGGAATAAACTAGACAGAATATATGTTTCCATAACAATTTACTCTCTCTCTTTAAACACACAACAGAATTTATTTTTGTTGTTGCTGTTTTTTTAATGCAAATTTGCAGACGGTTAGCAGTATTATTCAGTTAAATAAAGATCACATTAGCTTAAATTTCATCCTGCATAGTGTGTGCTGAAAAAGGGAAGTGAAAATAGAGTATTTAATAAACAACTGGAATTGATTTAGCTTGTTGCAGAAATCTAATTCACTAAATTTTAGCAAGTAACTACCTTCCATCTATGACATGCATAGCTTTAAATATTTACAAGAACAGTCCACCACCTGATAAGACTTCCTTCAGGAGAAACAGTAGCTGGGTTGTTGAGCAACAATAAGCATGACTACATGTGTTTACTTTGACAGATGTCAACATGAATCCCTTATTTTGACAAAAATACTATCTGCCCCTCTAGTTTGCCTAGTTGTGCATGAATGGCCAACTCCCTGCAAGGCTTAAGGCTTAACTTAATTCATGTTAAAATGTAAAAGGTTTCAACTGTCAGGTTTATACATATAGCCCTTGTGCAGAAAAATCAGTAATATTTAGCCCTTGGTCAAGGTTGCACCTATCCATAAAAAGGATGCCAGTATGAAAGTGTTGTAACAGTTTTAAACGCTTTCTGAGTCCTACTCCTAGTGAGGATGTTCATGTTAGAGGCGTGTATGTTGTCAACAGAAGGAAGTTATTCACTGAGAAACAGTACACATATCTTGCATCAACCTAAATTCAGTCACTTGAAAAACATGTTGTGCTCTGATTATATTACTTAGTTGATGGAAAGACATGGAAATAATCATGAAAAACAAAACGTGCCCACAAAATGGGTGCTCAGAACCAACTCAGGAAAGGTGTTCCTGAGTTTTCTCCCCTCAATCCAGGCACATCATAATCAAAGCACAGGGATGATGAGACATTAACCCTTTCAGTGGAGGTTTTATTTCCAATTGGTGTCTTCTTTTTATGCACACTAATCAATAACAATTCATATTCTTTTAAACATCGTTACTTCCCAACATACCTAATGGTGGGGAATGTGTCAGAAGAACGTCTGTATCCTCCGGAATCTTATTCCATTTTTCAAGCAAAGGTAGGCCTCGTTTAAGACTAAAACCCCAAGTTCCATGTTGTGCCACCCTGCATGCAAACAAATGTACCTACACATGAAAGCTAAAACTAAATCTTCAATAAACATGTTTCTACAACTATAAACTATATTTAAAGTTTTTGTAAACTAAATACTAAATATCAGTTTTTAACAATTGTTTTATCATTCTTTGAGAGTCCGACAAAAAAATAATAAAGTTAGGATTTTGTGACAAAGCTATTATGACATGAGTATCTATCCACAATGTCAAAGGTGCCAAACAATAAAATCTGGCAAAACTAGAAGTGTGAAAAAAATAATGACAAAGACAATTTGCTGGCTAAATTACTGGCCAAGCCAGATTTACTACAGCTCATAAGAAAAAAAAGCTATTAAACTTGTGTAAGCTGAAAACAGTTTAATAGCTATAGTCAGTCTATAGACTGCTCATCCTAAGATTCTATAAGTCCTTATTGCAGAATATCAGATGTTAGAGTTACAAAACTGTAACATAAACTAAATCCCTTGCAGAAGATTTACCAGGGTGTCCCGTAGATCCTGATGCCACAGATTTCGACAGTCTCATCCTCCAGGTACAGAACATCCTGCAGGCAGTCCCTGCAAGCCTGCACTACCTCCTTGTGAGAGGCAGTGAGTGGGAGACCCAGCTGCTGTCTCTCCTGTGTAGGGTGTGTACCAGACCCACCAAATTCATCAAAAGTGACTTCGTGATTCCCCGCTATCACAACTTTCACTCTGTGGGGTAGGCTAGCTTGAAAACAAGACACACAAAGAAGGCAATATCTATAAAAAAGAATGCTGACTAGTTATCGAGACCCTGTATTTCCTGGAAAATGAGAGAAAATAGTTGTTTCAAATTTAAAAATCCACCAGCCTTCACCATAAGCTGGAAATGTGTTTACAAAATTGCCAGATAACAAGATGGACTGGGAAAACAGATTTTGAAGAACATTCATTTTAAAATCAAATGCCATAGAAAGCTTTAGCTCTTTATTTTAAACACTGTTTTGGGGTTGCAAAAGTGAGGTTATTTAAGAACATGTATGTGTCCTACCAGTAAAGTCAGCAGCACCAAATTAATAGTGATTATAGTCTCCTTGCTATAAAAACCACCTAAAAGTGAAGCAAATTGGAATGTAGTATATGTACTACAAAGCAGCTTTTATATATAATAATTTTTTCAGTCTGACAATTCATATTCTCACCCATGAAACTGTTAAAGTGTCTTATTTCCGTTGGCATTCCTGCCATGGTGAAATCACCAGCATGTAATAGCACATCCCCGTGAGGAACCTTTTCTGCAAACTTGACTCTGCTAGCCTCAACTGCAGCGTGTGTGTCAGATATACAAACAAATCTTAAGGAATCATGTGCTGCTGATGTTGTAGCATGTGAAAATGCCACAGGATAAACAGGATGAAATTGTTTCAGCTGTTCCAATAGCCTGCCAGGATTGTGGGTGTCTGCCTCAACTTCAATTTTACAACTTGATGGCTGGGCTTTTTGTCTCTTGATTCTTGATCCGTCTTTTTCCATCTTTACCACACTGCTGTTCCTGTTTGATGTTTCATCAATAATCTGAAATGAGGTAAGATATCAAACTACTTTACTAGTCACCATGCAGACTATGTAGCATTGATTCAAATTTTATACACTAAGAAGATATTGTAAATGGGGATTAAAAAAACTAATTCAAAATAATTAAACTCATCTTTCATTAGATTTAGTAATTAACAGTACTGATCTCTTTTGTTTATTCTATCAGGAATTACAAAACACTATTTTTTCTCTAAGTCTGAATTTTTAAAACAAAATTTAATAACAATTATTGTCTTCTTTTAGACCTTTATGTTCTTGTGGAAACATACTTCTGTGAACTATAGCAATATTTTACACGTGGCCATTGGACATCACAAGAACTTAAGATACATTATGATTAGGAAAAAATGTATAAAAAATGATAATTTTATAACCTCGCTTTGCTCGCTAACAACACTGTGTACATTCACTTAATTAGTAAATAAAACTAAAAATGGTACAGAGATGAGAGGCGAGGGCAAAAAAAAAAATCCCACTTGGTCTTACCAACCTTCTCTCGAGCTCTCTTCTCTAACAAGTATATTTCTAATATAACTGATTCTGATTCTAAATACACTGTTGGATGTTCATGTTAGTTCGGTGATTACACTAACAAACTGTCATGCTTCTACTCCGTACTCGGACTATCGTTGTGGTTGGTTCCGTAGCTATATTTAGTAGTTTATTTAACGGGTGACTAAGCTATCGATCAGCGTGGTCACACGAAATTAGGAGTGCATGAGCATAAATCATCCATAATCGCCAGGCATACACATATCATTGGCTGACAGAGTCAAGACATAAATTTTACTCAAATACTTTTAAGATCTGAATCTCGATAAAACCAGAGATAAGGAGTGAAATATAGGTCATACGGTACATCACTGCCACTTCGTCTTTTCATTACCTCCCTTGCATATGCGCACTTAGGCATAAAAGTAGGGTTATTGTTTTCGATTTTGAAAGTAGCTGGAATGCACATTCAACAAAATTTAGTCATACAGATTTTGTATTGCTTTGATTAACATCGGCTGTAAGTTCATTTACTTGTATTGGAACTTTTGTTGATTGTTTTATTATATAAGTCGCCCAGGTTCGTCTGCATAACTGACAAGACTGAAGACATGGCAGTTTCCAAGTCCGATGCAGACGAAGTCACACTAGCGAGCTTATTCAAATCGGTTTGGGATACGCATCTATTTCTAGAGACGCAGGAGGAATCCACAGGATCCGATAAAGTTCAGGTTTGATTAACTTTGCTTTTTTCCTTTAGAGATGTTTGAGAGAGAGAGAGAGAGTGTGTGTGTGTGTGTGTGGTGTGCATAGAACAATTTCTACTCTCGAGGACCACTCACATCACCACGACACAGTCTTATGAATATGATGTTTTACTGGCTTTATGATTCAGCTGAAACGAAATTAAAGTCACAAGTATTTCCAAGTTTTTGAGTGCCGCATTAATACCGTGATATAAAAATACATTGACTTGTTTTTCTTCAGGGAGAAATAAGAAAAGCTTTGGCGAAGGCTGAGCAGGCTATATTCATGACAAACCAGCTACATCTGTTCAGTGATAATGAAGATATTGATGAAGTTTCAACAAATGGAATCAAGTATGCTTCTCTGACTCCTTTCTTGATAAATTTACCAGTGCATAAGCATAAATACACACTAATTTGTTTTAATTTTTTATTTAGATCCTGGAATCAGTCTTAAAGTCTGACTAATAACAGTTAAACTTTAAATAAGATAATACCAGTCTAATGAAACACTACATTCTTAGAGAGCTAATTTGGTCATAGCATAAAGTTGCCTTTTTATTAATAACAGTTGCACAGTCTAAGCTCTTGTATTATCTGCAGGTACATGCTCCTGCCAGCTTTCTTAGCATACTTACATGGGTTAAATACACATGCAAGTCGCCTGGAGAGTGTGAAAAAGGCAAAGGTGTGTACAGTTGTACGTCTGCCACTTTGATGCTCATTGAGTAATTTGCATTTAAGATTTAGCAGCTCCATAGTTTATTCAGACAAAGATTATAAATGATTTTTCTGAACACTGACATGGTATGCTTACTGCTTGGGTTTTTTCCCCGCTGACAAAATACAGTATTGTACCAACCAGGTTGGAAAGTGGGAAGTATATTATTTGTCACGGTGAGTAAACACTAATAATAATTGGAGAGTAGAATTTACATCTTACTTCCCATATGTGAGTATTACATAATGGACATATCTTGTGTCTGGCTTCATTCTGGGAAGTAAGATTTTCCAGTCTGGCAAGTGAATTATTGAGGCCAGTCATTAATTGGTCGCAGGTAAGGTATGAGCATGGCAAAATATCTCTTTCAGGGTCTACTTCCATGGAAAGTGTGTGTGGCATGTTACTTCTATAGTTTAAAATGTTTGAACACCATGCGTTTTTCTAATTTTAGATTATCTTTTTTCGCTAAATGATTAAATTGGTAAATACTTTATTAATGCTTGTGTGCTTGGTGTCACCCTATATGGTTTGCTTATTGGTGCACATTGGGTCCTGAAGTGAACAAATTTTGCTCATAAGACTTTGACTATGGTTTTCGGGGAAGGAGAGGATTTTTTTTTTCTGATGTGGTTGGAGGGAGATGGGGGCTGCATGACTGGTAGACACCAAGTGAGCAAAGGCAGGACTGAGGACTTTTTCATGATGAGCATGGGAGGGGAGCAGGACAAAGTGTGCTGGGTACAGGAGGAAAACCCTAAGAAATCTCTTGCAGACATCCCTGTTGCCAGATGTCACATGCAGAGAAAGTATTTGCTGGAAATAGGATCTTAATCTGTATCATACATGACTGCAGTGCTACAGGCTTAATTACTTGTCAACCTTGCAAGTTTGCGTTATCGTGCAGGGACACTATAGAGATTTCCTGAAAATGTGCAAATCATACAAGGTGTCACCGGTGTACATCCCTGTTGATCCCGATGATCAGGAAGATGACAGCGTGAATGCTTCTCCTGAAACGGGCGTTACAAAGTGAGTGGGACAGGAGTTGAAAAGTAAATTTCAACAGTGTTTACATTATAAATCATGCTGTACAGACCTTTAAAATGTCAGAACTTTGTCAGTTCTATTGTTGTATTTGGACGTGCTGATTGTGTGATGCGGATGTTAATACTTTTCTGTCCATCTTTAGTTGGTCTCAGCACCAGAAGATCATTATTATCATCACTGTTGATATTATTTTATTATCATCATAGTTATCTGCATGCATCACTCACATTTTCATTATTTGCTTGAAAGGACTCCTTTGTCCCTACTATCATTGCAACAGTCGACCATTTTTAGCAAGTTTTTATTTGCAGGAGCAAAGACCTTCATGCAATGGCTACTCAGCGACATTCTAAAATCGAGAGGTACCGGCAGCGAAAGGAGCTGGAGAGTCGCCTGAAAGAGCTATCCTTGATAGTTGAGAAAGAGACTGTAGACGAAGAAGCAAAGGCAAGATACAGTTCCCTTTCACATCAATACTGCAATTTGGAAAAGCATTTTTTAGTTACTTTACTTTTCTCAAGTTTTCTGGTAGACTTCCTGCACGTAGTATAAATGCAATTTTGTGACTGGGAAATAAATGGAAGCCTTGTTCATGTTGTAAACAGTCGGTCATATTTTCCCCCCTACCATTTGCTGGTCAGTGTTTTATAATTATATTCAAGTTCAGCTTATTCAATACTGGTATGTAAACATGGCAAAATGTTTTCTATATGTTTGGGATCCAGGTCACTGCTTCTGCAATTGAAAGGGTACATTTGAAGCTGGTAGACCTCACATGTACATTTTTTAGTTCTCATTTCTTAGATCATATTAAGATTTAAATGAATTTACAAGAATCTGAATAATGCTGCCCATAGGTATAAACTAACAACAAGTGGCTTTTATAACTTAAAAAAGCAAATTTTCTGGGTTTTTTTTTTCAGCGAGAGTTTTATCTCACTCAAGTGAAGCGATGGATAAATGTTGCTTTGGATGAACTGGACAGTTTCTCTCGTAATGTACTTTTTATGCTTTTTTCTATATTTTTCATGTTTTAATTGCTTTTATATTGAGTATATGTCTTGTGCCTTTGTTATCACTATCCGCGAGTTTTAAAACTGCTGCAGTCAATCCATGTCTTAACATGCACAGTCTGCTGTCAGACAACTTGTCCTATCACCCTGCTTCATTACTGTTTATTGTTTGTGCTATCATAAGAACAGCTACACAACAATCGACTCATATCAAACATCACCAACCAGTCAGCACCGAGTTCCCTTTGGCGCACTGCAGCTGTAGAGGCCGCTGACTTTAGAGACTAAACAATGACAGTGGCTGTTGGTAGTGTTTGGCAGCAAGAGCTTTGTCATCCCACGACTGTCGAATGCTTCCAGCAGCTGTTGACAGCCTATATCAAGACATGGTTTTACCAGCGAAAACTTACTTATGGCCTTCGTTTTTACTCTTTCAGAGGAGATCCAGATCCTGGAACACATGGCCCGGATTAAAGACCAACAGGGACATGGCCACCACAAGGACCATACCAGTGCTGAGACAGGGCAGCGAGCTCAGGTGGGCTTGGGTGTCAGCGTGTAAAAAGGGTTGGGAACGGGCTTAGTAAAAGCTTGTCTGAGTGAGGTTGTGAGGGTGCAAGTAAATGATGAATCATCGGTTGAGTACAATTTCTTGCATCTCATAACAACAACAAAAACTGCATTTCTGTTCCTGCAGAAGCGTTTATATTCTAAAGAATCCTTTTTTTTAAAAATGCAACATTCTTCTGAAACAGAAAAGATTTTTCTTAACAATAGAGTGATTCTTCTTCTGAGAATCTCGTAGGCCACATTTTCCTCTGTCGGCATATTTGTGCCATCTGATCAAGCAAAGGAAGAAAACAAGTGCTAATCCCTGCTGCTATGTGGCAGGAGGCAGCCCCATTGAAACTAATGACATGATCATGAGGAGAAGGATGATTGTAATATCAAGTTTCATGAAGTAAAGACTTTGATATCAGGCTGTTATACTGCATCATGCACTGGTCTACAAAAAGAAACCAAGATTACTCGCCGTCAATTCTCCTGTAGGGGTAATTGCACCCTTCGCATGTTAACATTTTCTCATACACGTATGCACTTTTGAAAGCAAGCACACTAGTTTACACATGCAGACCAAATGGTGGTCTAGTGGTTAGGGCATCCACTTCAATACAATACAATACAATAATACTTTATTTCCCACATGCAAGCATTGGACTTTGTCTTGGTGTCACAGAATACACGCAATCCAACAGTCAAATCCTAAAATAGAGCAAACTAACAAGAGTTCCAGTAGTGGTTATTTTAATGATAGTGGGACACTCACCCACACCTGCACACCCAACCTTGCGCACACACACGCACACATAACCTTTGTTCATGCTGCAAGCGCACACATACCCACATAACTTTGGCAGCACATAACTTTGTCTAGCCAACACTGTCCTGATATGCACCTAGTTGAGCAACAACCAGCCAACCAACGCATGCAGACACATGCACACACACACACACACACATGCCCCACACACACCCCACACACACCAGCTTGCATTAATGGAATCATGCTACCTATTTTCTTTGCAGTCATTTCGTCCATTTATCCTGACAAAGGACGTCTTGCAGAAAAAGGTAATAGGTGCTGGCTATCCTGCCTTGCCCACAATGACCATAGAAGAGTTCTATGAAAAGAAAGTGGCTGATGGGACTTTTGCAAAGCTTCATTCAGGACAAGGAGGGTGAGACAGTACCTCTGACTTCTGCCAGCTTGTAGCCAAACATTTAGAGAGTTAAGCAAACCAGTGTCCAGACCTCAAAAAAAAGAATGTCTGTTTTCACACTAGAAGAGGCTAGCAGTAGGTCATCTACAGGAGCAGAAAAAATTATGTTTTAATCTGATACCTGACAGTAGACAGTCAATCCAACAGTATTCGCTGGGATTATATTGTCTCATGGAACAGAAGATCAGAGTGCAGACGCATTCTCTTCGTTCTGGATTATTGTTCAAGTGATGTGCAAAAAATAAAAATACAATTATTTCTCACACGTTTTCTCCACCGTAAGTTTTGTGCTGAACAGTGTTTGTTAGCTACATCCACACCTCAAGCTCCCCTAGAAGCTGTGATTAGGTTTGAGTTCCACTGCAGCTTACACTACAAAACAAAGCATCATAAAATGATCGTGTGGCCCTAACGTGCAGTCGTCACCATGAACAATTGTTTTTGTCTCTCTGCTCTAGTCTGTCGCTACAAGATGTGGCTGATGACCCAGAGAGAGCAGCCAGAGAGAAGGAAAAAGAAGAAATTGAGGAGGAGAAGAAACAAGAAGAGGATGATCCAGATGTGTTGAGAAGAGCACGAGAAATGGATGAATTTAAAGATGGTATGATGGATACTGTTTAAAAATTGCAACTTCAAACTCGGACTGGAACTCGATGCTGGACATGCTGGCACTAAAGTTCTTTTAGAAAAAAATTATTTTACGTATTTCTGCTTGATTCTTTTGGAGGTTACCTGTTGATCTTTAAGAAGTGCTTATTGGATATTCACACCTTTGTTACATAGTTTCTTTCAGCTTCTGAGTTTTACCTCCACTTCCCTTCTTGACGTTAGTCACTTGCGTTGTGTATGCTCCATGTTTTGGGATCCGAATTTTAAGGGGTAGCAAAGTTAACCTATGCAAGAAAGATGATAACAGTAAATGATAGTACATTATCAGCAATACACTGAATAACAGTAAATGATAGTACATTATCAGCAATACACAGCCAAGCAATTTTAATAAACTAAAGTTGCTTAAAATAAACTACAGCTTAATGTCCCTTTGCATTAGTGTGGATGTGCATTTGAAATGGGTTTTCTGTCTGACAGATCATCGAAGAGGCTGGGGGAACCGCAAGAATATGGGTTGACAGAGAATCTGGTTGCTCTTTCCTGAGGCTCAGCTTGTCTGTTCAGTGACTATGCTGACAAGGCTTTATTTTGGACCGTTGGCTTAAACTGAAAGATGGCTTTGTGAGGTTATGTTGTATTGGCGACAAACACTTTGCCATTTAAAAACATCTGAGGTCAGAGACAGCAAGAATCATAGGTGATACCCACTTGCCATTCCCAGATTGTCAGTTATTGTCTACTTTTAATGGCCAGCATGTATAGGAAACAAGTTTGAAAATGTTAATGTGGCTGAACAGGAAGATTCTATGGGGCTCTGTTCATTTAATCAAGAGAGGGAGAAGGAAGTTAGAAAATTCTACTTCCGGTGTTTACATCCTGTTACTTCCCCTTAAAGTTCCTCGTGAATGTGCTAAACAGCTTTGATAAGAACTGAAAGATGTTAAAACGTGATGGATTTTTGAGTCATAATTTCTAGACAGCTAAGCAGAAGGATTGGTTTGGTATTAGTTGTCAATCGCAAACGAGGTGCATATCACGATGAACGTTGTTTGACCTAACCTGCTGTCGCACTGGGACTGCTTTCACAACACATGCTTCAGTCCCCCCCCCCCCATAACATTTTGGTGACACCAGGCCAACCAGTCTTAGTACTGTTCTCTATAGTCCCAGGCATCTGGCAGGGCAGCTACTAGATTGACAGATTTTTAAGTCAAACCTGGCCACGGTGCGAACTCCCACCCTGGAGCCAGACAGCTTAATTGTGAGACCACTGAGGCGGTCTTATGCAAAGGGAAGCTTTGTTATGCATGCTTCATGTCGATGTTGACTTTTTTGGTTTTCAAAGATAACCAGAAAAAAGAAATAAAATTGGACTGAGTGGCTGTGAAGGATTTCTTTTCATTATTCATGTTGTGCACAGATGTCACGAACTCCAGACTAAGTAGCCAAGTGTGTGCATATTTCATTTTATGCTTGGAATGCAGTTATTTCATGTTATATGTGATAGTAATTAAAACTGTGTAACGTCTTTGTGCATGTGTGTGTGTGTGTGCACGTATGCTTGCACATGCATATGTGCATGCGTGTGTGTGTATGTGTTTATTAAAATTTAAAGATTCACTCGGAAGTATCACTTGGTTGTACCTCTTACATTCACATGTCACATTGACAAACTCAGGCTGTACAACCAAACAAAGCAGCAAATGGTGACGCCAAGCTAATGTAGGCGTGATCAACGTTCTGGGGCATGACCCCTTCATCAGGACGTGGATCAACAGGAAAAGACATCAGTGGATCAGAGCGATCGCCATGTGGAAGGCCCTGCCTGTCAATTTTAGTTTGGCTCAGTTTCCCTTGCCACCACATTTTTCACTCCAAGCTCCAGTCACTTGTTTTATTATTGCAAAAACAGAAACGATAAACCTTCCTGGCATGCAGCTGTCTTCTTTTTTCCCACCACGAAGGACAGCCGGTTCCAACTACACATTTAGCTGATTAATAGATGAACTATTAAATGAAAGTAAAGAGATGACTATGTTGCGACCCTCTTCTGGAGTTTGTCTTCACACAATATGATTAGCGTGGTCGGTGTGACGCATTGTAACTTCACACGATTCCCGTGGTTAACAGACAACCCCTTTGTTTGAACTGCTCTAGATCACTCTGTTGGGCTCCCAAAAGATGGACGATATAAAAGCCAATTTTAGATTCATATGCAAGCAACATGTTCAGGCCTGCAGGAAAAGTCGTCGTAAGCACTGAATAGAACTTCCATGGACATGGCATGCGTGTGCAACCCTAGCTGTGATTAACACATAAACGACCTGTCAGGAGCGTGCTGCAATTATTTTCGCTGGTTCGTTTACATATTAAAAAAAAACAACCTGTGGTGGGTACAATGCTAGCAGTCTATCTTTGGAACTCGCAGGTAAATGGGATCCACTGTAAAATTGGTGGACGTTATGTTCAAGCACGTTATATGCAGCCATGTAGCAGTGTCCAAACACAAGGTTTTAATTACCACTTGCTCAGTAGTAATGTCTGATCCGGCTGAACATCCAACACATGACACTAGTCACATGATGCTAGCATAACCATTGGTTCTCACAACTGGAGGGGCAGTCCTGCATTATCAGGGAAAACTGATGTCAGCAGAGCTTGTGAAATACCCTATTTGCAGCTGTACACACGTCGGCCAGGGTTGCGTTTGGATTCTACTTTCAAGGTCATAAAACGGTCGAACTACAGTGCCAGGAACAGTAACGGCTTTCACACACACACACACAGAGTCTCACATATTACATATCCGTGCTGTTTTCCTTTTCTTTTTCTTTTCTTTTTTTTTACTTCTACTTTTATCCGGTAACGAGCTCGACAAAAGACAGTCACAAGGACTTCCATTTTATGACACCAGGTGTCAGTCGCACCAGAGACACTATAATGTTACCTGGTTCATGACAACAGCTATGATTTGGGGAAAAAAATCTTTTGAGCTTTTGTTTTCTATAACTGTCATGCAGTGTTGAAGTGTTCTTTTGTTAACTTTTCCTAGGCAGTCAAATCCTTTCAGGTATTTCCTGAACAGCAGCATTCATTTCATGTTCTCAGGAAATTGAAACCGCTCTCGGCCGTACCAGAAATAGGCGGAAAGTACTGCCCATCGGTGATGGCTAAATTTACTTACAACACTTTCGGTCTTTTACGCCTTTCTTTTGCTGCAATATTTAATTTGGACTTAAAAGTTAAGAAAAAAAAGGTTGGTTACAAAAAAATCCCACCAATACCTGGTTTACATATGGGCTAGCCAAGCCTGCAGAAGACCGTTTCCCCACGCATTAGCCATGCCAAAGACAGTGCAAATAATCGAGTAAAAAGTTTAGCTTATGGGCATTTTTACTATGTTCTTCGCATATGCAGCCACATAATCGGGTATTTTAAGTCACGAAGTGTGTAACGTTTTGCGTGCGTCAGTTCCTATGATTTTCGATGGGTCTGTTCATTGAAGTACTGACAATATTCAACTCTTGCGACTCTTGAACGAACTTCCAATAAATACCTAGGCGTGCTGAGGCGAGGAGGTGCCCGTGGAGCAGTTCACTTGACCCGAGACACGTTACTGAGATACAGAAAAGAATCCCCCCCCCCCCCTTGCACGCTTCTCTGACCGCGGGTTGCTGACTAGACAAACCTTGACTGAGCGGCAACTCCTGGGGGCTAAGCACAGCGTTTTGTGTCGCTCGTTTCGGAGTCGTTTGCGACTGGACGTTAAGGAACCAACCAACTGACCAATCAGTCATCATGACTGAAACTATGAGTTTCTGCGACCTCTGTATCACGATAAACAACATATGATACTGTAAAAAGGAAACTTCTTTAATTTCTGCATCCGTCCTTTACTGTCCGTTTTCTCCCCCCCCCCCCC
>SMGT01011170.1:147756-168640 GCA_004794575.1 Lanistes nyassanus
TCTCTCTCTCTCTCTCTCTCTCTCTCTCTCTTTGCCATTTTTCCTCGTTTATGTCACAGGCATAATGCCAGTAACATAGCGTTTATAGATTTCACGCCATAAAAATGCAAACGTAATTTTTTTACCACAGCTTCTTGCGTCACAGCTTGCGCTGATCAAAGCAGGCAGATGCCCATACGGGAACACTCTTTGCAGCGAAACACGATCTGGAGGTTGATAATAATGCTCTACAACAGAGCCTTTGACACTAAACTCAGTACAATCTCTGAGCAGCGGACCCCCCTGCCTTGAGCGGGTGGGGTGATTGTTGCTTGGTAAATATCAATCGACCTCCCCTCCCACTACCCACCACCCAGCCAAACTCCTCCGTTATCCTTTTTGCCTTGTTTTTCCTTGTTTCTCTTCAGTCCTACTTCATATTAGACGTCCGCATTGCAAGATTATCTAGCAGCTACTGCCCGCTGAGAAAAAAAAGCCACGCTGTCTTCTTCTGTCGTACGGATGGAAAGTTAGATTATGTAATATAAGGCCACTGAATTTATTTACTGAGTTTCCGAAAAACGGTGTATTTCGGATTTATGTTTCTTTTGACACTCTTCGTTAACATTATCTAGAAAACTGACGTCATATGAGGTGGGAAAGACCTCGGGATAAAGAAAATTATCAAACGCCACTTTCATAGCTAAGAAATGATCCACGCAAGAAAGAAAATTTTGGATAATTGTTGTGATTTAATACGTAGTTTAGAGCAGGATAGATAAATTTCATTTCATTAGATTTCGTCGAAAAGTGGCAATTTCTTGGATTTAAGTGTTGTTTCTTCTGGAAAGAACAAAATGGCGAGCAAACGTGCTTCTTAAACTCACTAGCATGGTTAAACCTCGCCCGTAGAGCATGGCACATAAACTTTACACCTTGACTGTTGCAACATCTGCTGTGACAGCACCTGACAGCAGCCCAACTTTGCGACACGACTGCGCGTGACCTCAGGTGTGCAAAATGTCACGATCCACTGATATATTACAGTCTTAATATACATGTACACATTGGACATAGAAACTGTGTCTTGGTTCCTGATTATGTTAAAATGTTATGTGCTCGTTAAATGCATGAATATATGTGCCTTATAATTATAATCAGAGCTTTAAAAACGACTCTGCGTTTGTGTAAAACAGAGTGCAGTTTTACTGAATTTTTAACACATTAGCTGTAATCAAAAGAATCCATCTTTCAATTCGAAGCCAACTGCCTTTTGCTGTCAAAATTCGTAAGGCCTATCTGTATGTTGCAAGACCTTTTTTCTTAAAATAGATGGATGGGTTAGCTGATTCGTGATAATGTATTTAAATTTATTTTTAACCTACAACATGCTGATTGTCAAAGTTAGCAACTTCACTTAGGTCTGTTTGCTTATTGTTCTCTCTCTTCTCTTTCTCTTTCTCTCTCTCTCTCTCTAAATCGTCATGAAAGTCGCCTTCATGTGCTGCAATATACGTAATGTTCATAATAGAGAAGAAAATGAAATTACAAATTTTATTCTTTTGTTCGAGATATGCTGATTTGCTTGAGCAGTACTTTCCTAAAAAGTTTAATAAATTTCAGTCTATATTCAGATTTTCTTTACTTATACACGACGTCTGATGGCTCTCATAAACTGCTACAGGCTGCCTTGCGTGCTTTGTCTATAAGGCTATGGAATGGAGAAATGTGGATGCGTACTAAAAGCCTTATCTGCAAGCTTTCTGTTTATAGGTCTCGGGGTACGTGTGTATGTACGTGGGCGTCTGTATGTTTAAGTGCGTGTGTACGTGGGCGTCTGTATTTTTACGTGCATGTGTTCGTGGGCGTCTGTATGTTTACGTGCGTGAGCGCACGGGTGTTCGAGTAGAGATCGATGTTTCCTCTACATTTGTAACACTGTTAATATAGCAATCTTGTTATCATAATCATGAAATGGGCCAATGGCCTACTCAGTAACGTTTGTTCGTACTTCCCTTCGTTCGTTCGTTCGTTCGTTCGTTCTCTCTCACACTCACACACACACGCTCCCCCCTCCTCCTCACAACCCCCGTGGCTTTAGCACGTCATCACATACAGGGGGCATTTCGAAACCACACCCTCCCTTTGCTTCTTTTTGTCTATCCATCAAACAATGCGACTGCCTTGTTCAGACATGGTGTAAGGTGAGAGGGAGGGATGGTGGGGGAGGGAAGTAGCGTCCCGAGGCGCACAGACAGGTAACTGAAGCCAGACACAAAGGGCAGGTGACGGAAAAATGCAGTTATAAGCTCAAATGGCTGTAACTCGACCGTAAGAAATTTTTTGTTGTTTTTGTGCGTTGTTCTGCCAAAGGAACCAAAATGCGGGCTCCAGTCGCGACGTTGTGTGAAAGTGTGGAGCATGTTTTCAGCCTTGCCTGAGAGGGGACACTGCTGTTTAACTTTGGCTTTGTTTGCTTCAGGACGCTTTGCCTGCCATGCAAGGATTTGTGTGGTGACAGCTCCTCGCCACAGGTTCGATAGGCGACTGACGAAACAAGCCCATATGGACACATGCAAAAACCATACAAGTAACTTGCGCTTCTAAGCACCAGCGCATGCGGCAACCACATATAGGCGAGTGTAAGCACTAATGCAAACACAGACACAGACACGCAGTACGCACGCGCGGACACGCATGCAAACACAGACTCACACACGCTCTCTCCTCTCTCTCCTCTTTGCGCGCACACACGGCACTCACTGATATCCCTCTCTCTGTCTCTCTATCTTTCTCTCACACACACACAGCCTGCAAGTCTAAATCAGTGTCCTCGTCGCTCAGGAGAGTCTTGTGTCGCCAGTCAAGGAAGGACTTTCTATATTCTCATTCACAACACGCCGGCGAGGGACGATAGACATCAGGAGTATGGTTTGTTTAAAAGCTCCAGCCACCACCACCCATTTCACGCATGGCTGCACACAAGACAGCTGTGTGTTAACGTCCTCCCTGATCTCTGTCATCAGCGTCGCCAAGAAATTTGCGAGTAGAGGCATAATTCATTAATATAAACCGAGTCCGCCATCGCATGTTCAGGTACATTTCTCTGCTGTTGTTGTTGCTGTGGTGGTGGTGGTGGTGGTGGTGGTGGTGGTGGTGGTGGTGGTGGTGGTGGTGGTGGTGGTGGTGGTGGTGGTGGTGGTGGTGGTGGTGGTGGTGGTGGCCACTTAAGAGAAAAAAATCACAGCTCTTAGAAGCATTAAAATATATTGATTAACCATAGTAACCAAGACATAAGTGGGTCCCAGGCTTCAACAAGAAATAAATGGACTAACATTAACTCCATCGAGGACGCGTTCAATGGTATTCGAGAATTTTTTTTTAAGGTTTACCGATTTAGCTTAAAGACGAAGAAGAAGAAAATGAGAAACAAGAAAGAAAGAAGAGGGGAAAACACCCGGTCCACACCAGCTCAGCTGTTTCCATTTCTCTCCACGGGCACCCAGAGCAGCAGTCGCCGTAGCGAGCTACAGTCACAGCTAAGACGTGCTCCTATCTCCCACCCCTAACCCTACCCCTAACCCCATCCTCAGCCGACTCCCATCCCAACCAAAGTAAGAAAAATGTCCCAACCGAGATTCGAACACCCAGTTTTCAGTTCCTAAGCCCATTGAGCTACAGAGCACTTGGGTGGCTCCTTTTTATTTTAACCATAAGAAGCTGAACGACTCGAAAAGTCAGGGTGCAAGCTTCTTGTCGCTAGAATGAACGCAAGCTGCCGATGTGGTCTGTAGCCGAGTGATTAAAGGCTTGGGGCATTGACTTTCGCATCGGATTTTTCAGTGCTACCTTTTTTCTTTTGATGGGTGAGCCGTGACTGTGCGCTCCCTAGGGAGTGCCGTAGCTCGTTACGGTGAAAGCTGCGCTGGGTGCCTGTGCATGGAAATGGGAACGGCTGAGCCTTATGAGAACCGGGTGGGAAAAGAGAGGAAGAATGAAAGAAGTAATAAGAAAGAAGAACAAAAGATGAGGCAGTTCTGACTTGCAGTACCTACACGGAAGAAAAGATAGTAGCTTTGTGCGGCGCGCTTCTCCGGGCTCTAGAACAGAGAATTTGTCAAGCGAATGCAAGGTGTTTAGCTGGAAAATGTGTTGACCGTTGTGTGAAGTTTGTCGAAAATGCGTGTAAATAATGAAAGTAATTGATAGAAATGATGTAGAATTCGACTGGACTCGAGAAAAACATTCTCGTTAGCCTTCTCACTATGGCTGTTGTTCCCCGAATGGAAATCGTCTAGAGAGGCAACTATTAAACAAATAGTTACATGTCGTCTGAAAAAAAACCCTGACAATTATACCAAGACAACAAGTATACTGATGTACTTAGGAGTTGGGAACATATGCATGGTCAAGACTATGTTTGCTGAAATCGAGAATAAATCCATACTCTCAGAATTCCCCTGCAGTTTGAAGCGTTTTGACAGCGTCCGCTGACACTCTGGGACAGCTTGCCCAACAAACCTTAACTTGACACGGTTCAGGCACGTTTAAGGCTGACAACCCCCTCTTGCGTTGTTTTTTCAAAGTAAACATCTGGTGGAAGTTTGCGTTTGTTCCCAAGACAGAATTGATGTTTACGATGGGCAACAGGAAAATTCCCTGGTGTTAGGGGAGTGGGGAAGGGGCATGCCCATGTCCACCCACAATGCATCACACCCATGTCTCACCATCGCTTTAATTTTTGTCTTTCATTTAGCTGCTGTTTTATTTTTCTCTTTTGTTTTCCTAAGCGCGTTCTCGTTGAGGCCAGACAGTGAGATGTTTTTTCACCGCCGCCATCTTGGACACCTCATGAACATTTCAGTGTTTCAACAAACAAGTCATGAGGATGAGAAAACAAAAATTCCGATTTTGCGATTTACTGCTACGGGGGGGGGGGGGGGGGGGGGGGGGGGGGGGGTGGCAAGATATGGACAGCACTGGGCAGAGCGGCTCTTCTGCGGATAGCAGAAGACAGAGCAGGATGGCAGAGATTGTCGGAAGTTGCATCCCGCCTGTCCCCTGTACTACGATCTAGTTCACGGGACTAGAGATGAGATGAGATGAATCATCAGACCTGAACACACATAGGTATTTAAGTTTCAGAGGTAAGTCTCTGCTAATGAAGCAGCTCGCGAAGAAAATTGACAACGTCAACAGCAAGCGAGCAAACAAAATCAAGATCGTCTCTAACACCAGCACAGACACACGCATGTTCGCCCTCACACGCGCGCACCCACGCACACACATATGAGCCCAGGTTACGCCACTAAAGCTTGATGTCAGCGCTTGGTTTTCGAAAACTGTGAGGACCATTCACCTCTATCAAAGGTCTACGATGAAGTTGTTTGACCGGGCCCTGGAGAAGATGAATGAGGTATATATATATATATTATTGTATATCCTTTTCTACATTATTCGTCTAGAGGGGGAGTTTAACTGAAGCGTAAATCAAGAAGTGTTAGACTGACAAAAAAGAATCTACGAAGACCACTGCATGTGTGAGTGTTTGCAAACTGTCACATTTGCTTACTCACGTTGATATGACAACACACCCCAAGAGGTCGTGCACGTTCCGGGTACTCTTTGTATATGTACAATGACTGCGCATGTACAGTAGTCCACCACAAAACCTGTGAGGTTTAAGATTACTGAATTTGCGAAGTGCGCCATGGGGTTATGAGATATTCTTGCTGTAAATGTCAGGGAGTGGAAGATATAGTGATGTGTTTGAGATCAGGTTATGTTGTCACCAGGTTTATTTTAATCAGCTCAGTTCTCTGTCCCTATTTTTACACAAATTCATAATATCATCCTTTTTTTTGGGGGGGGGGGTGCGTGCCTGTGTGTGTGTGTCTGAAGGCTGGGCGTGCTTGCGTGCGCGCGGGTGTTTCTCGCCTTAGCGCGAGTCGCGTAGACGCACGTGTTTTTTCATATGCAGTTTCACTGCCCCGAACGACAGCCACTGTGGTGGGGGGGGGGAGTATAAATCACCCTCAAGCAATATTTTCATCCCAGTTTTATCGCAGCTTTGTTGTTAGAGGAGATAGGGGGTTCGCAGTACATGGGGGGCCAGGTCCGGCTTTTCGTTAGAGCTTCAACATAATTTCGACTCCACGATGTCCCTGGGTCCGTCCACTTCGCGCAGAAACATCGGACATCAAAATGAGCCCGACCTTGTCGACTCCAGCCAGCAGGTGGAGTGCAAGCGGACGCAGTCCCTCGCTGAGTGCTGCGCCTTCCGCCAAGTGAAACAGCCATGCGACGCTCGCCGACGGGCCTTTTCTGCCTGCGCATATCAGGGGCGGGGTTGGACCACAACCAGCGTACTGTTAGCCTGCTACTTCTCTCATGAAGCGATGGGTCCCACTTAGGGGGCCTGGAGGGATCTGATTCCGCGTAGACAGCGGCTCACACACAGTGTGACAGAAACTTTTGTCACTCGGCAGGTTGCTACACAGCTCCATCTCGCGTCTTTGAACGGCAGACTTGAGCGTTGCAAGCGTACCTTGCGGTATGTTCGCACGTCTGTACGCTATACACCTCAGCAACAGGCTAGGGGGAGGGGCGATGAGGTGGATAAGGTGTGACTGGGAGTAGGAATGCGCAGCGGAGCGTGCACTCGGCTGATCCACACAAAGAGAGCAAGCGCTCGAGTGAGCGAGCTCATCTTTGGGTTTCGCGCAAGGGAACGACGCCATGAGGCGACTGCAGCTAAGAGTGTACAAGTTCTTTTTTATCGCTGCGTCCGCTGCTGTGATCTTGTCTTTGGTTCTGCTTCACGCAGCTAGCGACAAGAAGCGCCGGGCACCCTCCCTGCCTGCCCCTTGGTTCCGGGTCCAAAACCCATCCGCGATCCACAAAGTCCTCGACATCGAAACCAACGAGGCTGTGCTGTCGTCTGCTAGATATCTTGCCAACGCCTTGGGATGGAAGTCACCATCGGAAGCAGGCGGTTCTGTGGCGTTGTCGCCGGACGACTATCGTTGGCAGGCGGTGAACGATACAATCGGCACCTTCGTGTACTCTGCCTACTTCGACGACATCGACTGGCCACCCATGCTGCGAGTCATCGCCATCATCGTCGATCATCTCAATGACTCTAGCCTTCTCTGTCTGTACTACAACAGTTTCCCCTTAGGGTCCGACGACCGCCCCTACTTGAGACGGCGAGTTCAACAGCTTCAGTATATTCCGGAACCTGACTGGAAGTACAAGTAAGTTTATCTGCGTGGCTTTATGCTGTGTGGAGAGGCTGCAACATTTTCGCTAAACATTGCAACTTCCATATATGGTAAATATTGAAGAAGCGTCTGCTTTCGGTGGAGTCGTGCTGATATTCTTGTAGAAGACACGTACGCGTATGCTCCCAACTGGTTTCGACGAGCAATGCACTGTGGAACCCACATTCGTCTTTTCCGTTTTGTTTTCTGAGACTGCTGGGCGAAAATAAATGCAGTCGCAGAAGCTGCAGCGGTCAGAATAAACTGTTCGTGATCATCCATAGTGTTACTATTGTCAGCCCCTAGAGCGAACACGTGATGATCATGTGACGATCTGGCGGGTAAAATATTGCAGGTGTCTTGCGACCGTGTACGGAGAATGCTCGGAAAATGTTTTCGCTCAACCTTGAGAGCATTGCAAGTGTAGGAAGGCCTTAACGCCAGGATAAGCGGACGGTCCGTGACAGCGCACAACCCGAATATCGTAAAGCCATGATACGGACAACATTCGCTTGTCGCGCCGTAGATCTCCACGGTGCTCCACAGAGTGTTGTCGCCGTGTTTGAAACGTGAATTTCTTGTGTTTTCGAACACAAGTGTCAAAGAAATGCGTAGTGTGACCTCCCAGAAAGTAATACTGTATGTCGTGCCTCTACAGCTTAATTATTAATAACATATTACTTATTACTATTTTTTTAAAAAAAACAGATGACATCACTGATGATGATTCGTACGAGATGCCACAAGCAACATTTTCGAAAAACTAGTTGTTTTATCAAAAGCAATCTTTCGATTGGCGAATGTAAGGTAGTCAAATCTCTTCCAAACCACAGTCAACAAACCTTAATTCAGATTTTATGGAAAGATCTGGAAGTTTGTAGTCGCCAGTGCAAAAGAACTATAGCGCCATTGCCAGATCGTTTATAAGATTAGTGTTGTCTGTTTATTTGATCTTACTGAAATTCTCAGCAAAATAAATTATAAAACTATAGCAAACATCCGTAAATGAATCCATTCAAAAAAAAAGGTAACAGCGAGTAAATGTAGGGTAGGCGAGAAACAGTTTGGTCCCAGTGTCGGCTCTTAAAACTATAATCTACACTCTTGTCTGTAGAACAGGTTCGTCCTGGTATTAAAAGGCCTATAGACAACTATGGGCCAGTTGAGGGTTCATAGCTAATGAAAAGTAAAATAAATAGGCTTAGCTTTCGCCGGAAAAGTGTATATGCAATATAGATGGAAATAGATGAAACTTGGTAATTAAACTTTGAAGTGGACCGCTATCTGGGTGGATGAAAGAATGGGGGCACCTAATACTTGCTAGTGTTTACTTTTGGGAAAAGTACGCACAGCACAGACAGTTGATTTTAAACTTAAATATATGTATACCCTCACAATGAATGAACCTTATGTTATTTATCTAACAGTGACGGCAAAGCCATGTCATCAAACTGTAGTGTTGTAAAACATTCCTTTGTCATGAACTTAGTAAATTATCTGATTCTGATGTATTATTTGGCGGCTGATAAAACCTTGGTTCACCATTTTACCTGCTGGAAGAATTTAAATCAAGATTTCTTATGAACATGAACATATTTCATGTATCAAAATAAAAGTTTGCACACTGCTTGATGCATGCTTGTCTGAAAATTGCACAAGAAAAGTAGCGTCTTAAAAAAGAGGATTGTATTTGTGGAAACCGTCATGCGTGAACCCCATTAGATGGGAAAAGGGGAGTGTACACTCGGTCATGCGTGAACCACACTAGATGGGAAACGGGGAGTGTACACTCGGTCAGAGAGTACTTTCACCTGTCGACAAAAATTCTTCAACTGACTGCTTCTTGACAACACACAGGTACCGAGGGGCTTTCCTCATTTGTCCGGTGGAGCTAGGCATACCGCCACCCGAGGCCGTATCCATTGCGATACCCGGTTACGGACAAGCTCCGACCAACGTTGTGCCGGTGCGCTGGGCTACGCAGATTGATCAACCACGCTACAACATCACCAGGTGCATCCCGGCCCTCCACTCCAATTTCTCCAGTGTTACTGCACTGCTAGAAATGTTTGCTTTCAGCCAGAAATTTGGGGTAAGTTTTGGGAAATCCCCTCCCGATGGTGCCTGCCTGCCTGCCTGCCTGCCTTTCTGTCTGTCTGTCTGTCTGTCCGACGGTGTGGTGGCGCAATGGTTAAGCGGTTGTCACTAAAACAGTGGCAGCCATCAGCCATGGATCTCGTCTGTTGCACAGGTATTCCATCTGTATGTGACACCTGTTTACTGAGCGTTTCCTTCGCTGATATTATAATTATTGAGTGGCTGCAAAATAATTCAAGCAAAAAAGAAAGTTCTCGCGCATAGGTCATTCATGGGTGTGTCCGCATGTTTGTTTGCTTGCTTGCCCGTGTGAACATGTAGCCTCAGCTTACGCTAGCGTGAATGCCTTCTGGGTCTCTCCGTCTTTGTGCAGAGCTCAAAGGGGGGATTCGGATTCAGTGTGTGAAGACAAATTCAAAGGCAGCCTTCTGCATTGCACAATACTTTTCTAAGCAGCTTTCCTCGTCCACATTCCTTGTTTTTAAATACTGTACGTACAGGCACTGTCAGGCTATGTGTCAGCTGGGACTAATAATTCATATCATAGACTTGCAGGATATAATTTGTTTCCTGTAAGCTTGTATTAGCTTATATGTTAGCTGTGTCTGAGCCCGTATCTAATACAATGCGTAAAGACTACTTGCGGTAGATTATAAACCAATCAGGAACAGAATAATCAACACAGTGTATGTTCACAGTCAATAGTGGTCCGCAGTCGTAGTCCGTACGTAGAAGACAGTATCTGACAGTAGACTCGGAATGCTGAGACGCGAAGTCCGGTCTGTAGAGCGTAAATCCAGGAAGATCAGAATTCAAAGTCAGAAACGCACTGAAGACCCAGCGACGCCTTCGACAGAGATTCGCAGCAGATCGACCTGGTTCTCGTATGGATTCCCGTAACAATAACCAGCGTAGTTAAGAGTTCGGGTGTGGCACCCTTGGAGTGTCCTTGACCAACCGTCACAGGATACACACGTCGCTCCTCGTAGATCCTTGATCTAGAGGAACGTCCAATCACAACTAGTGGAAAATGTCTTCCTTGGCTGCTCACTCGTAGTCTACTACTAGACTACAGTGTCGAGTTGCAGGTACATGGAGAAACATCCCTGTCTGCTTACACTGTTAGGTATACACACGTCTTTCACTCCTATCACTACCTACTTTCTCTGCGTCACTAACGTTGTCAACTTTCTTGAATGAAAAGTTACAATGATATGAGAACCTACAAAGTTCTTTAACAATAGCGCTGGGAAAACCTTCCACAACGTAACAGACGCTTTTGTAGAGTTCAACAGCAGTTAGACTACGGCTGTTAGAAAAGACGCTGCGAGTTGTTAGTTTTTTTATGTCCCATAACTGTCTGGGTCATTCCGTTTTATTACCTACTTTATTATGGCTGATATAGGTAGACAAAAGGGCGAACGGTTTTTTATGCCCAAAATCAATTGAAACTTTTTCCGCAGGGACAATCTGAAGGCGAAAACGGAAAAAACGGTTTTCTTCGCGTTGTGTGGAACAGTGTCGGTGACTTACTGAAAAGAATCCAATAAAATCGGGGTTGGTATGGGTGCAGTGAGAAGACAGTAATGCGTGCATTAACTGTATTTCTATCAATTGCCAGCACCGTCTTGCAGTTTTTTTTTTAAAGACCAAAACAGACAGTGGTTACACAGTGCAAACGAATGATTTAGTTCTGAATCTGAGGTTGATTTATACATTAAAGGTAAAAAGTCTTGAACTTTTTCAAACTGAACACTGTATAATCATGTCGCACTCACCCCATCCAGTTCTTGACTGTCGTTATGATTCGGTGAAGACAAATGGCCGTCGATTGGGTTTAGTTGCTAAGTCTGTGTCTTTTGTTGTGATGTTGTTCTTGTGCGCGTGCCCAAAGAAACATACAGCTATGGGAGGGGAAGCGGGAGGGGCCTGTACACGCCGAGGCAGCGACTAAGTCAGGAAGCCAAAGAAATTACGTGGGTCGGAGACGAGATATGAAGGCAGCGACAGGATCCTCATTGACTTGGTGAAACGCATTGCACTTTGCCAGGGTTATCGACGAGGAGAAGGAGGTCCTGTACCAACCACTGACCACACCCCCAGTTCAGTTCTTTCTCGCCCTTAGAGTTTTACTTGTGTTTTGTTTTGTGTGTGTTTTTTTTGTTTGTTTGTTTTATAAGGTGGGGGAGGGATGCATCGGCGGGTCACCCGTTGAATGTTGCGACCAGTTACTTCCCCTAACAGTCTGCCACCCCCGTCCCACGCCAGAGACCGCCACCGTACTGAGTTCTTAGCCTGGCAGCTACCGGGTACCCGTGGCGTGAGCAAGAGGTGGCGATGTTGTGCGCGACTGTAATTAACCGCTTATTCCGGGGACTGCATTAATAATGCAATCCTGTAATCATGCATCTGATCTAGGGCCTACTTTAATAATTCAGTCCAGTGACCAGGAAAAGATGTTGACAATTTTTTAAAAATATTTTTACGCCGTTATAGAAGGGCAGGTGGGTGAGAAGTGAGGGTAGAAAACAGACGGACTGACATAAGAACGGAGGGAAAGGAGGAAGAAAAAGTAGGTGGGGGGTGCAATAGCGATGACGGACTGGCCAAAGGAACGACAAAGCCGCACATTGTATATTTTTTTAAATATGGTGCACCGTTACAGATTTTTCACACATTGCAGATCTTTAAAAAACAAAAACAAAAAACATTTATGCGAACTCGGTGGTTGATCGTAGACCAGTACATACCCACGCTAATTCTCGCCATCGGTATTTTGGCTCTGTGCTGATAGCAACGTACGCCACCATATGTTTGTCTTCAGCATTATTGTGAAGTTAAGGATTTTTCAATCAAAACAGTATTCGAGACCACTGCAGCGCTCAATTTAAGTTTGAGGACAAAGGAAACCTGAAAGTGTACATACCTACCCAGAAGGGGGGTCACTCATGCGAAGACGATGAGAAAAGGCAACACGGAAAGCAAAGTCACAGCTTCGTTCACAGCACCTTTGATTCGTACAAAATAATGTTCGATAGATCCTGGTGTGGAGTTACGACTAACTAGTAAATGCTTTTTAAAAATACTGATGTGCGCAAGAATTATTCAGCGCGCTTGCGTGTAATCACTTTTTATGTGTAAGCGAGCGTCTGCATGTGTGTGTGTGCGTGTGAGAAAGAGAGAGAGAAAGTGATAGTGAGAGTGGGAAACCATACAGATAGATTTTACTAAAAGCGCACGATCAAACGTGATCGTTAGTCAGCGGGACCTTGCACATCGGATAACAAGAAAGCTCTAACATGTAAGACTGAACTGCTTTTCCTGAATACTTTGACCCCCTGCACCCTCACCTCCGTATCCCCCCCCACCACCACCACCACCACCACCAATGTTTTTAAATCGTGAAACCAGTTGAGATGTTGCAAGAATCCTGGCTTGTAGCGAGTGGGTCAACACTGAATGAATCCAATCTCGGGACCTGCATTTTCCAGATTAAATCTCATTTAAAAGAACTAGGTCTTCTTACCTTTAAGGTAAGTGAGTTATTTGTACAGGTGCATGCAGGTCATACTTGATCCAACGAAGAGGTCTTAAAGAGGATTTACACACACACACACACGCATGTACGTATACAAGCACATGGGTTACAATGTTTTCAAAGGTTTTCCACAGCGGAGCTACCACTTCACTTTGTTGCCATGCCCATTATCACCTGACATGTAATGGAGCTTTGAACTTTGTTAGGGCCTTCGCGGCAAGGAAAACATAAAATATTTTGGGAACCTGCTCTGAACCTCATAGAACGCACTTTTCGCTCTCCAATTTTCTAAGAGGTGGGGCGGGGAAATACCCGGGGTGGATGATGGACTGTTATGATTTTTCTGGCGTCTCGTTGCCTACCCAATCGGGAGGTAGCGCAAATTGTTACAGCCCACCCGATTGGCTCGCCAAAACAGCCAGGAGAGACCGCCCGGTGGAGCGGGGAAGGTAGCCGGCTGAGAGCGAGGGGACCCCGCACCCCGTCCCCCAGTTGACCCGTCACCCTGAGAGGGGGTCGGCTGCGAGGTGGGGGCGAATAACACTCCGGGCTACAGCCTACCACCCAGAACGGGTAGAAAGCCCATTCGCGTGTTTCTTGCAAGTCCGCGCTCAGGGCTATATAGGCACCCGACTGCAAATGCCGAGCCTGGTTAGCTCAGTTGGTAGAGCTGCGGACTAGCAGATGGAAGGTTGCTGGTTCGAATCCGGGTGTGGCCAAGGATTATTTCCTGGAGTTAAACACTGTGCAAACTCCATTCGGCCATTTCCCCGCACATTAAAACTGCGTGTCCGCACTGACCATCTTACTGCTGCCATCAGTCTGGTGGTTCTTTCAGTGCATAGTTTAGTAATAGGACTCCACTCCCCATAGTGCGAAATCACCGCGAGGTGGAAGCACCGTCCCTCTAAATAACCACCACCACCAATGCCGAATGCCGAATCCAGTTCAGGGTTAGTACTTCAGGAGATTACTACCATTATCCGCGACGTGGACGCAAGAGAACCAGCAGACTTCTGCATCAGGGGTGACTCTTGTCCGGTGGAAAAAGAACTCGTGCATTTCGGACGGTTGCTGAGATCGTGGAGCTGAGAGACGTGGCGTCTGCGGGTTTCCTATCCAGCATCGTGAAAGTGAGTTTACGTACAGTGTAGGAAAGTAAGACACGACCGTAATTCAAGCTAGTTGAACAAACTTAGAAGAAAGTAAATCAAACTGGTGGATTTGTCGGCTTGTAGAAACCTACGGTTATCTCTAGTGTGATCGTCGGTCGATCTTATTGTCGTTAAGACGTCGGCGTGACGTCATTTTCAGAGAAGATTTAGTACGGACAGGATAAAGTTTTCTTTGTGTTCTCCGATGTGAATTATTGGTACGGTAAAATTCATAACCCGGTAAATAACGTGTGCGTGTAGATACGTATAGCGTCACTGGGATGAATATATGAGAGTGCGAGTGATTGTTCTACATGTCAGGAGATGTATATTGGAGCATCATTCATTCTGTAGTAGAATACTCTATGTGTGTAACTGTAAATAAATAGAATAGTGTATTATCGCTGCCCTCTTTTATTAAGTTGTGCGCGTGACAAGCAAGGGGGTGGGGGCTCGAGCCGATTGGAAATTGACGAAATTAGGCAGCGATCACGTTGTTAGTTCCCCCTTCTTGACACATTTTTATGTTGTTGTAACTCTAGTCAACGAGCAGACTAGTGAAACACATAAACGCCATACCCCTAGACACGACAGAGACAATACCACGACATGGACAGATGCAAGAGAGAAGGCGAGTGGTACATGCGATGCAAACAAGAGTCACAGCCAGCATTACTAATTGATCGAAATGCCAAACGTGATCATGGCATGCAATGTGACGTGATCAGCCCGCAGATAATGGCCGCCTAGGTCTATCGACACGCCGACTACTTCCTGATGTTTGCTGCTGTTAGTATTTGCAATATTTTGCCTCATAATGTGTAAGAGGACGACCATCCTTCAGGTCGACACCTGCACGTTGTACCTGACAACGCATGGGATTACTAATTGCGTGCCGACCTCTTTAAACTGCGTGATTATTATTCGCCAGTCGACACATAATGTGTGTAATAATTACTGTTTTCAGGTCGACCACTTTGTAATGTCTGCAATGATTACTATCCGCAGGTCGACCACTTTGTAATGTATGCAATGATTACTATCTGCAGGTCGACCACTTTGTAATGTACGTGATGAACGCTAGCGACAGTGCAATCCGCGTGTTGGACCTGTACCGCGAACGGGGACTTGTGGAGGTGTACCAGTGGAATCTGCCAGTCAGTACCACGGACATACACTACTATGGACAGATGTCCAACATGCAGGACTGCCTCTATCGAAGCCTTCACGTCTCCAGGTACTACAGAACAACACAGCCATTACAATAAACACATGCATACACGCGCATGCTCGGCTTTTCAAGGCAAATAGTTTTCCAACATTTGTGGTGAAGATTGCTCCCCTTCCACCAAACTTCGGCTACACAGTTACTGGGACTACAACGGCTACACCATTACTGGCATTGTAACAGCTACGTTTTTACTGGCACTATAACAGCTGCACCATTACTTCCCTGTAACTGTAACGACTACATCATTACTGGCACTGTAACGACTACACCAGACTTCACGTATCCATTTCCCCCCTCCTCCACCGCGCGCCCCCTCCCATCCCCCGAGGATTAAACTGCATCTTCGCACTGACTACGCTACATGCAGCATCAGTTTGGTCCCAGTGCACAGGTTAATAATAGGGACGCATTACCCCCACCCCACCCATATGGCCCCACTGATATGGCCTAGGCTGCTGGGACGGCACCACCGCCCCCTCCCCATCCACCCATCCCCCTAAAAAAGAAGAACCGACCAAACGAGAAAACCTTGCTCTTCAGATGACGTAATTGTGGGTCGGAATGACCTCTTTGTCTGCTGACCGTTGCGCTTTAGCTTGATTTGCGTGTGTACATGTGTGCGTAAATACGTCACATAACAAGTTCGGACACTCCCCCATCTTTCCTCCCTCTCATTTATCCCTTCGGTAGTTTTAGTCATCTCCGTTCTTCTCTACGTTTGTGAGGCATGGACCCTGACAGATGATCTACAGAGAAGAATTCAAGCCATGAAGATGAGATGCTTCAGAAAAGTCCTCCACATCTCCTACAAAGACCACATCACCAATGAAGCAGTGGAAAACAGCATACCGCAAGCCACTGGCGAATATGAAGACCTGCTGACTACTGTCAAAAATCGCAAACTGAAATGGTACGGGCACGTGTCAAGATCATCAGGACTTGCAAAAATCATCCTGCAAGGCACAGTACAAGGAGGAAGAAAGAGAGGCAGGCAGAGAAAACGATGGGAAAACAACATCCAAGAGTGGACGGGCCTGACCTTCCCTGACACCCAGAGAATGACAGAAGACAGACAAAATTGGAAGATGCTGGTTGCCAAGTCCTCAGTGGTGCTCCAACGGCCACGCGCTACGGGACAGATGATGATGAGTTTTACCGACCAAGAGAAGACTTGAGCAGGAAGGGGTTTTTTTTCCAGGACACACTGCGTGTGACGGAATCATCTAAACTTCACGCCTGAATTCACGTGTAATTAACTGGGAGATGGGAGCAGGCTTTAAGTAATGGATCGACGCTGAGTTGAGTAATGTAAATCGCTCATCCATTTGAATCAAAACTGATTGGAGAATTATTCCGCTTTATTTAAAAGGGTGGTGATTTAGGGAAAGCGGAAAAATACAGGCAAGCGTGTTTGTGGGGTTACATTCTTCTCGACCTGGGAAGTGGGAATTGCTGGCAATAAAAATATTGCCTATTGGCTAAAATATTCACATGCTGTATTAAATAACTGTAGTTGGAAGTCGGAAATAATGAACTTAAGGAAGTCGATCACTGCCGACTTCACTTTCGGGAATCTGCTTTGGGAAACGATAATCCTAACTTCTAAGACAGTTACTTGGCTGCATCTTACATCAGGAGCTGGCTGGATGTCTGGCTGACGGCGTTAGCAGCGGAGGACCACGTCGTGAGGGTATGAGCTCCCCTCTCATACATGAACAAAACGTATCTGGCTTCACTCAGTCAGTTAAATCATGATACCTGCCCTGGCGTGAATAGTAGATTAGTTTCCCTGGCAGATCGTACAGATGGAACACACAACACAGGTCTGTTGCAGTCACAGTTGGTCTACATGTCTGGCTGGCTGCTGTCAGTCTTCATATGGCTTTCGTTCCCCTCCCTTAACTTCCCCTCCCCTTTGTCTCTCTGGTTCCTGTTTCGCGGACACAAACACATACCCTGCACGGCTCCGTTCTATCTCAGTATCTTTGAGCCCCTGCTAAAAAGGCTGACACCCTGGCTTTCAACCTGTCAGCTAGCGACACTCGATCAAACACCGAGCTTATCATAACAGGCCCAGTAATGTTGACGATTAATAAAAACCAGCCCTTCTTGACCCTGCTGCAGATACGTGCTCATTGGTGACGTGGACGAACTGTTCGTGCCGCGGCAGGGGACGCTACTGCTGCCGCTTCTGTGGAAGAGTCTGCACGACTCGCCGGTGTGCGGCGCGCTGCAGTTCATCAACGTCTTCTTCCCGCGGCAGCTGCCCGACACGCCGCTAGACTTTGATGGCAAGCGGGTCGCCCTCAGGTGAGTACGGCGTTTAAATTAGTGGTCAACAGGCGTCTTACATCAGGAGTTGGCTAGATGTCTGGCTGACACCTCACCATGCTGGTATTCACAGGTTAAAGGTCCTGGGATGCATAGTCGTGACAGCAGAAACACACAAGAATCCTTCTAAAACAGTAAATACAGGTAATGATCACAGCCACAATAAAATTTCTCATTATATACTCGCATTCGGTGACCAACTCATCACACAGATGTCAGTATGACTGTGTCTACTGTGGTAACATGCACGTCAATCAGCTCTGTGAATTTTTCGGTTTATTTACTAAAAATTGCTTTAATCTAAAAATGATTTTGTCGGAAAGCGGCACAGTCATACACATCTCTAAGTGCAGATTCTGAAGATATAATTTTCAAATAGATTTTTGGAGGATTTGCTCATTGCTCCACGAAAACATGTCTGCTAAGAAAAGCGGTAGGCAGGCCACCACCTGTGGTCAGACCCTTGGAATATGCAAGGGCAAGGGTAAAGCCAAGCGACCTTTGTTCTCGCCGCCTGCTTCTCGAAAAAAACCCGACCTGACGAAGATGTTTTGGACAAACTTATTTGTGAAACGCAAGGTATGAGCTCTGGGTTAGCTTCCACTCTACCAATGAGGACACGGATACGGACACTTCAGATATACATGAACTAATCATCACACGGGGCAATTCAGTTGAAATTCTACAAGCTAATTCTAAAACTAAGGAAAGCAACACCCACTAACATGGTCCTTGGAGAACTAGGTCCCCCATTAACGTTCACATTAAAAGTAGGATGCTTTGTTTTGGGTTTAAATTAGTCAATGTTATGATCACAAAAAAACTATCTAGTATTTTATATAGAGCAATACTACGGCTACGTGAGAATGGGACCCTCCATTCAACCTATATACAAGCAGTAAAATCAACATTACAAGCCATTGGACTAAATGGTTTTTGGACCAATCAAAATAATCTCCCCTACTCATATGAATGTTTCAAGCAGAAAGTTGATAGAACGTTACATGATCAGTTTATTCAAAGTTGGTTAGAAGATATAGATACAAAAGACATCTATAAGAATTACAGAATTATTAAAACGTCTTTCACTTTTGAAAACTACATAAAAATATTGCCTCCAAATCACTATACACCGCTTCTTAACTTCCGACTTGAACAACAACTTCCCATTCCAAACGCACAGAATACAGAGAATACCCAGAGAAGAAAGAATCTGTCATCTTTGTAACAGTAACAACATCGGTGATGAGTACCATTATTTATTTTGCTGCGATAAACTTAAGGATGACCGAAACAAATGGCTACCTTATTACTACAGAAACCGCCCTAATACCTACAAATTTCAGTGCCTGCTCTCAACAAAGAGCAAACGATTGCTTACAAAGCTATCATGTTTTATTAAAATATTACTTAAAGACGTTTCTGGACATGGATAATTGTATGTTTGTTTGCACTCACTTTATAGCAAGCTCTTGCGAGCCTCTAAAGATAGGCTGTTAATTCGTTTGCTTATCAAAGTGAATTTCTGCACACCTTTTTATTGCTTTATTGTACTGTTGTTTATGTCTTGTCTTCATACCCCATTGAGGGTGAAGGAAGAATAAATTCTGAATTCGATATCTGCGCGAGAGGCGTGACGTCAACCAGAGGAAAGCCAGTAGTTTTTTTTTATCTGGAGAGTCTCCTCGTGACGTCACTCGCCACCCGCGAGATTTCCTCCAGCAGTGTAGCAGACGAAAAAAAAAGTCTTACATTTATAGGTTATGGGAGTGTGTTCTCTTGATGTTATGAAGACTTTCGCAAAAAATGCGTTCCCAACAAACCATACTTTCCAATACATAGTAATAGATAGCTGTTGCTCGTGCTTGTTATTTTGTGTCCGAGTACCTTTACGTCCTTCCGTACGAGAGTCAAGTGTTTAGGGCTTACACTTCAAGCACTGTTCTAATCCACTGAAGTACATCTGTGGCTCTTAGACCGCACTCCACCTTATACCCCCCCCCCCAAAAAAAAACCCCAACATGTTCCGGCCATAAAGTATCATAAATCACTAGATTTATTGATTTTTTCCCCCCAACAGAAGTACTACCTAGGAGTTAGTATTTATCTACTTGATTACCAGAATATCCCCTCCAAAGCAACATATGGATCAGTAGAGGAAGCATTGCTTCCTAATTAAGACTTGCAGGTAACACAATGTTTTCGTGATTTTAAAAGGTCTTAATTTAGAGGTTCCACCTTCGTCCTTAGTTTCTTACTAAGAAAGACTGACATAACACACGCACTGACTTCAACACGCACACACACACACAACCTGCACCAGGGACAGTGTGTGTGTGTGCGTGTGTTGACGGAAACATGGATGTATGCATGCAATACAAGGATTGACTGATTGATTGATTGATTGATTGATTGATTGATTGATTGATGATTGATTGATTGATTGATTGATTGATTGCGCCAGGTACAACATGTCCACTCTGCTGAAGACCACTGCCATGACCGACCCGACAGTTGACCGCCAGAAGATGGCGCTGGACCCCACGAGGGTGGAAACAACATGTGAGTGGTTCCATCAGGAGGCCATTTTCTCGCTCCTTCAGTCCTTCTTGGTGTTTCCCAAAAACTACGAGGCCGGATCAGATACTGAAATCTGAAAAGTTTTAGACGGCAAAACTCCCCTCTCCTCTTCCCATCCCCAGACGACGAGTTCCTTTCAGCAATCTTCTGTCACTCCGTTCGTCTTCTTACTTACTTGCCCTTGAACAGGGGAACAGATCGTCCACCGAGCCAGCGTTGTCTAACCTCTGTGGACCGCCTCCTGTGCCCCACCCCGCTCACACACCACGCGATCCCCCACCCCCACCCCTGCTGTCACACGCCACTCTCTCGGCCACCTATCTCACTCTCTCCAAGCGACTAAGGGTGTGGGGGCGTGTTCTTTTACACACAACTCCGCACAACACAACGCAACGAGACAATGTAGTTTTCTAAAAAGGACCCGGCCTTATTTATTAACTACACTCTCGCACTCGCTCTCTGATACTCACGCACTTAACACCTTGATACACGCATCGACTTCTATCTAACTGCACTCAACTATTCACTACACTCCAACTAAACACACAACTAACCACGCATCTCTCCACTAACATCTTCTCTCACGCACCGTCCTAATAATACACGTTTGCACAAAAAAAATCTAGCGCTTCTCACTTAACTTAATGGTCATCCAAACCATCACAGGAAAAAAAACGGATTTCTTCTCAAAGAGTTCGAGTCTCTCATAAAA
>SMGT01011170.1:178886-196591 GCA_004794575.1 Lanistes nyassanus
CCCCCCCGGCGACGCTGTGGCTGTGAGCGTGGTGGCCAAAACCGTCTCCGTGATGGCTGCCACCCATCACATATAGTAAACACTTTTGTCTGTAAGCTGTGCACACACACACTGACCACAAGAACACGCACACACACATTCTCTCTCTCATTGATTTGCCTGAGTGTATGCACCAGAAGGAACATTTATTCTAATTGTAAATGAGATTCTTCCACAAAGCACATAGAAGTGTGGTGACCAGCTCATAAGCTTTTAGCTTTAATGGCACCCGATATTTGTACAAATGTAGTCGAAATATGAAATTAATTTTTTTTATAAAAAGCACATAGAAAATGTTAAAAAGCCACAAGCACCATTTGATAATATAATGGATGTGGTGCATTTGGTGTATTATGGGGTACATATATAGAAGTACCTGAGAAGAGGGGTGGCTCGTTGCAGCTGTAGTGTTTTCTGTTAAACATTTAAATTTTCTATACATTGGTATAAATCGTACCAATGGCCCAGCTGGGTTTCTTTAACGCAAAGGTTATTTTTCGCGTTATGGCCGGTTAGACGCTTTAAAGTTTTCGTGGTTTTAAAGCAAAGAAAGCTTTTGATTGAAGGCGCCAGCATTTATTGACAATCAGTATTCTTCGATCGGCGACTGCTATTGTTTGAAAGAGTTTTAACACTTCGCACGTGTTGTAACACTGCAATAAAAATTTCTGCAGCGTTTTACAGATCCATCTCACGCGCGAAGGCCCTGCGCGTGCGAACGGCTAAGGGGAGCTCACTGATAGAACTAGTTTGTTTTAAATAGCAGCTTTAGAAGAATTTTTTTAAGTTCGTGTAAAAAAAAATGATTATTGTGACAAAGGGTAGAAGGATGTTATAAGCTGCACCATCGAGGTGGTGCCCTAAAGTACCCTCGCCAACTTCGCGCGCCGCGCGCGGCACAGCAAACTCGCGCCTGTACAACGGGCCCATGTTGACATAATGAGTCACTTCAAGTCAGGAAAGAGCACTCCCGTGACTAAAATAAGGGGTGGTTCTTGGTGTGAGGAGATAACTGACAGTATCACAATTCACAAGGAGGTAGCTAACAAAGTTTTCAGAATTCAGAGTCGTGTAATTTTTCAGATAGTTATCATGGCATCAAAATATACATAAATGGATTTCAGTTTTTTTAAAAAGAAAAGTAAATGCATAAGAATTCAATTTGTTTAAAACGGTGTCGCAAGATATTCGGTCCACCAAGAAGATTTATGCTAAGTTATAGGCAAATGATGCCTTGTGGCGTGACTCTGACTGCAATCTCTCTCTCTCTCTTTGGTTGTAACGACCCACAGTAGTAAACGTCTTTCACCACATATTTTCTGTCCTATGTAAATTTTTGCTGATAAACTTATTCTGTAAATTATAGGTCGAGTAAGTCCTTGTTAACTCAAGTGTTATGTGTATAAGTAGGTACATGCAGAAAAGTCTGCTTTGATCTTTCACATCTTGTATGCTGTTACAATCTGTCACGCAGTCGATAAGATTCTGCAACTGTCTATGTGCAGAACTCACCATGAATGTTGAACACGAGATACAGCTACTGAAAGAGGAGATTCACCGTCTTGGAACCCCTGGTGGGTATATTTTGAAACAAAAATTGTGCCCTTTTGTATGACAGCATCATTCATGTCTCCCTTGTCTGTTTCAATGGTCCTAAACCTCACTCATCTTGAGTAAATTTATATGCATGTTTACTTGTTGAGAGACTACTTACGGTCACGTGACCCACCCTGTCCACATTCATTGCCATTGCTGACTTCATTTTTTTCCTTTCCTCTATGTTCCTTCAGGTTCTGATGGTACATATGAAGTTACCTTTGGGGTTCTTTTCAATGACGACAAGTGTGCTAACCTCTTTGAAGCGATTGTTGGGACACTGCGTGCTGCCAAGCGCAAGAAGATTGTCAAATACGATGGAGAACTTTTGCTGCAAGGTGTTCACGACAATGTGAAAATCACATTGCTACAAGCCTAGCAAATGTTGCTAGCAGTGAAGAGCACATCAGCTCATTCTTGTTTTGTGCTGCTGAAAGTTAAGACCTTGCTTAATCACAGAACCTAAGTTGACAAGTCACCACAAGATGGGTTGCACCAACATTGGTTTGTTACTGTAATGCAATATAGGTTTGCACCAACGTTCAGTTGGCACTGTAATGTAAGATGGGTTTGCACCAGCATTAGTTTGGCACTGTAATGTAAGATGGGTTTGCACCAGCATTAGTTTGGCACTGTAAGATGGGTTTGCATCATCATAAGTTTGGCAATGTAATGTAAGTTGGGTTTGTACCAGCATTAGTTTGGCACCGTAATGTATGATGGGTTTGCAACATCATTAGTTTGGCACTGTAATGCAAGATGGGTTTGCACCAACAGCAGTTTGGCACTGTCAATGCCAGATGGGTTTGCAGCAACCGTAGTTTGGCACCATTGTTGATGTACCTAGTGGTGACAGCTATAAGTTGTTGCATATTGTTCTATAGTTAAGCATGGTCTTGATTAAAAGTAAATCTCCACGTCACCTGCATAAAGGTTTCATGTAGTTTGGGTAAAACTCATTGTACGCTACAGTTTCGTTTAAATGTTTATTTCCATTATCAGTGTCAAAAACTCTGAAGGCATCTTGTAAATTCAGGTGGCAAACGGAAATTTAGAAACTAAGTAGCTGGACAAAGTGGTTGCTTCATTTTTCATCAAAAACATTTTGCATGAACGGTTGACTGTTGTGCACACATTTGTTATGCTTTGTAAAATGAATATAAAAGGAAATAAGCTACAGCATATAAGTAAAACTGTAATCAAAATAGAACAGAAATATATTCATTTTCAGATGCACCGCATGTACTGTGTCAAAAACCTGTCTTGGCTTTAATTTTAGCAGGTTTGAAGCTCTGCATAGATGAACATCTCCACTCCTAGTAAACAAGCACACAAATCAGTAGTCTTTCTGCTTTATTGTATTAACTGACCAGCAAAGTCAAGAAAATGTAAACTCATGCTTTAAAAGACATTCATAATAATTAGCTATTCATACAGAACATGATTTTACCTCGGTGACAAACAAACCAAACAATAATACCAAATAAAACTTAAACTTTCCATATGCAGCTTATTAAAAAGCGAGCCATGTCTGATCCATTAGTTTCCTCAACAAGCTACCGTCTGCCAGTGTTAATGCCGCAAAACACCTCAAACATTCCCCCCACACCCCCATAAAAAAAAGCTTGAAGTAGGCCGGCTACTCCACCTTGCTGCTACTACTGCCCTTTGTGTCATTATAAATGTGAAAGTGGATATTCCTTCCGTCACCATAAAATCCTTTAAAAAAAACTTGAGAGAATGTTTAAATATTTATTCTGTGTTTAATATCACCTAACTGTGTTGCCTAAATGTGTCACCATCAGCCACAAAGACCGTATGAGATAGAGACAGGTGACAGTGCATATCCGAGTTGGTATGATAAGCTGTGTTCTATGTATTTCCTGCATCCTGCTCGAATTACTTGTCTCTTTTGGTTTATCTAGCAAGGATATCCAATGCATCAAACACAAATGGCCTTTGCACTCATACAGAAAAAAAAGTCAGGGATTTACTTTGCAGAACACCAAGCATACTAAGAAAAAAAAGGGGAAATACATAGCTGTTTGTACATATATAGTTAACTTTAACAAGAAATACATTTCAGTAATAACTAAATCTCAAATTTCAAAATCATCTTCTCACATCAAAGCTTGAATTAACAGTTTTTCTGTACAATGTCTGGGAAAATCCAATTTCACAAACATGGCAAAAAATGAAAAGGTGGGTATTCCAATGGGCTTTTTGCTAAGCAGAAATATCGCATACCTAATCTACTCTCATTATTCTTATATGATTAACAAATTACAAAAACTTTAATGCAAATCTGGAAAAATCCAATCTACATATCCCAGTCCCACAATTATAAATCTGCATACAAAACATTTTATCAGCTGAGCTGTACATACAAGTCACAATTCACTCTACCATGCTTGCAAATAAATTTTAAAGTCGGGCAACATCCAGAACACATGAAGGAACAAGTTACACTTTAACAACAATCAACTAAGTCCTTGAAAATATTACCTGGTTAACAAATATTATTGGGGGGGAAGGGAAATTCACACTGAAGATCGAAGGCTTTATGTAGTCCTGAATTTTTTTAAAAAGCTGTACATTATGTACATAACAGCATTCCCAAATTTTACTGCCATACCAACAGGCAATACTCTGATGAATGTGTATTTACAACATCGTAGTGTCAATCTGTGGCAACATGAAATACCTTCCTTCAAAATTTCTCCTGCTGCTTCCTATCTGTACAAAGTTTACGAAAGATCTTCCTAACCACACACTTAGTCAACACCTTTGAACAGTTTTTCCATATTTTAAAACAATGAAGATGTGTTTTTAAAAAAAAGGCATATCACTTAAAACCACAAACCCCACCCCAACCTTCCAGAGATAATTCTATGTTCCATTGTTACTGGGTGAATATATCATCGGCTGTGAAACTTAAAATGATCTGAACATTAAATATGCTGCCTGAAAACCAACACCTACTTTATCCCAAGTGCCTGAAACCCTGCCACCAGAGGCCATGGTAGAAACAACTAGGTCGGACACCACGCTGCAATAGGGTACACAAAACAGTACTTGTCGCATGATAATAGGGCCAGTGTCATGCAGTCTTATCAATGAGAACAAAGTACAGGCTCATTCTCTGAAACACTGCCTTTGGTATGTGGAACTGACCAAAATGTGAGTGAATGTTGTCATAAATTATAACTTAGCCTTGGCAAACAACAACAGCAACTTCAACACCTACCCTGTCATGCTAAGCCCAAATACAACTTTGGTAAAGCATAAACAGCTGGTGGTGAGCATGGTTTCTGCTTTAGCTTTACACACATTAAGTTGGTTTTGGACTGTCATAAAATAGCAGCTACATGCAAAATAAAAATGAATGGGGATCATTGTATCATAAATACTGATGAGGATGACGATGGAAAAGAAATGGTGGAAAGAAAACTGATTGTATAAATCTTTTAAAATGCATCTCAAAACAAGGAACAAAAGACACCACACAAACTTGCAACCATCCGTGTCCAAAAAAGTATGAAATTGAACAGTTTTAAGCAGCTAGTGCAAGACAAGACTGAATGATGTGGCAAGGTGCCTGTACATTCTGCATTACAAAGGTCTGAGGGCAAGCTCATCTGCCATCGATTGCCAGCAGAAACTCCACTTAAATCTTCCTTTGCCAGTGCAAGCGAATGTTGCAACATCTCATTTTTAAATCCTAAATGGTACTACAAAGCCAACAATCTGCACACACTAGATGAAAATATGGGTGAGGGGGTGTATCTTGCAAAAAACCTCAAAGGGTTTTGCCCAGACCTTAAGCTTTGTACAAGTATCCTTCCCCACCACTTTGATGTTGGCAATGAGGGGAGGGAAAAAATGTGTGAATGGAAATAAGGCTACAACAGTGCTATGGCTGTTGGTATGAGGCGGACAGAAGATGATAACTGCATAGTGGCTATCCTGCCAGGTTTGTCTGAAATTTACCAACTTGGTGGTCATTATAGGATAGCACAGGGGAAAAAAAACTTTCAACATGCAGCAATTCTCAAACTGAGTTGACCTCACTTTCAGAGCTTCATTTATGCTGTGAACAACAGACAACCATTTAAAAGCAGCTCACTCACACTTCATGTAGAGTTCCACATTCAATCCCGACACCAGCACTGCTTATTTAACTGCTGTACACACCCTGTATCATGCTATGACAAGTGTACTGGCAAGTGTGGACAAGCAGCAGTCGTCAGATAAGGATATGTAACTATACTGTGTTTGCGCATGCATGTTTGTGTATGTACACATGCCAAAATAAAGTCACACAACAAAGAATCTCTGTAAAACGGCAACCACCCAAATCTTGAAACTGATGGGGGAGAAAAACTGTCCTTTTTTAAGCATTCGCCCCATAATCAATTTTATCCATTTAGGAAGACCCTCAGACAGCTGTAGTAATTTCTCACAAATTAACAAAGTTTCGACATGTCTACCTTTCAAAACGAAGGAAGAGTGTTCATGCCTGCATAATGCATGCATACACTGGAAGGGGTTAAATATACAAGCATCTATGATTTGTACGTTTCAATGGCTGCAGCAAGGCCATCTTTTGCACCACACGACACATGTATATGGAACAAATGTAGTTACACATCCAACAGGTGTCTTTTTAAAGCGATACTGTGACTGCACTTAGTCACAGTAAGGTATCCAAATGTTCTTATAAAGCAGACATGCCTCAGTCAAAGAATTCCAAGTGCAAAATCTGTTCTAAACCTCAAGCTACAGTAGCAGCAAGAAAGAGAGAGGAAAACAGTGTAATATCCCTTCCCACAGATATAATAAGATGGAAAAGTGAGGACCCTAAAAACAGGACCTCTGTGAAAAGTACATCATCCTGACACTGGTGTGACAACAGCAGACTTATTGGCAGGTCCTTGTCCAAGGATTCAGTACTCTCCCTCTTCTTCGTAAGCACCTTCCTCTCCACCAAGAAAAGAGAACTTGTTTTTGTCAGCCCAGTCCTGTCAACAGGATAGTAGGATCATAAAAGGTAATTCTTGTGAAAAACATACAACAAAATGCAATGTGGCATTTGTTATGCACTAAAATCTTGAGGCAAGCCTGATGCAAAAGCCAAACTTGCAAAGCGCGCTGCCCCCTGCCCCCTTACCCCTTCGTGAGCAGGGTCCACTGTCCCTTATAAGTTATATCTGACTGATTCACTAACATTTGTCACTTATTCTCCAGCCACTGCAGGAACGTGGGAGGCTCATTCGGTATAGTGCCTGATTCTAACCTACTAAAACTAATTTTACAGGGAAAAATTCCACGTGGGTAAACTGTCTGAGCCTGGTTGGAGGAGGAGATCAGCTCAATCTGGCAAAGGAAGGGGAGTTTCCATGCAGCATCTAAGGCGCAGGGTGGTCCACGAGCAACTCCACACCAGCGTTGCCATCAGTCATAACTCACGGCATTATCTCTAACCACTGGAGATCACAAGGAAGGAAGGAGGTGTACACATAGAGTCCTGTCCAGCTGGACATCATGCCATTGATTGCAATGGCGTTCTGGTCTGGGAGCAAAGAGACAAAGAGCTGGAGCAGTGATGAGTCTGGTGGCGAACAGATCCATGACCGGAATCTGAAGAAGAGGATCTGGAAGACCTCTGGGTGGAGCTGCCATGCCGTTGCCGCTGCTCAAGTATGTAAAAGATCGTCTGAGACAGCCTTGAATATGACAAGGTATCAGCAGAATGCTCCTCCCCCTGCACCACAAAAGCTGGTCCTGAGTGAGACAATTCAGCTCCCTGCTGTGGGCCCCCCCCTTGCTGTCGTATGTGGGCAACGACTGAGGTATTGTTGGTCCAAAGTGTGATCAGGTGACTGCCACCGTTGTAAGGCCAATTACACTGCCCAGAGCTCGAGTTCATTGCTGTGGCAAGCAGCCTTGGCTGCAGTCCAAACACCGGCCGTGCTGACGAAGGAGGGAAGCAGGTGAGGAACCCCCCCCCCACCCCACCTTTGTCTGGAGCGTCTATGCATAAGGAGATCTCCAGGAGAGTCACACGCAGTGCGACGCCTGAACACACCCAGAGACGGTTGGTCCAAGGTAGAGCAGCTTCTCGCAGAGCAAGTGGCACCTGCAGGCAAGTGTTCCGAGTTATCCTGCTTGGAGACCAGGCCCACTGTAGAGGATGGACTTGCAGTCTGCCGTAAGGAAGGAGACCTGCTGCTGCACTGCATAAGCCGATGAGCCAAGCAACTTGCCATGGTGCCACAAGGTCTTGCAGCAGAAACTGCCATATGGAGAGGACAAGGGAATGCCCCCTGTCTTCCAGGAGGAAGACAGGATTCTGGGTCGTGCGAAACTCCATTCCGAGATGGACACAAGTCCAAGATGGCACCCAGTCAGACTTGCTGGCACTGATCAGAAACCCCAATGCAATCAAGCTGCTGTGGAGCAGGTCTCTGTCTGCAACGAGCTGGCTGGGCAGGCGAAAAAGCAGCAGAACGTTGTCCAGATAATAGGAGATGATCGAAGATGCTGCTGGGCGAACTGACGCCACCAGAGCTTCCATGATGCGCATGAAAACCCAAAGGGCAAGATTAAGTCCAAAGGGCATGGCTTGGAAGGCACAGACCCGCAGATATCTTTGTGAGACGAGGTGGATTGCATCGTGATAATAAGCATCCTGCCTGAGTGTGTCGCTGGTCTCTCTGGCTAGTAAAGGTATTTAGCACATAGTGCCAGACTCAAACAAATAAAAGAGTATTTCTGAATGGGCGACTGAGAAATCTGTTGCACAGTATCGGCACCCAGCATCCTGGTGACATACTGAGAGCAATGCAGTAATGCTATCTAAAGGCCAGGCAAACACAGCCAAAAAAAAGGGCAGAACTGGTCAAGACACAAGCGAAGGAAACTTGCTGAAAGTGCCTCTCCCCCAACCACCAACTAACAAATGCAAATTTTCTTGCACAACTTTGACTTCTTCCTCAATACTATAACCTTTGGTGCATTAACTCAGCACTGGAGCTTCCCACATGCTCGTCCAGTGCTGTAAGAGCTTGCCCTGTCTATCCAATTTCAATTTAACACAAAGAACGATATGTCTTTCCACACACACAAGGCTTCTGAATACTTTCTGGCAAACATTCTTCAACGACTTTGTGGTCAAGCCATGTCCATTTCCATGCATTTTTAAATCCTGACTCATCAATAGCTTATCTTCTATCAACAATGAACTTCTCCCAAATCAAGGCAGGATTGAATAGCTTGTATAATTGGATGCTTTAAGAAATAAACAAGCATGATTGATGTTATTTGAACCAAAGGAAGGCACATATTTTCCCCTGAGGAACTTAATAAAAAGTCCCGAGGAACTTCTACCCAAAGGAAATCCCCCTGAAATCCCACCATCATGTGCACAGGCTTCAAGTAACACCACTCTCAGCTTATTTTATATATTGAAGACACGTGCATTCAGCCTTGGTTCTCACTTCTCACAAACAGTACCTTTGGAGGACCTTGATCCAGCTTGGGCATTTCATCAATGGATTTTGGGAGCGCCTTCTCTTTGGATGCTCTGGAAAGTCGGAGCATTGAAGGATCATATAAAGATTAAATTTCTTGGCCATGACATCTCAACTGCAACTGATGATGCTTATGTACCTTGTAGATATTCATGTTCCCTTAGATCACAACTTTAAAATGTAAGTGTTTTAAAGAAAAAACTTCCATGAAAAAAACATCTGGAATCTGTAACATTTTTAATTCAGGAGGCACACTTATTCTGTAACATATTTTAAATGCTTTAAATTGACCCTTTAAAATCTTAGAACCTTTACCTTTTCTGGTTGCTATGCCGACTGTCTGGTTTTCCACCTGATGACCCACGGCCATAGCCAGCCTGTCGTTCTTTAAAAAAAATGGTAATACATAAAAGTGAGGTGCCGTTCTTCCACTTAAAAATATAAATGTTCCTTTTTTTCAAAACCTTTATATTACTTGCTTACTTAAAATAGCTCTTGGTCAAGCAAAGGGGCTTTTTAACCAGATACATTTTGTCAAAAGTACAAAGCATTTTTGACTTCCAGGAACGGCAACTATGCACATTTCAGCTTTAGGTAAATATCACATCAAGTTTAGATTTACGTTTGGTGAACTCTACCTGTTAAGATTACCAGAATTACCATGTTGCTAGGATCCATACCCTGTTTCAGAAACTATGTAGGTTTTCTGCACTTGACTTTTGAAGTAGTGAATTCATTTGTGCTGCATGCTGAACAACTTCCCTCTGGACTAGTCCCAATATGCACAGTTTACAGCGTGATATTTAGCAACCAACAAGAAACTTCTCCCCGGACGGCATCTTGCACCAAAGTATTTGTCTGCATGGTCATGTTTGGTCAACTCTGACATGTAGAAATCCAGTTAAGAAAAACTGAAAAACGTTAAAGTTGCAGTCAACTTTTCTTACCGCTTTCGCCGCCACTTCCTCTTCTGTCACCTCGATTGCTGTCTCGCTGATCACCATCTCGCTTGTCACCATTTTTCCTGTCTCCTTCATGGTGGTCCGAATCAGCTCGTCTCCCACTATCACTAGGTGCCTGACAGCAAGCAAAATCTACAGCTTAAAGTCCCAGTGAAAGAGTGATTAACTCTTTTTCAGATGACACATGACTAACCACTTTTGATATCTATTTCATCTCTTACACTGGCCCCACATCATTGAGGGTTCCCCCATGATATCAAAAACTGAGGGTTACCATGGCTCTTGGAAATCCTGAGAGTGCCTTGATAAAAAAATTAGAGCCCCTACATTTCTGAATTTAAAATAAGTAACTCTAATTTGAAAACGAGGCAGGGACAATGCTTCTACTCAATGGATGTTTGTACTTCCATTAGGTGCAACATCTCTTTTTTCCCACCTTAGTCATTGCACTTATTCCTCACAGGCATGTCTACAAAGGAAACTGTATAGAACAAATTCACTTAACGTTTCAAACCCAGCCAGTTCAGTTTAAAGGAAAAAACTCTGATGCACTGACCATTAACAAAAGAATGGCACTTTATCTAAAACAATTAATGCTTGTATTCTGGGACTGAACCTAATCGTTACCAAAACCAAAGGGCATGATTTGAAACATAAAGAGAATTTGAAACTATTCCCCCCAGGGGATGGAACAATTTTGCAGATTTTTGTGTTTCACTTCAAAACCAAACTGACCATCCCACAAGTACCTTACCAGGTAACAAAATGGTATGAAACATTTTTCGCATAGTACAAATATGATCTAAGCATTCTGTCCTTTCAGGTCATTTTAAAAGGAATGCAAACCGACATTATCTGCATTAGTCATTGCACACTAGCATTCAGCACAATTAAATTTGGGGGTAGGGGATGCCACAGCTTTCTATGCTGTGTAAACATGTTGGACATTTCTGGCTTCAGCCATTATTCACAAGCAACAAGGCACTGGCCTCAAGTTACAAGAATAATGTTATGCCCATGCAGCTGGTTTAAACACAGGTCTGCTTTCACAGAAAAAAATTATTAAAACCAGCAACTCATTTTCACAGCAGCTATTTTATTTTGCTAATTGGCTACCTTGATGCTAGGTTAATGTTTGGCTCTTGTTATCCTTTAATTTTTAAAAAAGTGTAAGAATGTGAACACGGAAACTTTCGCTCACCTTGTTGTCTTGATCACTATCAGACTTTTTCCGGTCTTCCTTTCGTGGCCGAGACCAGGCATTTTCTTTGGGTGGGGGAGCAGGAACCATCTTGACTTCTTCAGTTTTTGAAGACAAAGATTTGCTATCCCTCTCACTGCCATGGGTATCCTCTGGAGTCTTCGAGGACTCGCCATCTTTCCATGAAGACCCTTCACAACAGAAGACACCTTTATGAGACCCCAAATTTTTCAGCCTTTTCACAACATTTTCGACCTTCTAATACTTTTCGTGCTAGGCATTAAGCTTAAAATCATTCAGAGATATTGCTCTTAGTCCACTGAAAAGGACAAACCCAGGCTGAAGAATCATTGCAAATGAAAAACACCCTCCCCCCCCCTTCCAAAAAAAAAAATCCTATAAAATCAAGGATTAAATCTTACCAGACTGGCTGGTTTTGCCACTTGAGCTGCTAAGGCGTCTCTCACGACCTCGACCACCATCAGATCTGTCGGAATCTCGTCTTTGTCGAACACTATCTTTATGCAACCTGTTAAGAGAAGATTATGCTAAACCAGGGGTGACCAACCTTTTTGGAATAGCAGCCCACTTCACAGTTTCCTAAACCATTCATGGGCAGCAAAAGTGTGTGTGACAGAGAGAGAGAGAGAGACAGTGTATTTTTTTACCTGGTGGGTGAAAGGGGATAATTTACACTGGGCGTTTGTGCTGTATAGAAATGTATACGTATGATACCTTGAGAAATCTTGCAATAAAAGTAGGAAGAAAATAATTAATGATCCCCCTAGATAGTGTGTTTTGAACCTGTCAATTATTTGCCACATTTTCAGGCAGTGAGTCATTTTTGCCAAAGACTTTTGTGACAGACTGATGCATTCACGACACTCACTTTTCAACTTGTATATCCTTTGTCATTTTGAATCTTAAAGACTTGTGACAAATCAAAACTTGGCGGCAATTTACTGTAAACATGCAGCCCAATATTTTAGAGCTCTGATCTATGTCAATTCAATTTTCAACTTAATTTTTGACACTTTTAGTGTTATTGAAAACTATAACCAAGTAGGAAGAATGTTTAATTTCTAGAAACCCTTAAGGGCATTGCGAGGCTTGCGGGCTACAGGATGGCCACCCTGCTACAAAGGCAAAAAATGGTCTTACAAGAAGCAAGTTTTTGAGGCCAAATGTGGCAGCCAAAGTACTACCAAAAAGAACACCAAAACCAACGATTCAGTGTATTTTGTAGGCATCAGCATCCTGTCATTAACCATAATGGCATGTTTCATCTCTTTCAGTCATCACTGTATGGAATTCTAGTCACCGAAGGGAGAGTTTAGCCATGCTGAGGGTGCACATCAGAATCTGACCTTCCCATGGCAAAAGTATGTATGTGAAAACACACAGGCGAGGTGTACGAGCTACAACTGACCCATCTTTGGAACCATATCTATTTTCTTTCTCCTCCTCATTGGGATGATGCTCCAGTTCCCTTAGCAGCCTCTCTTCAATCTCCTTCTCCCTTGCTGCTGTGTCCACAGGCTTTGCAGCTCCAAATATTGAGGACTGCCGAGTGGGCACTGCATCTTTGGCATCTATGGGTTTTGTGCGGGGCTGGAGGTGGAGGCGAGGCCGTTCTTTGGGTGCATCTTCAGGTGACATGTTGATGAAAGCTATGTTATCATCAACGGTCATACATAGTAAGTTAACCTTAAATTTATGGGATGCACAGGAAACAATTGATGACTGCACTTTTACAAGCAGTGCTCAAGATGAAAATGGTAATGTTATGGGATATGCAGGGAACAACTGATGACACTAGCATTATAAGTTGTGATCATGATGAAACGGCAACACCTAATGGAACATGCAGTGTACAATTGCCAATGCCATCATTACATAACCAATGGCAACAATAAAAATGGTGACACCTTTTGTCAGGTTGAGTGAACAGTTCATAATCATGTTGTAACTGTAAGCAGTGGTCACAATGAAACAAAAATGCAACATCTCAAGGGATGTGCAGTAAATAAGTAATTTTGTACAAATAAGTCACCTATCAAGCTGACTGGATATTTACAGAAGTAAATGGAAACAGTTAATCCAGGCAAGCTAATAATACAGTAAAACCTCCCTATCAAACTTTTAAAATTGCACCAGAATCATGTCTTAACTGAGAGTGGTCTTAATAGAGAGAATAGTGTATCCTAACCTGGAAAAAAAGTCTTGGTCTTATCTAAGAGGGGGCTCTCAATATTGAAGTTTTATTATAGCTTGTACATAAAAGACTTGACATATTAAAGTATTCAAAACATCTAAGCAAGGAAAATGGGTGTGATGTGTTTGCAGAATTATCTATGCTACAGAAGAAAAAGAAAAATACATCAATACATCAACCAACCTTGACTGCTTTCTCGACTGGTAGGCCTATCTCCCCTGTTGTCAAAAAAAATTCAATTTCAAATCAAATGTTTTTATGTCTGGGTAAGTCTGTCATTAATCTAGAATCATCATTGAAGTAAACAACAACAAAATCAAAGTAAAGAGAAAAGAAACAGGTGACTGCAGCTTGGGGAAATAAAGGTACGACAAAAGAAACTTCGCCAAGCGAGAATTAGACAAGAAGTCAACGTTTCGGGGCATGACCCCTTCTTCAGGACGACACAAAGAGACAGATAACAAATAACAAATAATGATAACTTAGCTGACAAGGACGGTGATCAAGCAAAGTTATCTTTATCTTTTTATGCCATCCTGAAGAACGGGTTATGCCCCGAAATGTTGACTTGTTGTCTAACTCTTGCTTGGCTAAGTTCCTTTTGTTGTACCTAACAACAAAATCTTCAACTGGGCATGTTCAGCAGTAGTTTCGTAGTACTTCAGATTGATCCATAAGAATTAAAATAATTTTTTTAAAAGTTTGGACAGAAATTTTTTGCGGTGCAAAAAATATACAGTGATTCGATCAAAGACAAAGATTGCAAGTAAAAAAACAAATATTGCAAGAGAGCCTGTTTCATCCGTTTCACATTTTAATATGATTACAGATTCATGCAATTCATGCTTATGGTGAACTTTGGACAGTTTTTTAGGTCACAACTTTAACACTTTGTTTATAATATATAGTCTACTCTCAAAAGCAGCAAACTCACAAACTAAATTTATACTCATTCAGGTAAGGACACTTGTTCGGGAATTTTTTTTAATTCTTATTTTAAACAATAGAATGAAATATGCATTGTTTAACATTATTTTTTCAAAATTTTATTAACCATACACTGTAACAAGGGTAAGTAAAGGTCAGTGGTACTTTTAGATGTCACAAAGTTCTACCAAGTGAACTCCTTCGGTTTCAATGCCACAAAAGGCAGATATGCCACTACAACCAAACCTTAATGTCAACATAATTTCAGAAATACAGTGGGGTCCTCCTACAACAAAATTCAGAGGTATTAGAATTTTGTTTGTTGTATCAGAAGTGGATAGTAGCCCTTTAAGCACTAAGCCGAACAAGTCACCACTAAGCTGTTGACTTTACACCCTTCAAATTGTTTGTCTCATGTCGTCTTTGACAGCTGCACTTTCATCAACAATTGCTGAGTTGACGATCTTTTATTTTTTTAATGCATCATGCCACGTCATCTACCTCCTTCACTGGTTCAGTCTGTGTGGCTGTTGGTTTTTTTTTCCTTCTTTCCAGTCAGACAGACTAAAGACCCATGTTTTCTTTTCTTGTTATTCATGCTGAAAGTTGTATAGATAACACATTTGTTGTGACTACATGAAGGAACCAGTGAAGCTGATGGAATCCAAATTTCTTATTGCCTGGCATGGGTTTTGAGTTTGCCCAATCACTGTATGATTTTGACCAGCCAGCCAATGGCTCTAAGTGAAGTACACTATTTCAGCATTTGGCTTTGGTCTCATACATGCTAAGTGTGAATGTAATAAGCTCGCTGCCCCACTTCTGTAACACTGTTTGCTAAATGCTACTCAGTACTTCCTTATGAGAAGGTAAGTATTGACCTTGGCTGTTAGGGGAACATGCCTATTTGTAATCTGTTATGTGCAGCAGCAGTTTTAATTTGTCGTATGCAGAGTTCTTCAAAAGACTATGAGAAGATGTGCAGCGAAAACAACTGTAATTTCGTTGCAACCAAGTTCATGAGACCCAGAGGTGGACTGCACCGTATATATCTGTGCTTCTAATTAGTTTCTACTCCAAGCAAGCACATTACAAAAGCCTTCCACCTGCATAGTGATTAAAAATACCTGTATCCATCTGGTCCTTGGCTATCCTCCTCACGCCGGAATCCACCCCCATACGATCTGCGTCCACCAAAACCTAGGGAAGAAATTACTTTTTATCGTTAAGTTGTGCAGTATATTGATATTTATATCTCATACAGCATTAAATGTTGACATCTATGTTCTGAAATGCAAATATGTTAAGCTTGCACTGCATGGTAAAACACAGTCTGTAAACCGCACCTTTCAAACTTTTCTGTAAAAAAAAACAAAAAAACAAAATGACTCCCAGGGCAGGGGACTGGGTGGCAGACCGCAGAGTGAGGGAGGTAGGACTGCAGCCCCCACTCCCTTGTTTCCACCGAGGTGTATGATCGCCAGATAACAAGATTGTACCCAGCGAGAAATGCTGGCTTTTGAGATGTCCTGGATATCTGGGCCAACCCAGAGAGGGTGTGAACATTGCTGGCTCAACAACCAGAAGCCACCATGGTTAAAAAGATGGTCAAAGCTCTCAATCATCCCCATGAGAAAGCGGTTTGTAAGCCGGCTCACAGAGAGTAGCCGGCATAAGGAAAAGATCCAAAGAGCACCCAGCTGGGGACCTGAACCTGAGACTAGGCAATGTTGCACCTGAGACAAGTGTGACATTACTGCATAAGGAGACGCCCAGCTGACTGAGGGTAGAGACAACGGTAGAGCTTGATAGTGACACCTAGTGTAAGTAAGTAGAACTAGAAGATTAGCTGTCACTGTTGTCATGGTGATCCTACTCCTAGTTTTACCACATGTAAAGGGTGGCCTGTGTTAAATTCTGTGCTCAGCCTAGAATGCCGATACCAAACAACTGCCACCTTCCCTCTGTCATAAAGACAAATGGTTCACAAACTCAGTATCATTTAGCGACTGATCCCCACTGATTTACTGTATCATACATGAGTAACAGGACTATTAAATAATATACACATGCATACACTAACCCTCATAATCATATGAAATTTTTTTAGCAGTCTGTACAAACCACCTTACAAAAATATGCAACTGAAGAATGGTAAGAACATAAAAAAATAAGTACAAGCTTTAACATTACCTCGATCATCATCAAAGCGCCTTTCATCTCGACCATATCGGTCTCCATCCCTGTAGCGGTCACTGAAACCTCGACGGCCGCCTCCATATCTTCCATCATCTCTGTCCCCGTAGCGACCACCTCCTCTGTCACTGCCGTATCTGTCACCACCGCCAGATTTGCTCTCTTCTCTGTCTCCGTAACGGCCACCTCCAAATCTGTCACCACCGCGATCACCACCGTATCCATCGCCACCACGGTCTCCGCCAAACCTTTCACCGCCACGATCTCCTCGATCACCGTATCTCCCACCACCTCTCCTGTCACCAAAACGATCAGGTCCTCGATCACTGATACCTGACCGATCTGAGAACCCACGGTCCCTGTCATCGCCAAAGCGGTCACTGTGGCGGTCACCATAGCGATCTCCAAAACGATCACCTCGCTCTCCACCTCGATCATCACCTGAAATGTTGTGTCTAAAGATGAATGCATGTTGACTGAGCAAATAAAAAACAATAATCATAACTAAACAAGCAGTAGTAAAGTATCCTACTCTTTCTCCACTTTTCCAGCAATAAACAGATCAAGCACATATGGTCAGTGACTTTGAAAAGTATGCTCTTTGCAAAAAATACTAGCAGTAACATACAGGGCCATAGCCAAGGACAAATGAGAGGCTCCCTAGAATCAAAGACGAAAGGGAAAGACCAAACACAATGGTAACACTTCTGGACTTCAAAAATGTCTATGATAGTGATACCAAGACCACAGCTTTGCACCACAGTCAAGAACTGTCTGAAGTCAAAGTCCCATCCCTGGCAAGTAGGCCAAAAATCTTATAAACCTGCATAGCTAAAACCAGCTAAAACACCTGCTGTCCAACATCTGATCTGACACCTGCCTGCTGATTTTCCTGACATCAATTAGGTTGGAAAAGAGCACAACGTCAGCATCTCCTAAACTCTTCACAGGCACAGACAAAAGACATTCAACATTCCGCCCAGTTTAAGCAAATCGTGTCAATTTTTTTAATTGGGGGGGGGGGGGGGGGGGGGGGG
>SMGT01011170.1:203143-235462 GCA_004794575.1 Lanistes nyassanus
GGGGGGGGGGGGGGGGGGGGAGTAGCTCGCGTGTCCCAGTGGAAAGTCCGTGTTTAAGTGTACATGTTGCATTTTGTGTGCATTCGTGCATGCACCTTGAACTCCTTTATAAGATTTGGTGCCTTACCGAAAAACCATCATGTTGCAACTGGGTACAGAAAGTAGCACAATTTTTTGCACTTCGTGATCAGGTGCTTAGGGTGCTCAGTGTAAAACAAACTTTTCATTTTAGGAATAATGTAATCAGAAGTCTGTAATTTAGCATTTACGCTAGAATTAATGTCATCCTATCTGTACACCTGAGAGATCTTGTTTGTAGAAATTCTTTTTTTAGTGATTGTGAGGCACTGCTCTTCACTGCTATCAATTTCAGTTTTTTTTAATGTAAATCTTAACTGCATTAAAGATAGTGGAGGAGAATGTTGTAAGAATATCCATCTGAAATCTGTTTCAGTCTTACCTCTTTATCACACTTGCATAAACGATGCTTCAAGTTTTCATTTTCCTCTTCAAGTTGGCTGCTGAATGCTTTACCCTTCAGCTTTTAAAAAGAAGATATTCGAGGGGTAGGGGGGTGTCATTATTACATTATTATTTTTGTCCCCAAAAGCTTTTGTAAATGTGTACATTTTATCCTTTTTAAACCTAGCGAGGACTGCATTTTTCACTAGGGTTTTCTTTTCTTGTTCACCTTTGAAAGCCTTTTTAAAACTCCACTTTATTAAATAAAGCTCTTTATTTTACGATGCACTTGATTGGATCTTAAGCTGGTTTGTAATTGCCATATGACACCACTTTGTTTGATGTGCATACAGATCTCTGCTTCCACAGTAGTCAATGTTTGTTTGGAGGGGTGGGGATGGGGAGTGGATATTGTTTGCGGATAGCGTCTTCATGCTGGATAGTCACTTTGAGTTTGAGCTGTGACATCATTGTTAATAAGATCAAAACTTGAATCTCTATTGTGGTATCTTTAAAAATCCTGATATTTACTTGTGTACTCATTTGTTGTTAACTTGCTTGTTAACTTGCTTGTCACAGTCTTCTGACCTTGGTGTTAGTGAGCATCACCAGAATCAAGTGATCAACTATATGCGTTTTGCTCGTTACCAACGAGCTCAGAGACTGCGGGAAGTTGATGTATGTTTTGAAGATCTTAAAGACAGCAGGTATTCTTGTTTTACACAATGTACAGTTTCTTAACTCAGTCCAGTCTTATGAAATGGCCACCAGTGTCTACTCACAGTTGCATTACTTCAGGCGATGTTGAAAAAATTATACACTATAACAGTGAAACTAAAAACTACAGCAACCCCTTTCAAACATCATTTAAACTACACTGTAAACATTTCGGAAGAGTAAGACTGAAATTACCTGAGTGATTCCATAAATCTAGTTTCTGAGCTTGTTGTTATTTAAAAACACAGCTGGTGTATCGCAAGCATAAAGTTCAGCTGAAGTCCATCATAACAATCAGTTGCATAATTCAATCACTTATCATAGTACAACCTGAAATAGTTGAAACAGGCTATCAATGTAGCATTTCTCCTTTACACCCCCAGTCCTAGAATTGAGTGTTTTCAGGTCAAAGATAACTTTAAATTTAACACTTTTTGGATAGCGAAAGCTTGTGTAACAACACACTCATATTTTCACTAGATATGTCACTTTGACCACTGATCACTCTCAGGAAGGTATTTGCAATTGTTACATGCATTTAACTAAAGGGGCATCATTGTGTAAAAAGTTGGCTATTTGAAATAATCATTTTCTTCCTTTAGCCACCAAATTTTTTAGCACAGTGCACACATTGAATTTGTAAAATTGAGGGAATGTTTTCAATATACCAGTAAATGAAAACCCTAAACTTAGTAAAAATCTTTCTGATGTGTAACTGCCCATAAATGTGTGTGAATGCACATATTTGCAGGGATGTGCACTTCCATGTCTGTATGTGTGCAGGAAGAATGCAGCTGTGTGTGTGTGTGTGTGTGTGTAAATTATACATGTATTTACATTTCTAGCAAACAGTTCCAACAGACATCATAGGCAAGTGCATTTCTCTGTGTAGACTGTTACCATATTTAAAATGTTTCGGCAGTTGTCTCACTATATGTATGCACACATCATTAGTGCTTATCACTAAATCTTGTCTGCAGACTGACAGATGAGACATTCACTATCGACGAGGTCACAGACATGTTGAACCATCTACTGGGTGTAGTGCGAGGAGAGGTGGAGCTGGAGTTGATCAACTCAGCTCACACTAATGTGCTGCTGATGTGCCAGATGTTCCAACAGGCAGAAAAATGGCACCTCAAATTGCAGGCTGACATATCAGAACTAGAGAACAGGTGAGTATAGTCTATCACATTTCTGTATGCTGCATCTTTCAGGTATCTGTATATCTTGGTAGGTATTCCTCTATTTTGAGTGTGTGTGTGTGTGTGTGTGTGAGAATGTGTGCATGCACATGTATGACAGAGGGAGAGGAGGGGAGGGAGGGAGTGCATGTGAGAAAGTGGGAGAGGGAAGTGGGGTTAGTTGGCAGATACATATGCACATGACTTTGTGTTTTAACAAACAGATCAAAGGTGAATTTTGGCATTTGGCTGCATAGTCTTAACCATAGTCAGGTTAAAAAGTAGGCCGCCAATATTAGTATCTTTATCACTTTACAAAAATGACATTTGCACAAAACAATAAACATTTACTTGGAAGATAATTCCCACTATAAGTGTAAAATAGAAACTAATTTTTTTTATTCTGTGCTCTAAGAATTTGAAATATTTGATGGCTGTTTGCCGATGACTATTGAAATTATATTTGGAATTTTCTTGGGCCAGCAGGGATGAGACAGAGATAGATAAAACAATGGGAAAAATCTGATGTAACTGTTGCAGGGAACTGCTGGAAAAGATCAAAGAGTTTGAGGAACGAGAGTTTGCAGGTGCCAAACGTGACACAGAGTTTGTGCCCAAGAAGCTAGAGCCGGTCAATGAGACAGGGGGCACAGCACTGCTGCACAGGGTCAGGGCTCCTATCCACGACCTTTGATCTCTCTCTCTCTCTCTCTCTCTCTCTGCCTCGTTAGATGGAAATGATCAGCAGTAGATTTCTTTGGTTTGCTTCTTTGGGTTAAAATGTTCTTTCATTTAATTAAATAAAGCAATGGAAAGCTTTCAAACCTTAAAACAATCAATTTTGTTTAGGTTGTAATGTGGTTGTATTTATTTATGACAGTGCATTTTATTTTGCAGAAAATAGAAGAACTTGAAGAGGAAAATGAAAACTTGAAGCATCGTTTATGCAAGTGTGATAAAGAGGTAAGAACCTTTTCCTCCTCTTTCCATCTGATTGCTTTAATATTTTTCCTCTTTTTTTTCACTTCTGTACTTCTAAACAGTGTCCATAGTTTCAGCATTTGTGGGCTTGACAGGACTAGGATGTGAAAACAACAGTTGAGAAAGAGTTTATGGCTGATGTAAGTACCCAGTTTCCTTTTTGTTTCAAACAGTTTGCTCTTATGATGGCTAGCCAGGGAGCCCTCACTTCTGAACTTTCAAGAGCAAAGGGAGAGCAGCGGATAACAGAGGTATGTGACCTCCCTTTGTTTGCATTGCTTTGTTGAAGATTCTGACTAGTTGGGTATGCTTCTTATTTGTGACAGGCGCTATCTGCTAGTGTCGACTCTAGGTCGAATCAACTCAGCTTTATTAAGTGCATTATCTGGTATATGACAATCAGTTAAAGAAAGTACATGTTGGTCTTATTTTTATCAAGATGATGGTGTTCTTGGTGCTTTCTGCTCCATACTCGGTTCTCAAAAAAAAGTTTGCTTTGCTTTCACAGGGAGGAGAAGAAATTGATGTGCTCATAAAGAAGATGTCTGGACTACAAACAGAAATGGAACTGGTGAATACCTTAACAAAACAAAACAAGAGAAGAAAGAAAGAAAAAGCATTTAGGCTTGATGACAGTCATGCAATGGAAATGAAAACAATCAAAACTTTTTTTGTGAAATATTGTTGGAGTTGGATCATGGGCAAAAATAATCCTATGGAGTAAGCAACAATCCACTAATCTCATACCATTTGACTGACTTTGTTACTTTTTGCTGTGGTTGTTGGTGAAATATTGTTCCTGCAGCAGGACAATGATCATATGCTAGATGTTGTTAAGCATTTCTGTGGTTCAAGCATTTTTCCTTTGCTGCAGGAGCGGCAGAAGGGCAAGGAAACAGTACAGACTGCTGAGAAGGATCTGGTCAGTGCCAAGCATGAACTGTTACGCATCAGGGAGATGCTGGAAATGGCAGAAAAGGTGGACGTTTTGTCTTCAGTCACACATCATAAATTAAGGCTTTGCCTTCTTAGATTCTTGTTGTAAACATTACGCTTTAGTTTTGTGGTAATCTTATGTACTGTGGATTTTTTTAACCAAATGTTGTTTGATGCATAGTTAAAAATAATACAGAAGCTTATATAGCCTGGTATCTGGAGATTATTCAGTGCAGGGCACCCCATGATTTACAAAAAATGAGCCAATAAACACACACGCGCGCGCGCGCACACACACAATTTTATTAAGCATTACACCACCAAACATTTACAAACATGTTGCGGCAATGAAAAATAAACACAACCATAAAACATTAAGAATAAGACTAAAAAATGGACATAATGAAACAGTACACCAACGGAGTGTAGTTACGTATTCAGGGGAGTGATAATTTGTTGCTTGGTTATGGTTTCACTGTAACCTCCACAAAAAGCTTGTGCTGAGGTGGCTCATTAATTACTGGTGTAATCTGGTTTTCAGGAACTAGAGAAGAAGGTGAGTCTGACGACGCCATTCAAGAATCTCAAAAGCATGCTTCAGAAGAAGAATGAACAGATGAAGGAGCTACGGAAACGACTTTCAAAGTGAGTCTAAAAATTTTGAGTGCAAAGGGGTTTGTGAGTTCCCTCTTCTTGTGTTTAAAATTCTTTTGTTTTTATGTCTGGCTGTTATATCCAGCCTTCGTTCTTCTTACTGCCACCGCCACCACCGCCACCACCACCACCACACCAGTTTATCTTACATGCTATGTTTTCTTTGCTGTCTTGTGTCCCTTGTCCTGTGAATTGAATCACTTGTATAATATTTTATTTAAATGATATATACTAGTTTTCAACTAGCTGCAATGTTAATGATTAGAGTTAAGGGCATATTAGGGATTGTGCATCTTGGGCAGTTTTATTATTTCCCTTGGCACATGAATAATGGGGGGGGGGGGTATTTTTGGGGGGGGGGGGGGGGACTGAATATTACTTTTCTTTGATGGAGATCATTTATTAATGTCTGAACTTTATTTTTTGATTATTTCAAATGCTAACAAACAATATCTTGTGGATTTAAAAAAAGAATGCTCAAGCAGATTCCTCATATTTCTTGTGTTTTTGATCCCTGATTCGCTTACAGTAAAACATTTTACTTCTCTCTTTCTGTATCTGATAAAAAAAATGTACAGATGTGGATCTCTTTGTATTTGTCTTCAGGTACGAGTCATTAGAAGATGAATAGGTAGTGTGTCGTCTTTGCCCTGGGTTACTCACAGATGAGCTAGGCTACACTGCAACGTGGCTTCTGGTAAGAGCATCAGTCAGATCTCAATTCTGGGCGTTTCCAAGGGCTCAGATATGTCAGCTTTTACCGTTAGCATTCATGTGATATTGTTGTGCCCGTCCACTGCACAGCTAGTATGCTACTTATTTTACATTATCACTTTCTAGCAATAAAAACTTGTGTTCACAACATATTTCCATTATTTGCGATACTGCACCAATCAGTAGATAGCACTGAACACTCATAATATAGTATATATCACTGATCAGCCTGAGAATTTGGAGTTCCTAAGTTAAACAATGGCGCCCCGTTGTTTTTTCAGCTTTAATCTAGTGCTTGATGATTTGGCCATGATGAAAAACTGTGTCATGATTATCACAGCAATTTAACTTGTGTAAACATATTGTCTGTTTGGAAACCTGCTGAAGAGAGGAAATACATATTTGATATCGTAAAGGGGGACAAAATGAACAGTTGACTAAGCCATGAAGTGGTAGGAAGTAACTCATTGTAATAATGTGGAGCATCTCTTCATATGATGTACATGTACCAAGTCTTTACAACACTTTAGAATGGCTTGTTTCTGTACAGAGCATGCAGTTATATGGCCTGTTTGGGCTTATTGCAGCTCTAGATCATTTCTTTAACAGGTCTATAAAAAAAAGAGACTACTTGTTGTCATATGTGTGTGTGTGTGTGTTGGAAGAAAACCATTTGTTGAATAAGCAACTGTTTTTGTGATCAGCACCACTTTACGACAGGAAAAACTCAAAAACTGGATCCCACAAAAATAAAAGAGAGACAGCAGGGCCATTTCAGGCTTAGGAGTTTTATTTCTGTTAGAACAACAGTAATTGATTGGTTCTACTGTGACACACGAAACTTTGGAGAAGAAATGGAAGCATGTATGTGTCTCATTATTTACCGTTGATGTCATACTTTCACAGGGAATTAAACCTTTAATTCCAAATTGTTACAAGGGATCCTTACACAGGGTTCAAATCTTATCTTTATTTGCACAATACTTTTTTCCTCATTGATATTAAAAGATAAGTATTTGTACGCATGCAACAGATAGTTTTCAGCAAATAAATATTTTATGATGTGAGGGGAGTAAATAGTCATGAAGAAAAAAAAGGTGTGTGTGTGCATATATGTGTGCATGTTTGTGTATGTTTGTGTATGTGTGTGTGTGTGAGAGAGAGCAATTGACAGGCTCTTCTTTAACCCCTAGCAGTGTTCCAGGAGGAGGTCTACAATAAAATGACAACAAGAACACAACAATAAACAAAAAATTTGAAATTGTGGCTACATAGATAAAGATTCATGCACACCATGGACTTAATATGTTTTTGTACATGCATACCTACTCTGTAAATGTGTTACTGATAGGAAAAAATGGAATGAGGACTCTACACTTGATTGTAGATGAAAGTGCAGGTCATGGTAATTATTGCACACTGTCATTCTTGCCTCTGTTCCTTGCTACATATGCACCAGGTCTTAAACGCGTAAGCATTTAATACTTCAATTCACTACATTAACATAGCCACAAATTTCAGGTGATAAATGACATTGGGGATATCTGAATGTGTGAACAAGCAAAAAGTAATTTTGGTAAGGTATACAACCCATTAACAGGAAACTTGCAACATCAGTTATCTGAGTAGTACCCACACCTGTGGAAACACCATGGCATTTCTATAAGTAGTGCAGAACTTGTGGGCGACTAAATCACCTCTTTTTGATGATAGACTGGCTCTGTTGGGGTGGGGGGGGGAAGAAATGAGATAATTATTGTTTGCAGCAGTGTGTTGCACATGAACAGATGTGATTTTTTTACCGACTTAATTTTTTTTTCTGTAGAAGGACTACATAATGTGTGATAACATCAAAGCGCAGATGGGAGATTGAAAAGGGGAGGCAAGCTAATATGTCTGAGACCCTATCTTCTATCATATTTGTTGTTAACTATGTATGCACATCAAGCTATCCTAACAATTTACAAACCCATTGCAGATTACATAGTTGGTCCGAAGACTCCCCTTTCCAGATGTGCATGACAATGCATTACACAATAAATTATTAACGTGTGACAATGCATTGCACAATTAGTAACATTTGGATCATTGCAAACAGAAGGACAATTTTTTCATGTTCTCTGTCAATGTTATTGTACTGTTAGCGTTTTTGCTCAGCAAGTCTCTCTAGTCATCAATATAATGAAAAGTGACAAATGGTCTTTTACAAACTAAAAAAAAAGCCCTGATACTTAAAAAATCTCCAATTAAATCAATTTTCTTTTATGATAGGTTGGTAATATATTAAAAAGTAACATAATCTTAATGTTTTATAATGGATTGCTTTTAAACCGTTGTCTTTTCTACATTTAATCAACGTAATTTTAATGTTTTCCTGCAAACGGCAAACCAATCTAACACACACACACAAAAACCGTTTGCTTGCTGTCTGGGAAGACTGCTGTTTGGAGAGGGAAGATCAGTGGGGGGGGGGGGATTTTTTTGGTTAACCTGAGTAAAGATTTTTTATTTTGGTAAGGCATGCTAAATGATGAAGCATTTGAGATAGCATTAGTTTTGGATGTATTATAGGTACTGTCAAATCTTTGACTCGCCCCTTGGCATTTTATTAAGGGAGTAGACGGCCAGTATATGGACTTCCACAGCCTGATCAGCTGACAGGTAGCTTTGTATGGTCTTTGCTTTTGTGAGCTCCTGATCTTTGCTGTGTGTCGAATGTCCTCGTGAACAGCTGCAGACCGTATATAGACAGTTAAAATCTTGCTTCCCGCCCTTTAAACTGTCCTTGAGGTCAGTTAAACGAAGGCTTATCTCCGGTTTGAAGAGGTAATTGGGCAACTTGGCCCACAGGTTTGTTTTTGTTTTTGCTACTTAACCCCCCACCGCAAACTATAGGTGCATATCAGGACAGTTACCCACACCTTGAGGTAATATAGTACGTTATCATAGCATATTTGGCCGGAAAAGGTCAGCAGCTTCTTGTGACGTTAGCGGGTATGCAATCTGTTGGAAATGTGGTCAGCTGTTTTAAATCGGGAAAAGCACCTTCTTAAAATTTTGCTGTGGTTTGCCGTCAGCCGAAAATTCTCTAAAGTGCATCAGACCCAAATCTGGGCCCGTTTTTGTGATTTTGTAGTTTGCCTGTTCGTGCTTCTGCTTCAGTGCAGTGCCGTTGACTGGTATCTCAATGGATATGTTCATTATGTTGTCGTGGTTTACATTTCCCCCCCCCCCCTTAAATGTGTCCAGCTGTTTTTGTGACTGCAATCACAGCCTGTCTTTGTGCTTTGCCATCAGGCAGCTCTTGTTGTGTGCATGGTCAGTAGGTACGAAATATACCGACTCGGCGGGTTGGGTTGAATTCCTATCTGCCTTTCCGGTCGCAAGAACGGTGGCACGGCCCTGTGTATAGTTAATATGCACCTTTACAGGAAATATGTAATTCAGAACATAGGTGTTTGAATATGCATCTCGGGTAATACGAGCGCATATATACCGTGTTTCCCCGAAAATAAGACAGGGCTTATATTAATTTTCATTCCGGAATATGACACTAGGGCTTATTTTCGGGGATGTCTTATTTTGATATATCAAAAAATGAACTTACAAAGTAAAAATTACGAGATTTGTGTCGTCATTATTTTTACTTGCCAAAAAAAGATATTTTGAAAAGGATAGCATACACCGCATTAAAGCAGTTTAAATAAATATATAAAGAGGAAGGTTTGTTTCTTTTGTCTTTCTGCCGCTCTCAACTAGGGCTTATTTTAAGGGTAGGGCTTATATTAAAATCATCCTCAAAAATCACGCTAGGTCTTATTTTGCGGGTAGGTCTTATTACCGGGGAAACACGGTAGTTAATGCGTACGTCAACATTTTTTAAAAAAATTGGAACATCTTTGGCATCAGTGGATGTCACCCGGTTAGTAAAAATAGAATCGTGTGTCGTGGGTTCAGATCTCGGAGTCCGGCAGATGCATATTGTACTCCATATATGCGGGACGTACAGGGCTCGCTGCTTGGCTTACTGGAGGATGACCCCGGTGGACACTGAATGCTCTTCTCTTCCCCCCCCCCTCCAACTTTACCCTGGTGTCCACTCTTCTCTCTCTCTCTCTCTCTTTCTTTTCTGCCCCCTGCCCCTGCACGCATGTGCAGTTTGCATATTACGTCCTGGCACGAGCATGCCAGTCTCCTATTTTAGCCCAGTCATTACGTCCTGTTGTTTGAGGACGCTATCCTACTTTGGCTCTCGCGATTCTACATGAAACGACAGCGTGAGCTAGCTTAAATAGTAAACGAGTTTGCCATTTAAACCTGAAAATGCCCGACACGGTAATGAAAGCCCAACAGAAAATCAATGGCAAGAGCGAAGCACATGGGCCGGTAACTGATCGAGAGGTCCTTCCTGACTTGCTGACACAGCGATTGCGTGCGTGCCTGCGTGTGTGTGTGTGTGCGCGTGCGCGTGTATATATCCTCCGCTAACAGATGCAGTTTGAGACGTTACTCTTCACACAGGACGGACATTTTGTTGGGGGGGGGGGTGTACACCGCTGTCAGCAAAAGTACAGCCGGGGCTTTTTTCTCTGACACCGACATGCTAGCGTCCAAAGGCGAGGATCGCGAGTGACGTGAGCCAGGGCGCCTAAGGTCGACCACAGGAGCTGTGACGTCACGTCTCTCGTGGTCCTCGTGTCTGTTAAATTCGACTGTGTGGTCTTCGTCACTTCAGTAGATGAACAGCGCTTTATAATTTACGATTACTTTTATTTTTCTCGGGACACGAAACAGGGCTGGAAATGTAGAGGGTGGGAGGGTGGATATAAGTACTTGTCCAGCTGTTGACATAGTGCACGTAGGCTTCTGCACAGCCCTCTATACCCACCCACGACCCAACCTTAATCCGCCTATACCTAGAACTGCAGCCAAAGCTGTAATCTCCATTTAAATCATAGTCCAGTAAAGGCCACAAACAGCACCCACGAACCCCACACACCACATCTTGAAAAATAGACCTTCATAGTCTATCGCCTGCTGTTTCTTCTGTCAACTGCACATGGTGAACAGGCGTACCTTGCATTCGTAATTAAAAGTTTGATGAAAACTAGAAGGCGCTAGTTTCACACTGACATACAGGTGAACCACACGATGACTGGTTGAGTCGTGCTGTGTGTTAGCGTCGTTGCAGCCACAACACAGCGAATCTGTTATCTGTGTTTGTCAAACAAGTTTCTCCCGCATCGTTCCCGTGGTACAGAAAGAAACCTCCCCCATTTCACTTCTATGCTGCACCGCACTAAACTGTAGCAGACGAAAGGCTTCCCATGTGCCTGCAGAATTCGGGGGAAAAAAGACGTGAACATTCGAACATTATCAGCCTTTTCCGAGAGCCAGCTAAACTGTAGTCTTTAACTGCTTTCACGCAGCGCTGCACCACCTAGCGGGAATTCTTTGCATCGGGACAATTCCGTTGGAAGCAGTTTTAATGGTTGGACAGGCAACTAATTCCTGCATGTTGAGGGTTCCAGTATATCCCGATACACGCAAGAATTAACGTGGCGTGTGACTGATCCTAAAGTGTTTGATGCCGTCCCTGTGTATCGTCTTCTTGTTTATAGTTTCACCTCATGGAGGAACTGCACTCAATATGCCGGTCAAGTGCAACGATGTTATATGCTCTCATTTCATCCCATATTGTCGTACTTGACAGTCCGACCTTTGGAATGAGGGAGGGGGGAGCGTCTGCGATTCTTTTGTTTTGTGGGGAGATTGTAGGTGGATGGGGGCTCTGGTCAGGGTGTGCAGTGAGAAAGATCATCATCATCATCATCATCATCATCATCATCATCATCATCATCATCATCATCATCATCATCATCATTATAGACCCGACCGGTGGTGCGAGCGCCACCGGCCCCAGCCTCGGGAACTGACGTCTTCGAACCCGAAACATTCCTCCCTGTCTTTTAGCCGGTAGGATCACTGGCTCAGCACAGTCGACCACGCCGTTTTGAAAAGCCACCAGAGAAGCGACAGCTTTTACGACACCTTAACGCTACCTAAAGGCTGGCGTTTGTGGTATGCTATCACATAAAACGCCTCCTTTATGCACCCCATCTTTAAATACCAAAGTAACCAGCATGCCTCCTGAAATTTTCTCGCGCCCATCTCGCAGTGGTGAAGAAACAGAGAAATGCACAGATACATTTGGCATTTAAAAAATAAGGTTCGGGTTGAACTTTATAGATGATATTCTCTTCACAGATGTCGTATTGCAGCATTGGACAAACACTGCGCTGTTTGACACGCCTTGCTGTTGTCAGTAGTTGCAAGAGTTTGATCCACTATTCAGCCTCACAATAACACGCGCGGCAAACAACAAACAGCCAGAATTAAAACTGTCTCCAAAGTTTCTCGGATGTTTGTGAAAGGCGACATGTTAGCGAGAAGTATTGCGCAACCAAAACACTGCACTGCAGCTTACAGAAGACAAATTGAGTGACATGAAAATGGCTTGAACGACGTCATTAATTCATAACGTTTCACAGCAACGGCACGCAAAAAATCGGGCAATCAAAAGCATCGTGGCATCCCCTCCACCCGTCCGTAAACCTGTGCCACACCGATGACAGCCAATTAGTAGGGAGAGAGTCAAACAACCTCGCATTGCGGGCCGCTATATAGGAATCCGGCCTTGCCAGGTGACGTTAACGCTGACGTGACGTATGCACGCCGTGACTGGTCTGACCCGGTATGATCTGATCTGGTCCGGCCACGGGTTCAGTTAGGTCAAATAGTTAAAGTTGAAATAGCCAAGAATACTTAAACAGATACAATTATCTGTTATCTTTATCTATGTACAATTTTTAACTTTTGGTCTCTGCCTGTCAGGCCCCGCCCCAGGTCGTTATGACACGCTTTTTCCTTAGCCTTGGGCCACCGGTGTCTCTAAATAAACCCGTAACGGATACGTCATCCCACAAACACCTGTGACATCATCACCATTAACATCACCAGTCACATAACGTGTGTCATTTTGCTTAATAACATCTATTGCTGTCATCAAAATACTTCACCAACAGACTTTTTTTTCATTTCCTTCCCTTTAATCGCCTATTGAATTTGATTAGATCAAGATCTCGACCAAGACCGTTACGTCATATGTTGATTATGATGACGTCTGAGATAAGTTGGACGTCGTTTCCTACTGACGCACGCACACACACACGTTCACGCACACCAGTATCAACACTACCATCACATGGAGTCAAGAAGGAAGCTGTGCCAGTTAATTAAATCTTTACTGTAGTCCACAAATATATAAGAAATTTCAACCTATTCAGTCTATAACATGGTTTCGGGTGCCCAGGGTTGCTGTTCCTTTTTCTTGCCTTCCTGTAAATTATCATTATATGCCAAAAGTACAGCACACTTCCAGCATAAACAACAAGTGAACAACAACACGCACACACCCACGCACGCACGCACACACAGTTGTACGTGATCACTCCTGTATGTCGCTACGCATCAGTGGCGGAATCCGCACGTTTTTCGGGGCTGGGAAGAGATAGGACTGTTATTGGATGCTGTTCTGTATAAGTTCACTATTTCTCTAGGACCGATATAGAGTTTCAATTCGGCTTTCTTTAGCACATGTTTACGAGCAATCGATTACATGCATGCCTCCTTCACTTGAAATTCACTATTTGAGGTACCTATTTCTAAAATGAGAAATACACAATGCTGGCATGAAAATGCCCCAGAAGTGCGATTGACATTTACAGCAAATCGTCGCCAACAGTCCGTTCCACTTTGTGAATCTGCTATTAGCATTACTACAGCAAAAGGCCTATCAGTGGATCTATCTATATTTCCACGTTAATGCATGAATTGTATGTAGGAGTCTGAATTTAAATCTATACACATCGGTACGAATTTTATCTGTAACTGTTAGATAATTGATGTATTCTCCTTGTCATTATAATAATACAGATAAAAATCTCTTTGCAGTGTCACATGCCACTCCTAGGTTATCGCCTGTCACTCGTAGTTTAGCCTATTAGCTCCTCCCTTTCTTCACACCTGGGTAGGTGGGCGATACGTCATTAGCCATGACAGGCTGATAGTTCCGCCCCGACCTAGGCTGCCAGAACTGGTTTGAACTAGAATAGGTGGTTCCTGGAAACGCAGTACGAGAAAAGGAAAGGGTACTTAAGCCTAGACATTGGATAGGTGAGAGACACACAGACGGAGACTCGGACAGGACATGGAGAGAGAGTTAATGTAGGGAGACCTAGTGAAGCGGACACGTGTAGACCCACGGACCTCTACCCCTCGCCATCTTAGCCAGGACACGTCGAAGAGAACTCCAGTTTTTGCCAGATACACCCGTGTATTTCGCTGACACGCGACGTAATGACGTGTAAGTTGACTACTGGATGTGTCTTTTAAGTAAAGGATTACTCTTACCATAAACTTATCTTAGAGTCTGGGACTTGGGTTGATTTAAGATAGATGGTTTTATCCTGCCAGAGACAGGAGACGTCATAAGCTAGTGGCCGGGCAATAACGCCAAGAGGTAGTATAGAGTGTAGTGCTGGTTGTACAGTGTCATAACTTCATTGTCGGTCGTTGAATAGCTTTAGAGCTGTGTATTGGAGTAAAGCCATTGGTTCAGTAGTGACAAGAGTAGGAGCTCTGTTGTCGGTCACTTACTGTATTGGTGTGTAGAGTTCAATAGCTTTAGAACTGTGTATTGCAGAAGTAGTTGTTTCAGTAGTGACGAGAGTAGGAGCTCTGTTGTCGGTCACTTACTGTATGTGTGTATTGAGAGGGAACATAGGCCGTTTTGCCATTTGATTTCCCCTCTGGAGTTTGATTATCTTCTTTGTCTGATACAACGTGGTATGACGTAATCAGGCAGCGTCTTACCCTAGACACGAGCACGGTGATTCTCTGTAAATAATCTGTAGATATATTTGATGTTGTCGAGCCAGTTAGTGTTTGAAATATATGTTGAATAACGGTTTGCCGCAGTTGTGTTTTATGAGGGTGGGGGCTCTTGAGCTAGTAGTGTTTTGCCTGTGTGAGACTGAGCGAACGTGTCAGAGTATGAGAATCTTTTCCCTCGGTAGATTTCTCTAGTTATTCACATTATTTCATAGCGTCGTCACCCTCTGGTGTAGAAACCATTGACCTGAGGCAGTAAAGGTTTTGGTGACGATTGCTCAATTAAATCTACATTTACGAGATCACCATAAAAGTTTTGTTCAGTAATTCTGAGAAGTCGAGTCCAGTAAGTTAAGGTACGGCCCGTCACGTCACATGCAGCTCCTCACAAGTATGTTGTACGTGTACTTCCGACCCTGGGTCCTATAGATAGAGATGGTCAGTACAGAGTGTGAGAGCATACCCTCATCTTTTGTAAACAGAAGAAAGAGGGAAGAAGAAAAAGATGCAGAAAACGTCCCCACTGGGGTGAATGCATAAAATATTTGTGTATATACTTACCTCATCGAAGTGTCCTACACTGTCGCATTCACCCCACCCCACCCCTTTTTATCACTAGATGGAAGCCTGGAAAGGCCGCCGAACGAAATCTCGACACCAAACTAACCTAATCATGCAGTGTCAGCTAAACCTCACTTAGTCACCTGCATACATGGAAAAAGTGCAAACGAATAATGTTGATCCGTTTTGAAGAATCGGTTTCTGACATGGATGAACAATTAGATCATGTTCGCAAAGATTATTTTTCAGGTGTGTAAGTTTCTACGGCATATTACCCACTAATACGGATACTAAAGAGTGAAAGCTGTAGGAGCGACCACTGCCATGAGCGACCCGGCCCTTGGTACGAATGACCGCAAACGGTCGGCACCTATCGGTTTTCAACACAAATTAACCTTGAAAGAGCGACCACGCTGCTAAGAGCGACCGCGACCACTATTGGTCCGTCCCCATTGACCACCAACAAGAAGAATCCGGCACTCCCCCGCGGCCCCTCCGCCAGACCTTTGAAGGCCCTTGAGGGAAGCGTTCATAACAAAGATCTATGAATGCCATCGGAAATTTAGAGCGGGGTGTGGGTAGTCAGTGGTGACAACACTGCTAGGAGTGAGCAGGCCTGCTGAGTGTTAGACCTTGAACTGTTTAATCTTTGATCTGGTTTTGAGAAATCACAGATGTGGTTTTGCTAACTAACTGAAGATAATCTTCGTTTCTGCCTTGGTTGTATAACGATAATAAAGACATTTGTTTACACTGTCAAAAATAAATATCTCCCTATCATAAAGCCACGCGCACTTATCCAAAACGTCTAGCCAGCGATGTGACCAGATGTAGTCTGTGTGCGTGGTTTCAGCAAACTGAAAAACGTCCCAATGGATGTTCGCTGTTGTTGACTGTTTCTTTGTTTCTGCATTGTTTAGATGATGGATGATGATGGATGATTGATGATTGAGCGATGATTGAGCGATGATTGATTGATTGATTGATTGATTGATTGATTGATTGATTGATTGATTGATTGATTGATGAGCCAAACAAACAAAAAACACAGAACCCATTAAACTTGTGCATCACGCGAGTGTGCGTCACTGGGAGCTTTTACAAAGAAGGCGAAAGATGTATGGGATTAAAAAAAACTTTTCCTCTGTCCAAAGCCGTGCACAGGCTGAGCTTTGTACGTGTCTGTTTCTGGTGAAGGCTATGATAAGATCAACTGAACATGAGTTCGATGATTTCACAGCTAATGTTCCTCATTTTGGAGAAAATTAGCATAAAAGGAGAGGGAGAAGAAACCCAGACAAAGCTATTTGACTTTTCCCCTCAGCACATATAATGTTTTCTTTTAAGAAAATGTAACCTTATTTGAGGTGATCGAGTGTATTTATGTAGATTGGTGTGGAGTGTGTGCGCATGCGTGGGGGTTTTAGTAGTTGATATTGATCCTAATGATAATGAAAATACCGGAGTTTGTTTCAAATTTAAACGTCAAAAGTGTTGTATGGGAAATGATTTTTATCTTTAATTTGGACTGCATGTACTTGTATGTTTCCCCAAGGGTGGTCGCTCTTCGCAGGTTTTACTGTACTTTACAGATATTAGTGCTAATAAAATGCCTTTTAATAACCTACAAAAGCACCTCACTCCTCCTGCCTTCCTTTTCCATTCGTCCTTCATACCCTTTTTCCCTCCAGTTAAATGTTGTTAGACCGCGTTTACACTTCAAAACCTGCCTGCTTTTGACTCTCATACACTTCATATGGCGACACTCCATCAGCTTTTAGCTCATTCTGTCACTATTGGTGCATTTATTCTCTTGAAAATGGCGGTCAATAAGTTCAAGTGTCATTTAAGAGTGACAAATACAGAGACACAAAAACAGAAAGGAAAAAACAGCGAAACAGAATGATGCAATAATGAATAAAGCGAAGAATAAAAAGAACTAAAAGGTAGACTGACCTTTTCAGAGCCGGGGATTTATTGTATCTGTTCTAATTAGATAATACCACACCAGAGAGCTACCGGATACAGGGGCAGTTTCCAGTCTCCCGCTTACCCAATGGTCTATAACAACGAAGCGAATAAATTATTGGAGAATCAACTTAAAAACATACGGCCATCACATTGAAACTGGGCCATGTTGTGAGCATATTTTGGAAGTGGGTTTTGTATTTGTGCATGCTATGCGTGAATTTTAGTTCCGATGGAACTGCTGAAACAGCGGTATCACAGGAAAAGTGATACAACACCTTTAAAACTGATAGGTTTGCACAATCGAATAACACAATAGTTGTAAAACAGAATTTTAGCCTGTGTAGATCTATTATTTCCTCTAGGTCTCATGATGTAACAATCAGAAGGATTTACATTGCTTGCACGTGCATTTCTGAGAGATTCACTAGATCTTTTAAAGTAAGATTTGCACTGTATTAGCTGTATACTGAGTCATAGAAGCTTTCTGGTTGGTTTGTGATGGGAAATCGTAAGTAAATGGTAAATGGCGTGCGCGATATCGCTAAACGAGACGACAAGACACTTGTCTGTGCGACCAGCACTGTTGTTCTTGTCGTAATCATGTGCAACTGCACATTTTTTGCTCCAGCCCAGCCACTCACTCTAATCAGTCGCCTTGTCACCTGGATGACCTTCGCGGAGTGTCATCGCAGATCACGTCATACGGTTTAGCGCGTGTCGTTCACTGCAGGTTGCGGAAAAGCGGCTGCTTGTAAGTCGATGTAAAGGCACTTACATGGACGAGAGTTGGACAACATAGAACTGCAACATATTGACTCTAGTAAAACATACATATACCTATCGCTCGCTCTTTCTCACAGACAGCTAGAAGAGAAGTGGAAAAGCAGATTCAAAAAATGATGAATAATGAAATTTATTCATGTTCAGGCCACTGGGCTATATGCGTGTGTGAGAGAGATGCAACTATTTGTTAGACATTTTAGTTCGTATAAAGATTTCAAATACAAGAAAAAGAAAAGAAGAATGAGGAGAGAGTCGTGTTACTCAATCAGCAACGACCAGGCCATATTTGTAAAAAGCCAGCTCTTCTCAGCACATGTAGCACAGCGAGAGGCAAAAAAATACATGAAGCTTGAGTCGAAATCTCAATCAACAGGGTTATGACTCGCCATATTGGTCACAAGCACTCTGCTTCTGTGTTAGTGAGAGGAGAGAGAGATGCTGTTGTATGGAACTGGAAGTCAAAGCTAGGTAGCACAAGCGACAAGCTGTGAACCTGAAATTTGCTCAGGGCTAGTGGGACGCAAGCATACGAAGTCGAAGCAGGTGTTGTTACCAAAACGCCTTTGGTTTTAGCAGCCTGCGGCTGACGTCGGACGACAGCGCACAATTTACACAGCGCGGCAGCTTCTGCTGACGCATGTAACTTTGAGAGACGGCCCAGGAAGGGGGCATGGGAGGGGTGGCGAGGCGTTCGATATGCAAAGGTCTTAGCAACACGAGGACTCGGGACTGTGACGACCATTCCGCCGTGTTGCAAACAGCAAGAAAACACACCTGAATGACCGTCAGTGAATACTGTTAGAGTGCGAGATCGAGTGTACTGCTTGATACTCTCGTGTTTCCGAATTTCGCCCAAACAATACCAAAGCAAAACAATAGAGAACAAAATGGCCATGAATCTGGAGATGTTGATAAATAATTGCCATATAGGACACTGGCAACAATAAGTTCTTATTGTCTAATCGTGACCTTGGTGGTGACTGTTTACCAGACACTTTCCGTTGATCGCTGAGACAGCTGCACAAAGGTGAGATATAGGAAGTGGCTGGAGGGGGGAGAGAAAGAAGAAAGACGAGATCCAAGGTATGGCTCACGTTAGCCACTCACTGACTACACGAAAAGGAGCACGTGTCTTGGTGTTTTACGCCTAGTTAACATTCATATAGGGATATGCATGGTTTCAGGATTGATTGAGTGGTTGATGGCGTGGGGGGGGGGTGTTTTATTTTTGTCTCTTTGACTACGTCTTTATTTGTTTTCGTTTGTTTGCTTTTCTCTGTTTGCTGAAGCTGTGCAATGACAAGAGGACAGTGCTCTGCAGCTGGTGCAACAATTGCAGGTTGCCCGTACATTACCCACTTACGCTAGTTACCCTATTTACGCTGTGCGTTTAGCCCCTGTAATTTGATGAACCATGCTCGCTCTTGATGCTTACCCTTGATTTTCCCCACCCCCACCCCCCCCCTTTACATCCACCTTACTGTTGACCTGCAGCCAGGTTTAGGAGCGCTGTAGGCAGTCGAGACGGGTGTTTTCAGAGGCGCTAAAAGGGACGTCACAGCACATTCACTACTAATCATTGTTGGAATAAAGCTATTAACAAAGCTTACAATGGTGTGCTTTTTTTCAGAAAACAGGTATTTTAATATATGACAATTGTTAAAATGAGCTTACACTTTTATTTGATAATCTATAATCGCCTGTTTAAATGTCACAACCTTTTCAGCGCCTCCAAACACATATTAGCTGACGGTACTTATAGAAGCTAGACCCAGAGCTGAGGTGAAATTTAGGGGGCCTGATAGCTCGTTGGTTAGACGATCATGTGTCAAAGATTACGGGGTTGAATCCAAGAGATTGTTTAGACTCCATGACTATGGAACATGGCCTGTTCGCGCATAGCTAGAGGACCCTAATTAATGTACCACCACGTGCCATGCAAATCCCATAACACTAAACGTAGCCTGCCTCTCGATCTCTCTTCGTGCTCGCAAGCTAATGCATAGGCAAGTGTGTTCACTAATTTAAGAATTTTGTAATTCTGTAAAGATGTTCTTATTAGTAAGTGCTTTCCCGTACTAATAAGTGAATTTTTAATATAGGCACATCTTTTTTTAAAAACTGATTAGGAAGTTTATATATCACACATCATGTAAATGCTCTGTGATTCTTTACTTCTATTATTTGACACAGACACAGAGAGACCCGCTGTATCTTCCTGTCGCGCCTATCAACATGCTACACCCCATATCCAGAGTGCCACGCCCACATCCCACGCAGGTTAAACCACATACTGTGCCCACTTGCAAATGGTCCAATCCACGCTTACGGTTTGCTGTATTGTAAAGATCGTGAAACGTTGCACTTACACAAACGGAGCACACGTCCACTTGCCTATAGCCAATCGACCGCTTTTTTCAAATGTAAACATCTCCTTAAGTTGCAGGTACACACAAACGTGGTAGGATAGAGGGGTTTTGTTCTCTTTGCCTTTCTGTTTGCCTGTCTGTCGCGCATGGACGCCTACAGTACTGCTCGCAATGTCCTCGCGAACACACACACACGCTGAGCCAGTAAAGAGAACGATTAATCAGCTGCTTTTGAGATGAAAATAGAACACACACTGAGAGACGTCGTAGCGTAACTGCTCATATCTGGCCACAAACCCAAACGTTCTTCAGGACTAGCTCACTGCGCATGCGTACAGGAATTTTGGGAGATTTTCTGCTCTCAATCTGGGTCTAACCCGCTAATTATCTAATCTACCCGCTTATGCGAAGGTACACGCCGTGCTGCCTGGTGGAGGGTGGGGGTTAAAAAGACCTGCGGTCGGAGATGGAGAAGCGTGTGCAGTCAGGTCTCGTTACCGTTACAATCTGCAGTCATCCGTGTGTTGCCATCTCCTTCCAGCCGCACCAACATCCCAACGTCCCACTCCCTGGCCCTTTATCTAAACTTTCCTGTTTTACTCGCTGCAATGTTTGGAATTTTTTTAGGAGGAGAAGTGGGGGGAGGGATTTCCCCCGTCTCGATCGTTCTCAAGAAATATCTTTTTATAGCACATGGACTTCCGAGGATTGCAAGTGAAAGTGCACTCTGCTCTGCGTGTCCTTAAAACTGGTTTGTGGCGTTTGATGTAACTGCTGTTCCGCATCTCCGCAGTACTGCTCCGAGAGTTTTTTCATCCTTCTTTGTTTCCTGTCTTCATTTTCGGCAGCGGAGTGACCTTTGTTGCTATGCGTTGTGGTGTTTTGCAGTTCTCTCGCCCAGTGGCTGTCTGCTGCTGGGATCTCCACAGGACTGAAAAAAAAGCAATCTGCTTTCGCCCACTCACTCCCCCGTTACACACACACACACACTGCTACTACCACAGTAACCAATGACGCATCGGTGTCTGCATGCGGACTCGGACCAGATTTCTTGGCGGACCGAATTTCCTGCGACACCGGTCACTGCTGCGTGCTTGCTAGCTGTTCTCGGGCCTGAGCAGCACGAAGCTCGATCGCCCTAAACTGCGAACCACCCGTATGGTAGTTGAACCAAACCGCACACTGACGACAATCAAAGGAACGTTGTAAAGTGTTTGTGACAACGTAGATTAGGCTGAGCTGGTTTCAGTTCAGGAGGGCAGCCACGGACATCCCGCGTGCGGTATTATGGAAACACTCAGCAGCGCTCAGAGGAAAGGAGGACAACCCATGCTGGACAGCAAAAACCAAGGGCAGGAATCTTCGGTGCGAGAATGCAACATCAGGGAAAGCTGGCGTAATGTAAGGATGGTTTGCTGAAATCCTCGCTGAAATTTGCTGAAATACATTCCATTATCATCATATCTTCGCCATCATCAGCACCACTTACCGAACCCACCACCGCCACTGTCATCGTAATCAAAGTCATCATGAAGCAACTGCATCAGATTTTTGATTTATTGGAAACTGCGTGGTCTTGGAGTTAGGTGCACGTCAGCCATCATAAAGTGGAGTTCCTTTTCGTTTTCTGTCGAACATTTAAAACGCATTAAAATAGAACTTATTATGAGGTACTACATGCTTGACGATCATTCGTCTCTCGCTCTCTTCTTTCCTATGATACCCCGTAATTCACCCACCCACTCCTTAATTATTTCACGCACGCGTACGTACGCAGGCGCGCACATTTACACACATGCGCATGGACAGCCACACAGGCACACACACACAGACAGGCTTGCTCTCACATGAACACAAACGCCCACGCAGCCACAGGATCCCGTTGTCCGTGGACTTCTTACCTTTATCGATCTTCTTCTTTTATGGGGCATCCGTTACGTGAGTGTTTATGGTCAATGTAGAGAGTGATCGGTTCGAATCCCTTGTCCGGCACACTCACTTTCTCGCCATGTGACACCTGTTTACAGGACTGGTTGTCAGCGGTTTTCTTCTGGTACTCTGGTTTCCTACCCCCTTTCTCTTCCCCCTGCGCCCTTTTATCACACTCTAGCTTCCTACCCGCCTCATAATACAGCCTTCTCTTCTGGTCATGACTTGGTGTTAAACAACTCCAAACGAGAGCCTCCTTCTCTTCCTCCTTCTTACATTCCACAACAGGCACGTGGAGAACCCCTATCACGTTTGGAGTGGACCTTGTATTTCCAGATTCACTACCTACACGTGGACTCCAGTTTGCTCACAATCAAAACCTACAAAATGTCGTGACCAGTCGCACAGGAGGCTAAGAAAGAGGTGGGAGGAAGAGGGAGGGCAGAGGGAGGGAGGGAGACGCGAGGGAGCTGCACTGAACATGCAGTATTCCGCCTGTTGCAGACGACTAATATCCTGCCTGCGCAAGCGTTCTTCTGGCAACATAAAGCGCCACGACTTAAAGGCCTAAGCCAGCGAGGAAGGCGTGTGCAGCACGTTATACTTCATTTTATGGCACCAAGAAGGCGAACAGCTGCACGTCAGACCCACGCTGCACGTACACGCACAGTGCACAGGCAACAGCTTTATACAACACGGCAAGGCAGCTGCGACTAGTAGCGTTTGCGGTAGGACTTGCCCACCCAAACGCATCCACCCGTAGATGAAGCCGTCATCATGTCCACCCCTACTCTGAAATGCATACACATGGGTGTAAGTTGCTCCCCATCCCCCAACACATTCCACCACGCATGCGCGCGCTTGCACGCACGCACGCACGCACGCACACACGGAAATGGGACGCAGCTGCAAGTCTTCAAAAGCAGCGGTGGTAAAGCTACCATACCTTGCTAGCCCAACTCCCCCTACTCCTCTTCGCTGTGAATAGCCAGTGTTCTTTTTTTGAGGGTGGGTGGGGGAGAAGGTGTCAACGATAACAATTTCTGCGGCGAGGCTACACATGCAGCTAGCAGAATCTTAAAGTGAAGTGTTGATAGCTGTGGCCTTTCAGGGATCCATGTGATGCAGTCAGTCTGTCTAGTGTAACAAAGTAAGTTAATACAACCGGAGATCTTCAATACCGAATGTGGCGTATGACACCGTGCATAGCGTTTGTTGCAACTGTTCTCTCGAGGACTAAATCTGCTCTTTTTGGTGGCATACAGTCATACCTGACATTCCCAATAGGATGAACATTGTCGATCTGTAGTTAGGTAGCGTGGCATTTGTTACACGTTATTCTGTAAGTTGGTATACTTCCTGAAATTAAAAAAAATTCAATAGATGCCACAACTACGTGCAATGCAAGAAAACAACACAATTGGAATATACAGTAATCTGTGTCTAGAAAAATCGCTGCAATAAGCTGAGGGGAGGGAGCTTTCTAACAGACTTGGACCGCCACACTTACTTCTTCTAGCTCCAGTTGGTCCTCCCTAACTTCACTGGGATCCCCCACCCCTTTCGTGATCGGTGGGGAGTGTGTTGTGACTGTTTATGACAGCGGATACCGCAGTGGATTCTGTAGGCTTTTGTTGTTTGTCTGTAGGATGTTGCTGTTGTTTTTGAAAATACCCATCTTGTGATGTGGTCGCAGTAGCTCAAATGTACTCAAGAGGAGGAGCAAAAGGCGGATGGGAGAGAACAGGTGTGTATGAATATTGTTGTGGTTTACATCTTTATGTACCCGCTGGTCTGAAGTGTGTCAAGGCAAAGTGTGCGTGTGGCGCGAAAACTCACATGACAACGTTTGTTCCTGATAATAATGCAAAATAGTTCTGACTGCGAGGACACGCAAGCGCGCGTGCTGCATGGTTCCCACACAGATCCGTCCTCGCCGCACCATGCCACCGCCAGCTGTTTGCCAACACCACCAACACGTTCGGTGCTACAACCTGCTCACAACATACAGGCTTCTCGTCAGCTGTGTACTGCGTTCCTCGTTCCCCCAACCCTCTCACGTTTCATTTTATCCCCATTTTCCCACCTCATCCTCACGACATCCTACGTGCATGTGCATGTGCATGTGCATGTGCGAGCGAGCGCCTTTGTGTGTGGTGAGTGGGTGTGCATGGTTTACTTATCTAGACCTCCTAAGTGCCATCAATTACACCGAAATGTATGCAGTCGACACAAGTGCAATTCGGATAACTGCAACATTTTTCAGGGAACGGAATTTTTGAATTGGTTCGGACAAGTGCTACTCCTGAAATGTCTGCCGCATAAGAGCAACTCCCGAAATATTTCTGCCGGATAACTGCAGCTCCCAATATCCCTGCTGGATAAGTGCAATATTGGTAGTAAAATTTGCCACCACCAGATCGTAGCAAACTGTGTCAAGAAGAGATGATTTTTTCAAGAACGCGATTCAGACAAAACTTACCTATGTTAGATCTCTCATCTGACATCATCGTTGTCCTATGACCAGACATTAATTAGACCGAGGCATTCGACAGTCGCGACGGAAAGGAGGCCCTCTCTTGCTGACGATACTTTCAGCAGAGCCACTTGCCTGGGTAAAAGACAGAAAAGAGAGGACGAAAAGGCGGAGTATTCAAGAGCAGGAAGGAACTTTTACAAAAGTCAGAAGACGCAATGCAGACAATGGGCGTCACCAGGAACTTCATTCAGCAATGTGTATGACACTGTGGCCACACTAAAAACGACTCTGGCCTAAAAACTGTTGCAGACTCATCGCCAGTCAGCAATTACGCATACACGTACTTCTTGTGTTTTGAAGGCTGTAAACTTGAATGTGCTTCTTGTCCGTAAGGGTGTACTCTTTGTGTTCGTGTATCTACAACTGTTGTGATGTACATGTAGTTTACGTTCTCGGAGAAAGGAACAGTGTATAGCTGCAGACGGCTGCAAGACAGGGAATGGTTGTGTTAAGCTACACGAGAGTGCATGCGGGTGTAGGTAGTTGTGTGCATGAGCGTGCGCATGCAACCGCACTGTCCGTGTTGTCGTAGGCGAATACACACTGCGGCAAGTCTGGTGGTTGCACCAACTGTCACGACAGGTTTCCCAGCTGCGGGGAACGGAAAAGGTTCAAACGCATGCAGACATGCACAACACAGAGACTGACTGCATGCATACCTGTGCAGTCAGTGATACTTAAGTACCTTATCCCCATCTCTGTTATAGAGAGGGGGAGGCGAGGGGCGAAAATGACCCTCCAGCTAGCTTATTTTTTATTAGGTATAGCCCTGAATCCTGACACGATCTGTTGTCAAGACCGTATACTATCCAGCCCCCGTCAGATGTCGATCAGCTGTAATCCTCTCAGACATCGGGAAAATAATCTCTCTCTCTCACACACACACAAACACACACACCAATAGAGGCTGGAAACGGGGAAAACAAATTAGGAAAAGCCTGCAACATGCTGCTGTCGCAAGCTGTCTCGGTGGAAACCGGACGTGCGTTTTATTTCGTTTGTCTCGTTGCATATCTACGTCCATCGTCAGTATGGGATAATCTGCTTGAAGCCATGCACGTACCACATTCGTGCCCTTGATTTACGACTCCACTGACGAAACAATTAGGAATGCAAGAAAGCAGTTTTCTGCAGAGCGCGATTATATACATCCACGTACGCGCTCACTGCATGCGCGTGACACACGAGCACACGCATGCATGCACGTGTATAAACAAAACTCTACAGCATTCAGTTCGAGACCACCTCAGTGCTTTGCAAGGACGTTATTTATAAAGCATTCCCAGTTTGAAGGTAAATTACTCAGTCGTGGCATATGCAAGCACCAAAATCATACGTCTGGTCGCCCACTGAGAAAGAAACCTGCAGACCGACTTTACCTACAAACTATCTGTCATGTGACAACTTGTGTAGTAACTGCAATTCCGCTTTCTTCCACTGTGCAGCGCCTGTACCTTCACTAATAAGGTCAAGGGCAGTGACCTCTGACATGACATGTTGGCCATTGCAAAGTTGTTTCGTGCTGTTTCTCGATCCTGCTTTACTGAGAGAGAGAGAGAAAAAAAAGTTGGTAGCAGATGTTGATCAGTTATGGGACTTGACATAAATTTTCGACCATTCGCTTACACAGCTCCAACTGCAGCAAAAGTAACCTCAAGCAAAGCTTGTTTTTCGTTCCACAACCTCAAATAAATGGGGGGGGGGGGTTTGTAAGCGTACGATGTCACTAGATCTGAAGCGCTCTGATGCCTTTGAACACTCACTCCGTCGTCAAATCATCGCATGTATGAACCGTGCGCTTGAAACTCGATCGGCTGGTGCTCTTCTTTCCAGAAAAAAAACTGCAGCAACCTTAAAACGCATGTCATTAATTTACTATTCTCTCCCAGCTGTCTTCAAGCTAAATGTGACATGCGTGCGACGACGTGTGCACGTGACTGTTGCTGGAGGCAAATAATGGGAATGATTGCCATGGGAATAGCATCAACTAATCGATCAACCTTCATCATTTTATTGAAAAATGGAAACTACTAAACTACTTAATGCTCATAAATATCCTATAGCAGAAAAGCAGAATCCACTCCCCATACCACACACACGTGCAGGGTCATTTGGAGAGAGTAAGGCATATTTGAGGGCGAAGGGTTTAACACCTAGACCCACAGACCAGAGTTTGTTGTGATCGACAAAGAATTAGGCAACCGACCAACCGTTGTCTATCACTCATTGCTAACGCAATCCTTACATCTTGTATAGACCGCAACAGACCAACACCCTGAGGTTGCTAGACAGACCTGCATCACTAACCCAGCTGCCGTGTTTCGAGAATGTTGGCTTTCCTTCCCCTTTGTGGACAGAGTAGGGCAGGTTCTTTTTCTTTCCTTTTTTGTTTTTGGCGTTTTCTTGTTTTTGTTTTTTGTTAGAGTAGCTTGTGCACTCTCAACACCACAGCCGACACACACCCTCCAGCTGGATCACAGCTCATACATATATCGGAGCCACAAGCACACCGTCTTTAAACTGTCCTGAATGTTGATAGGACAGATCGATCCGTTGGCATTTTAAAAATACTCGGCAGGTACACCCCTTTGCCAGTGCAACTGACGTCTGTATTTGTGTCCCGCAATTTGTTCTGCTGATGGTTAAACGGCATGGTTAGAGATTCACTCACACCCAACCCACATCTAAAAGCAGATCATACAAATGATGCAAATCATTAAAATAAACTTTTTTTTGGGGGGGGTCGGGTTTTGAGTCAGAATGCACTCCCTTTTGACTTAGAATTATATGTTAACGTTAATGATGAAATATGAAAATAACAAAATCTTCTTTATCTGTAGCTTCAATTCAAAAGCATGATCTGATAAGTGGATCTTTTTCAGACAAAAAAGAGACAATCTGTCGACACCACTTTTTCAGTTTCAGGAGGGAGAAAGGTCAAAACGTATTCGTGGAGAAAAGAAGGGTAGACACAAGAAGATATACATGCGGACGTCAAGCTGTTGTTGCCCTATTTTTAGTTTGAATACTCAATGGGGGTAAAGGAAAGCATGATGCAGTCAACATGTGGGTGTGGAACAAAGTACAAATATGCACCCAAGTACATAAATCTACTGATATGTTTATGTATAAGCAACAAAAATATTTCTAAACTGTTGATGTGACAAGAAAAGGGATGTTGTTTATTAATACCAATAATTCACCACCAAAGGACCTCCCATGATAGGAATGGAAGGAAAAATGCGATAAAGGGTGTTAGGGGAACAGTAAACTGAGGAGAAACTTGTACAATAGAGAAAACTCCCAAGGGCCAGGCCTGTAAACAGGTGCCACATTCAGAAACAGAGGAAGTGCTGGATGCAGATCTGAACCCATGACCTTTTATGTTGGTGGCAAGAAAGCATTATTTCTATGCAGTAGGCTGCAGAGTAGTACAAGAGCAAAACCACCAATGTGTAGACATAATAAGACATTTTTAGTAAGGATCCTGCAAGTAATATTAAATATGAACTACATGCATGCCTTGTAGTGACAGTTTCTGGATGTCAAAATACTCTATATAGTTTTTCCAGTATTGGCAATCTTAACGAAATGGTAGTAATACTTCATTGCACTCTGGTAACTAGCACTGGGGATCCAAATATTAAATATCCTGTGGGAAGAGAAGAAAGTCCTCACAGTTCTTGAATTACAAGTTTTGATTTTTGTGACCACCATATGGGACATAATCCATCAACACACACACATACACACGCATGCAGTATGCACATATATATACATATATGCTGCCGCGCACATGCATTGCATACACACATGTACTTTTAAGCTGCAGACATTCAGAAAGGTGTTTGCAGTTTTGTTCCTTTTCGCTTTCGTTCATAGAAATGCTACACTGTAGCTTGGTGGCCTAGGGGAAGTCACTTGTTCGACGTATTTTTATATTCATTAGTATCACCCCACATGCTATCGCGACCCACTTACTGGTAGATTCATCAAAATCTTACTCCTATTCCGCACACGCCCCACCTCAACGCGTCGAACGACGAAGTAAATTAAATGCAGCGACCTATAAGACAGTAATGCCTAAAATATGTCCCATTATTGTGCAAACTATGATTGACGATCTTAGCTTTTCATATATCAGAAAAGTTCTGCTGCGACTCCTGGCAGAACAAGTCTCTCTCGCGGAGATATGTTCTCTTCTACTCTGGGTGCGGGTGTACTTCGAAGAACCTTGCTAAGAATATTTTGTACCTAAAATACGTGACCAACAATACAAGGAAACTGATCATATAAAGGCAAAACTCAAAAACATTAATGTATAGGACATTATCATTTCAAAAACCCAAACCAATATATATTATTGCACCCTCGTCACATCGTTATGGGCGTCATTCGACTTACCTCCCTTTACAAATTCCTGTGCGTCCATGCATCTGTAACAGGCAAAAGTAAAAGCAAGCAAACAAACAAAAACCTTGTAGCATAAATTCTTAAACCAGCCAAAAAATCAGTGAATTGTGGCCCCCAAACAGTTCTTAACAACATCATTCAAGATTTTTCCGATCTGCAGTTCTTCGATGTCAGTGCGTCGTATTTCTCTCCCCTGGGCTGTTGGCATTCCTCAGTCGCACTACTGTGAACATTCGAGCCTCACAGGAACCTCCTTTTGCTAGCCAACACTTCCTCAAGCATATACTAATTATGTCATCATGTTGAACCCACATTCTTTTCTGCTTCCATGTACTGCCCCTTTTACACCAACCACTAACCAGCTTCCTCATAACTATAATCTTTTTTTAGTCGTCCTACTTCATTTTAGCAGCACAATGGACATGGTCAGTTTCAGTCTAATTTAAGCTATTGGAACAGACAAAGTCAGACATTGCCTGTGAAGAAATATGTTACAATTGATCTGTATTCCGCTGAGCAGAAGTTGATTGTTTACTGTAACTGCAGTCGGTACAATGCTTAAAAAGTCTGGACAGGACACAACTTTTTATTGCTTTAGTAAGTGGATACACCTCATACAAGGTTCCCAACTAACATCAGTTAAACAGCTGCAAACCCAGGGATTGTTTCCAGTATCTTCTAATGACCTTACAATGCAGATTTTAAAAAAAACATACAGTGTACTGCTGTCACAATTAGAACTCATGATACAGGAATCATTTTAGCTATTTGCCATCAGCTTCAACGTTCCACTCAGTACAATGCAACAAGAAATGCTCAAGTTTTTAGACTGTCCTAATTACTTCCTCTTTTAAAGCTACTATAGCTTTCTTTCCTGGTAATTGAAGAACATGACTGTACAGATTTGCTGAATAATCAGTTTCTTGCATTCAGAGTTTTTGCTCATAACAAGGTTTTGCAAAACTTTTCTCCCTTTAACTATTCATCCAATAAAACCATTTGGTAAACGAGTAAAATGCTTCATTTGCAATGCATGAACTACATTATTCTATCTTACTGATACATGTACTGAAATCATCCGAAGCACTTAAACTTCAGCATCTTTGCATGCTAGCACACAAAGACCCATGCATAATTGTAGCTTTTATGCATAGCCTTGAGATGTGCTCTGGGGTTCTGTCACCCATCTATCTTTAAAACCACAATCATCAGCAAAAATAAGTGGATTTTTAATTGACTCTTTTGAATATTCATGACGTCAGCCATTCTGTTATATGTTTGGTGTACAATCTTTCTTGATTAGTGCCCAAGATATCACACTGAATAACAATTAAAGTTTTTAAAAAATGTGCGTACATCACTTTGAATGCGAAGTCGTAATACATTGTAATTTGTTTGCTGGCAGTGACCGAGATATTGTTGAAACCTGTTAACTTTTTGTAAAAAAAGTGCAAGTTTATTTCAAAACATTATGCTTGTTAGGGTTATTCTAACTACTTAATTCAGGTAGAACACATGCTTAATGAAAGATGCACCTGTCAGGCCATTTGCCTACTATTTTTCTAAACTGAGTCACTTTGCTTGAAGCATTATTTTGCATGCCAATAGAAACTTTTGAAAATTATTACTTTGCTAACCTCCATGTTAAGTTTTCTGTAAAAAATACAAAACTTTACTAAGTTAAATCTAAATTCTTCGAAAACACATAGTTTAGGCTGATGTTCTGAGTACCACATTTATAACATTCTATGATAGCTGTAAGATGATGCCACTGATTTGTTGAATATGAGTGCATGACAAAGTGAGTGAGGAATAACTGAGTGTGTGAGTGCACTTGTATCCACAGACCAACGTAGATGGATGCATATTTTGTTACACACAATTTTACTATGTTCTGTAATGACATAATTACAAAACTAATGGCAGAAATAAGATGGGATCATTTATTAGTTATTTATGACATCCACACTTATTGAATAGCTGCTCGACTGACACAACAGTACAATACACAGGTATAGATTATTGCACAAACATCTACTTATGTGAGTATACACTTATGCAAGTTATAAATTAAGAATGGGATGCACGAATAAAAAAAAATAATAGTATCATTTACCAGATCTTTGAAACACCCAAAAAGTGCAATCTTTCTGAGCCCCGATTACATGACATCAAATTAACAGGGCTTCATTATGAGTTGATCTGATTTGGTTAAGAAAATAATCTGTTAATATAAGCAATTCTTTCTAGTACCCTAACATTTGTGTCTAGTAGACTGCATTGTATAGGCTACCTGGTTCAAACTTTAATGAGTAAAAGCAAAAACACTGGAGATGCATAATTTTGGTTTAATTTTTCCATATAGTTTCACATATATTCCTGTCTGAGATACTCTCTGGTGATTAGCTTCTTATCTGTATACAGTGTATTCAGTATTGCAATCCTTTTTGCAGCATAAGCACATTATAAGAAAAAGCAGAATCATGAACAGAAAAAAGCAGAATCAGTAAGTTTGTTTGAAAAAATACCAGTGCATGCACTGGTCAGGAAATAATGAGTATTCCTTTGTATGCATTTGATAAAACATTTTCATAATTTTATAGATAAATACAAAGTTTTGTTGAATGTTGTGAAGAAATCAACAGTGGCATGTGAGTAAAACAAAGTTTCTCAATAGAGTCCAGCTGCAGATACTTCTTGGAAAAAAATTCTCTTATTCTGTATTTGCATCTCATCGTTGCTGTTGTGGGGGGAGGCGGGGTTGAGAGTTGTGGTGAGGAACATCCACACTATTCGCTGGTATGACTATGCTGCCTCAGGAATCAGATCAACATTACATTAAAGTAAACCTGCACAAACTAGAACATTAAAAAGTTTATTCAGATGTTGATAGCTATGTGAGGCACAATAATCCTAAGCCTTCCATTCATTCATTACAGGGATTGACTAATTTATTACCTAAATCTAAACCGAAATCTGTTGATCTCCGAGTCAAAGATGTGTCATTGTCACCGACTGAGACCGTTTAGCACTTAACAAACGTGGTGTAAACGAACATCATCACTGAACAACGCTTTAAGAGTATTTTCTACATTTGATAGTCGTATGTCAATAAATTTCAAGAAAATATTTTTCCCAGATATGTGGGGGGGGG
>SMGT01011170.1:235487-300430 GCA_004794575.1 Lanistes nyassanus
GGGGGGGGGGGGGGGGTTGAAGATTGTAACGTTGTTTCAGAGAGGTATTTGTTATTTCATGACCTCGCGAACGTTTTGGTGACGTGTTGGAATTCGATGTTAGAAATGTTGAAAACCTTATTGAAAAGGATCTTATCACTGAAACAAAACCTGACTGGGAACATGCATGCACGATGTGTTGCCGACTGTAATATATGAAAGAAATTACAATAGAATTTATTTTCTAGTTTCTTGATCCGTGTGTTGTCTGGCTGAAAGAAGGCTGGGGGAGGAGTATTTATTGACACTGGGAGAGTTTAAGGTATCGGAAAAATGTATGCAAAACATACTATTTCATTTTTAGTTAAATGCATGAGCCAAACATCACACAAAAGCTTATTCATCGACCTCAAAAGCAGTTATCAATGATAAATAGCTTTCACCGAGGTCTTTGAAGAGTCGCCATTGCTGACGTGAGGCTCTGGTCTTGAGAGTAGTGTCCCTGTAATTAATATATTCATCCGCATCTTTTCTCGCAAATTTTGTTTACAGTTTCTTTCGCTATGTGGCTTTTATTGCTGCTACGTACGTAATTCTTAGAAATCTGTGACAATATTTTAACTAAGCTTAGAAAATGAACGAACACAATCACAGCGCTAATCTCAAATGTAATTCACGTCGTACCGATCTACTTTTGAAAGCGGAATGATATCTAGATGTGGAGCTGCAGAATAAACCCAACTGGTAGGCAGCGAGCGTTCAGTTGGCCAACAGCAGCTGACGACGTTCGGTGGTGGCCTATGATGAGATCGCAGCTTTCCTACTACTCTTCATTCAATAACTACGACAGCTCTTTGACCCAGTTTGACACCTACGTTTTCGGCAGCGGATTATTCAATGGCTGAAGCGGTACTCTCGACAAGTGAAGTCAACATGTCAATTGATGACACAGACATCTCCAAGGAAGGAGAGTGCGACTCCGATGAAGTGAGCCAGCAGAGTTCGGATGGCGATAATACGGGTCCGCGTGAGGGGAGCGACGGCGACGACCGCAAGCGAAAGAAACGTCGACGAGGGCGGCACAAGGGAGGCAAGCACCACCGTAAGTGGAAACCGTATACAAAGTTATCTTGGAGCGAAAGAAAGCAAGTTGATGCGAGGGAGTCCATTCGCGCGAATCAGAAGCGCGAAGAAGCTTTCGCATCTGGTCATCCCGTAGCTCCGTACAACACGACTCAGTTTCTGATTGAAGACCACATCAAGAGCGAGGTGTCGCCATATCCCAATCTGGACAGTGATTCACAGTGTGGCTCAGAACTGAAGTCAGTCAAAGATGTGGACTTCAAGACCGCAGAAACTATAGCAAAAGTTGAACCGCCAGTAGACTTTCGTACTTCCAACCATCTGAAGGGCCCAGCAAAACCCACCGTACTTCCTGACGACGAAGAAGAAAGATTCTTGGAGAAGGAGTTCGCCATTACCTATGATAGTTTGCATTTAGAAAGACTTAGAGCCATGAGCAAAGAAGAACTTGTTCAAGAGAATCTTGAGCTGGAGAAGAAAGTGGAAAGAATGGAGAGGCAGCTGGCGATGCGCAAGAAAGTCGATCATGTCAAGGAAGGAGACAGAGAAAGCTCGGATGGTAATTCTTTGGGCAGCAGCAGCGAAGAGTTCATTGATTTGTCCAATGTGAAACGAAGTGACGGTGTTGAATCTGTTGGTGACTATTGCAAATAATGGGGATTTTTTTTAAATGTCTTCGGCCAGCTAACCGAAACTAGACGTTTTTAAGAGGTGCAGCAGACGACAGGCAGTGCGTCAGTGACCCCAGCCGTTCAGCGTATCGTAAAGGTATTCGTTGAATTTGTTGCACTCAGATCCTGATTTGGACCCCACGTTCTTCTTCGCAAGGTCAAAACCGCACGCAAAAGCCATAGTAACTCTAGTGTCCCGCCCGCGTTTTGAGATGGCCACGGTTTCTGCTGCTGCTGCCAAAGAGCGAACAAAGCGCAAGCTAGCAGACGATATTTCAGACGTGGGTTTCGCCCCGCGAGTGTGCCGTGTCGCGGAACGACAGAAGTTGGACGAGTCCATTCTGTGTGGCGATGGGATGAAGGTAGGCCTGCCTGCTCGTGTCCCCAGAACTTTGACGATGCCGGACTCCTTCCGCAGGGATGAGTTTGTGAGTTTACACCTGCGTTTTTGCCTCCTGTCATCCAGACTGGGCACACTTGTTTAGATTTGCTGTTGTCAAGGTTAACTATTTTTAAAGTGATAAAGACAGTAAAAATGAAAACCGGCATCACAAACGTTATCGCCGAATAGTCTGCTGCCGCACTGATCTGATTTCCTCTTCCTAATCCAGCAACAAGAACAAGCGAACAGTGTTTTTCCTGACGGGAGGCAGCGGAGTGGAAAAGGAGAAGAGGGTGGGTGGGTGGCTGTTCAGTTGTTTACAAGTTACCTGTACTGTAGTGTATTACAGTGTTTTAGTGAGGATTATATTTAATCTCATTGTTCGAATTCTTGGAACTTTAACTTTGTCGTTTTCGAAATTTCACATGCCATATAAATTAGACAACGTTTCATGTATCATTGAATGGGGCTGAGAGGACTTGCTGGCAGAATGTAATTTTAAAAGACAGCGTGCTACAAGAAAAAAATTTGAGTTTATAAAATATTTGTTCTGTTCAGGTACATTTGACATGGAGTGAGTGAGTTTGTCATTTTATCAAATGAAGGCTGAGAGTGAGAGTGATTATGACTATGAGAATATTCAGTTTGTGGTGTGCAAGAACCTGTGCTTGTTAAGTGGTCAGGTATGACAAAACGGATCAGTTTAATTTGGTGCTGCAAGAGAGCAAGTGTTTACCCGTTGCTGCCACAAAGCAAAATGAACCACTTTTTTAGTTTATCAGATTTTTATCAGAAGATAAAATGATCATAGGTGGAAAAACTGCATAAAATATGTAAATCCATCAATTGAGCTACATGCACAGAGGTTCAAGCTTGTCATACCATAACCACTTAAAGGGTACAAATGTAGTATCTGAATTACACTGATGTCATGAAATGTGCCCCCCCCCCCCCCACAAAAAAATTGTGTTGTGGGCCAAATTGCTTTTGTGGCAGAATCTGTAAGTTCAGTTCAGTGTTCTAACAAGATTTTGGCCTCCCCCCACCAATCCATTCACTAGCTGGAAGAATTTTCTTGTTGACTTTAAAGTTAAACTGTTTGAAAAAGGAAAGAACTGTATGAGCGATCTGTGCAGCAAATGGTGCTCTGATTTACCACATCAAAAGGATAGGTATTAAAAAATTTGCTGATATCAATTCATTACCATAGCACTTTCGAGTATTAAAAAAGTCATCAACCATTTCAAATACACCATTCTGAAAACTTATTATATGTATGCTTGTTAATAGGTCTAAAGGGGAAAAACTCAAAAAATGTCAAATTAAAATCAATATGTTTTCATATTGATTCTATATTTTATATTTTAGCAAATATTTGTGAAACATTTTGCCTAAGTCTTTCCTTTTTCAATGACTCCCCAGGTGAGGCTATCTTGCCCATACATGAAGGAGTTATATGTTATTACATACAAGTTTTATCTTGCATTAAAGGTTAATTACTGGAGTTGAATTTTGAAGCATGATAATGGCTGCCTGATGATGTGCGTAAAGAATGTGATTTTTTTTCAGTCAAACTTACCACCTTGCCTGCTTGCCGCTATGGCAGTGGTCATTTTAAAACTTTCCTGCATATACACATTTTAAGATGTTGCATAAGCAAGGGGCTGGTGCCTGGAGGGACAGAGACCACAATCGGAAGGGCACTGAGCAGGCATACTGTACTCCCTGGCTATACTCTGGTTTTCATCTGTCTACCACTAGTATGCAAAATCCACTGGGTTTTTTTTCTCTCGTCACCTTGCAATCAACACTTTTTTTTTTAAGGCTGCATGGTTTTTTATATGGTGAGGTAGGTGTTACCATAATAAAACAAATGAGGGCATCATTTAACATTATTTTTGTCAGTGAAGAGGAAGCAACTTATGTTGGAGACCCTCAGTGATTCCATTCTGTGTAACTGCATTGGTCAGACATAAAATGTATAGATGGGACTTGGAACACCTTTTGAGTTTAGCATATATAGCACAGGAAAAGGGATGATTTGAACAGTGGTTAACTATGTTTTGTGTGCTGTTTGCCAGTGTAAAGTTAACAGGAAATTCGGTTGAAATTTAAAAAAGAATAGTTGATGTAATAAATATCTGCTTACTCTAGCTGTTTAAATAGCCTGAGTTTCTGCTATTCATTTTCTTTAGTTTTTATCATAGAAATAGGCCAGATTGTCTGCACTATTTTATATATTGGTCACCCATAAATTGTGTACCTTGGGATTTAACCTGCTCTTGCCTCTCGGAACAGCAATGTAGTGATGGGGAATAAATTGGGTGCTCTTTGAAGGACCAGCAAAGCGATTGCACGCCATTTTACTTAGTAAAATCTTTGCGTTATCAGCTAAAAAAAAGTTTGTATCTCCAGCACTTGCCTGGCTGAAGGGTTTCTTCCAGGAACCAACTTTCTTTGCACTAGTGCTGCTGATATACAGTGTCTCTGCCGCCTGAATCTGTTGTCAAGGATTTTTTTCTTGTTCTGTGAGGGAGATGGAAATGTCTCTTATGGTAAACATCAACATTTTACCCCTGACCAACACCAACCAGCCCCCACACCGCCTTACCCTTAACCATCACTGCTCCACCTTTAACCACCAGTGCCCCACCATAAACCATCGCCTCCCTATGCCTAACCATCGACCACCCCTATCCCCACTCCCACCCCCTAACCCTCTACCCTGCATCCACAGGTGGGTGGGTTAGTGTTCTTTGTGGGACAGCGGGCAGGATGGGGATAGGGTTGGTGTGATGATTAGGGATGGGGCGGTATGGGTTAAGGGTGGGGCAGACATTGTTAGGGGTAGGGCGGTGTGGGGTACGGATGAGTGTGGTGTTAAGAGTAGAGGTGGTGATTCCAGTCTCTGGTTGTGGGTGCTGCTACACTTTTCTACAGACGCTGTACCTCTCCCCTGCTGGTCTAAATTTAGGCCAGTTTTTCGGACTAAACTTTCCTTAGGAGTCGTGCAATAGATCTTTTGTGCTAGTCCATTCTTACACCTGGACAAAGGGCTTACGCCAAAGACGTGCAACTGGCTCCAGGAGCCGTATTCATCGCCTTAAACCTGGTCGCAATCACGTGACGAGCCATCGGTTAGCGACCTTTGTTGAGAACAATGGTATGACGTAATTGGGATCGGTTTAGGCTTAACCAACCGCCATGAATACGGCTCCAGGGCTGGCTTGCATGAGCGTTCTTATCTCCTGTTCATACGTAAAGATCACGTAAAATTCACAAGCTATTTAGGCGCTACTGCCGCTTTTATGACGGAAAAGCAGCTACCAACGCTCATACGAGCCAGCCCAGGTCCCCTTAAAAATAAAACTGTTAAAACGTGTCCAACCAGCAACAAACTCACAGTTTCATTTGGCTGATCAAAACATTTGTAGATTGTTATGGCTGAATTTTTTTTTTTAAAAATTTTTACTTTACCGTGGTTGTCTACATTCTTTCAGACGGTTTGATTAGATTTCCTCTAATTTCGACTTTAGTGTGAAACTGGTGAAACTTTGCGTTAAAATGGTTACCCAAATAAAGGACGGGGGATGAGGGCTTGAGCTTAAATCTCATTTACTACTCCCAAATGACTCACAGTTTACAAGATTTACGTTGTTAAGATTTTTGGAAACCATATTTAGAACCAAACTTTCAAGACTGTGCGCATGCGCTGAAGTCTGGGCTGTGACGTAACATGCATTCGCGTTCCCAGCGGTAAGTGGCGGGAGGATTAACATTGCATGTTGGCGTTTGCACAAGTGCAACCCTGAACAGACGTAACTGAATTTTTGTCCCCTCGGACCATTCCACTTGTTGATATGAAAGAGTGGTCGTGGGATACAGGCAGGTGGCAAGAGACTTTACACAGAAATTGGTGGGAGTTGGCAGCAGAAGAAGAGAAAGGTGTTGGGCTGGGCAATGCAAGGTCAAGGATGTTTTCGCCTTTCCAAGAAACTGCAGAATTAGTAGATATAGGTATTTTTTTCATCATGAGTTTTTTCCGCCACTTTCAGTCTTGCAATTCTACAAATCTTGTGCAAAGAGAAGCAATTCTGACAGCATTTAAAATTGGGAACAGTTGCAGCATATTTCAACCATTCCACTTATTTGGCAAACAATAGCTATTTTAGTATTTACGTGCATTATTTGCCTGTGTATGCACACGCATGCTTTTGCCCGTGTCAGCAGGCGCGTGTGCAATAGTTTCCAATCTCCCTCGCTCCAGCTTGATAACGGTAACGGGTCCTCAGGTTTGGGGGATTATTGTAAACGCAAAATGTTGGGGAAAGATGTGATAACAGATGCCCGTATTTAGATGCGAAAATCTCCAGTTCGTAAAGCTAAATTGTGACGTCAGTGACCCTACGTCGACTGTAAGACCTACAACTCACAACCTGACATCACACTTACGGTCTTTCTTCGTCCACAACTCGATCCTTGCAGCCATTTTTATTTGCAGCTGCCAACGTTCATATACTTCCTCCAATACTAAGATTCTACCCCCACCGCTCGCACTCGCATTCACAGCCACATACATGTGCGAGAGCCGCCGCGTGGCGCACGCACGCACGCATGCATCTATTTACTTGACTGACATGTACAGGCACGAATCATGGGTGATATTTATCATTTTGTCGCCCGTGCAGTGCGGACATAGCTGTTAAGAAAGCATCGCTCCGAAGCGATCGCAGGATACAGACCTGCAGCTGGCTCGCTGGCGACGCGATCGAGTGCTATAAGTGCGAGGAATGCAAGGAGCACTTACAATATAACGTTTGTGCAGTTGACTGTAGGTAGAAGCCGTGACACCACTGTCAAGAAAACCTGCATGCCTCCACCTGTGCAGTCAGAGAAAGCTCGCACTAAACTCCATAGATCGTTCCCATTTCAACATCGAGACAACAGTGAAGGCCATCTGATCAAGGAAGTAAGAGGGGAAGCTATTTGCGGGATTTAAAGAACCCGAAATACCCAGGAGAAATCGCCAGCCAGGCAACACTGTAAACAGGTGCCATAATTATGCAGAGACGTGGGTGCCGGACACAGGATCCGGACCCACAGCCTTCTGGATCGTGGAAAAGAACTCGTTGCCGCTATATATTATATATATATACAAGGTTTCCATACGGATAGGCTGCACAGTTATCCTGCCTTTGCCATACCAGAAACAAAGAATTTCCGATCCAGCAAGGAAAACAGCGCCCATTGGCTGAAATGATCAGATGCCTAAATCAGACTGATCGCGTGACAACCAAGTTTGGAAGTTGAAAATTCCTAAAGCTAACGGGACTCAATCGTGACCTACTTTCCTCACACCTTTGGGGGGGGGTTATTTGTTGCTTAACGTCCAGCCGCAAAGTAGGTGCATATCAGGACGGTGTTGCTTAGACAAAGTTTACGTGCTGCCACACGTGGGACTGCTGGCGCAACACGGGCCTCAGTCCCACCCAGTCACATTATACTGACCCAGGGCCAACCAGTCCTAGTACTGTTCCCCGTAGTGCCAGGCGTTCGGCAGGGCAGCTACTAGATTGATAATTTTTAAGTCTTAGATATGACTCGGCCGAGATGCGAACCACCGACCTCCCGGCTCGAAAGTGGACGCCTTAACTAACACTAGACCGCCGAGGCAGTCGCACCTTTGGGAGCTTTGTAAGCCACGGGTTTCCTTGAGACCCCAAAAAGATTTACCACGAAGACGCTTCAAACGTATGGTATGTATTTTATACTGCATTACGATCACAGAGAGGACACAGTCGAGTAGTCCATTTCTGATCCAGTAAAATGTTTTTATTTCTAAATTAATGAAAGAAGAAGCTTCAGATGGAGAAAATATCTCAAGAATTAGCCTCATCTACAAACAATGGTATCACTATCTTTTAAAAAGTCTTTCGTTAAAGCAGACCCCCCGCCCCTTTTGATGTCTAATAACCACTTTGTTTAAAAAAATGTGTATAATGAAGAGAGATGGGGATATAATTGTAAACAGCAAATTAGCATGTTTCAGCCCAATCTATTCACGTTTAAAATTCTTTATAGTAATCTTTTAATGCAATTGATATAATATAATCTGATTTGAATTTGTTTTGTGAAAACATTTTCAGAGAAAAGTGGTGATAGTACTTTTTTTGAGGGGTTTGCTAAGTTATAACATAAAACACAAAAGTCTCTAATTGATGAGGTTTTATTTAATTTATTTTATTTTTTGCGAGAGATATCTGTTGATGTCCTTCTACGATATAACGCAGGTGAGAATTTCTTTGCAGAAGGGATTATTACGGTGAATGACACGATGAGGAGACCAGAGGAAAGTGACATGGAAAGACGTTTATTTAGAAACTGAGGTGTAGTTACAAATAGACCGGTACCAATGCACTTGATGCTGCGTACAAGCGTAAGGACCGACGGCGAGAAGGGATATTAACAGACACACGTACCACACCACATGTCCAAGTACATGCTTTTTTCGTGTACTTCCCATCACGACTAAAAATTTCCTGTTTGTTTCAAGGCGTGCAATAATAGATGCAAAAAGTTTTGTCGCCACGTATTGGAAGTATTCGCACACAGGCGTGCACAATCTATGAATCGTTCGGTAGAGAGTGAATATATAGCAGTGACGCAACTGTAAATTTATTCGCCACGTCATTCGGGACAAAGATGGAGTTTCCTAGTCGTCTTGAGTTCAGCAAAGCACGCACGCTGTAACTGTGAATTATAAGTTATTCTTGCATAACAATACAAAGTAATAAAACCACTACACTCCCGCTCTCTCTTCTTTCTCTCTCTCTCTCTCTCTCGCGCGCACAGTCACACGCACACACACCTCGCTTTTCTCACTCCCGTTAATAATCCTGTCTTGTTCAACCGTGGTGCCCTGATTAAACCATGTATTGTACAGTGTAAATGCTACACGAATGATCGACTATCTCCTCTTTATACTTGTAGTTATATAGATAAATTGATGTCAAAATGAATTGGTTTGCGGAATGTGTCTATTCAGCGCGCGCGCGTGTGTGTGTTTTGCACGCATGCATGTGTAGGCGGTTTTCTGAGTACTTAAAGATCTTGCGGGAACTGCATGGCATTGAGAGAGGTATGGGGAGGGGGCAAATCTGTCCTACAACTAAAACATTTTTCGGGTCTCCCAAAGGCAGTTCATATTTGGAAAGTTTTATGCGCATTTCTTAATTTCTTTTTGAATAAATTTTCCCCTCTGGTTGACTGGCCGCTTTTGCCAGTGTCCGTTCTTGTTTCTCGGTCACAGCTGCATGCAAGATGACCTATATTTCTTGAGGTAGGGTGGGTGCACACAGTCCGCAGCGTGCCCCATCCAGCAGACGATAATTATGCATAACAGATGAACCCGAAATATAGTCTGCTTTTAGGCTTGTAAATGTGGACAATGGATACCTGCACGTTCACTCTTCCTTGCTGTCCAGGTAGAAGATTATTGATCAAAGGCGCATGGTGTGGAGGCACTGTTTTGGCTGGTGTGATCTTACGGTCCATAATTGGAAAAAGTCTTGATATGTGTGCTTCCACCTAAGTGTGTTTTCGTCGTTCACAATTAAATACCAGCTGGGATGACGTAGTCTTAGCGCAGTTCAAACTCCCAAAAATGTCAACGCTATATGACATCATGGGGAGAAAGTTTAAGATTAGGGTCAAATTGACATTCTCTCTGAGATGCTCTAACGGAGGCCCCTTCAGGGATACAGTATTAATTTTAGCCGATCTACAACGCTCACACTAAACTTAGCAACTTACAAGTTCGTCTGCTAGAATATGAATTGTTTTTGAAACTCAAAGTAGGAAATTACTAAACTTTTATTGAAATATGTTTGCGAGAAAGACATATAGTCGCGAAGATTGCGCAGTGTTATCCTAGTGGCAGTAAATACAACCCCGACAGGGCCTCAGCAGACGCAGACCTTGAGCAAGGTGGCGTGTGTATTTTTAACATTCCAAGCGATGCATTGTGTGTTGCGGTTGTGACGCAAGCGCGCGTGTAGGGCACGTAGAATATCATCAAACGCTTATCAGAGAAACGCCGCTTTGAAATGAAACCAGTACTGCGGAAAAGACATCAGTCACATAAGACTTGCAAAAGATGCCATGCTTACACACGATATTTTAGATAGACGGCCAGCGAGTCTGTTTTGCTTTGCCCGGGCAACATATCGTTCCGCAAGCGTGTCCCGGCGTCCTGTGTGAAGGTCGTTTGGCCTAACAGAGGCGGTCTCAGCAGAGAACGACAAATTTAGGTAAAATGAAATGAACCATGCAGCAGTGGTTTAGTCCACTGTTATACTGTCATTCACTGCACGGACGATACATTTTGCACTGACGCTTGGTAACCACTCCTGGTAACCAAGTTGTCCGTACGAATTTGATGCAGACATGTTTTCTCTGTTCTCACCTCCGATCTATCCCTCTTTCTCTCTCTCTCACTCACATTTAAAACTTTTTATCTCTATAAAGTTTTTGAAGCAGCTATGGCTCGCATAAACAACATACAGAATTCTGGGCCATCTAATCAATGAGTGAGAATCTGGAAGGAAATGCGACCGTCCAAAAATTTCTAGTCCCAGACAAAACACGTCTATTTAATATCGAGAAAGACTGAACGGCAAAGCTGGATTTTGATCGACAGTAATTATTTGTGATAGCCGGTGGAAAGTACAAGTGGAGTACTGGAGTGGGGGCATGTATGTACGCGGATCTAGAAAAGCCTGCATGGACTTCATAGTGTGACAATAATGGCTTATAATCGGCCATCAGTATATATTTATACACGGATTGTAGTAACGCAACCCATGCATCATGTTATTTGGAACGTGACGTCACTTGGTAACCATGTTGTCCGTGCGAATTTGACGCAGACATGCTCTCTCTATTCCTTCCCTCTCTCTCCCTCTTTCTCTCTCTCTCTCTCCCTCACAGGGCGAGCGAGCGAGAGAGAGAGAGAGAGAGAGATTCTAGAGAAATGGGAGGGAGGGACAGAGACATCAGGTGCGTGTAGGAGAAGAATTATACCCGTTCATAAAACTTAAATGTACTAATGTAGGTTCTTCCCCATCAGTGAGCTTCAGCTGACGGAACCAATGAATGGATATATACGTGCTGCCAATATCGTCAGTCGCCAGTTCTCGGGTAAAGTATATATATATAGGTTTATTATAAGAGATATACTTAAGCCACAAATACATCTTATAGAACCCCATACAAGGACGATTCATAAAACAAAGGTGCCAAAGCTCTGTGGATTAAGAGATGGTTTTCAACGGTCGAAACCTTATTTCACTGTTCTGGTAACTGAACAATACACAAACCAGAGGGAGACTGGCCTGACACAGCATATAGTGCAGCCAAACTTGCGACCGTCTTTCTTAATCAGACGAACGTAGGTCTCCGCTGTCTTGCGTGACTGCGCCAAACTTGGTCATTGATTGTATCGGACACCCAGTTTCAGCAAACCAGCAATCGTATTCGTCCGGTTAAAAAAGACCTTCGCTTTAAAAGCTGTTCTTATACAGTTCGACTTAAAGAAAACAGTGGTATGTAGTTCAACAGCCCGCAACGAACATTTTATTCGTTTGGTCTGTAGATGAAAAACTCCCCAGAATTCTTTCACGATGTCGTACCAAAAGGGGTTTTTTTTTTGTTTGTTGACAAGATAGGCTATGCGTCTGGTTAGAAGGAAAGGCAAATTGTAAGGCATAGACATTTTATACGTCCGTGCATTAAGGTTTCACAATGTTCGTGCATGAATAGACTATAATGACTTGTGGGTTAAGAATATCCGCTTGACAAGCAGTAGATATGCAAAATCCAGGGGATTATACCCTTGTTATGAATTGCAGTCCACGGCCACACTTATCCCCCATGAAAATCGCGTGCGAATCACTGACGTCATAAAAGTACAAGATTTCTCCATAGCCTGAAAGATATTGCAAAGATAATCCTTATTGCATAGTCCACTTTCTGCTCCCCCGATGGATCTCAGAATGACATGAACGCAATTAAATAACGTTAGGTATGTCTTGTTTTCACGATGTATGTAGAATTTCCATCCCATGGATACGATCAGCGTAGCTGTGTTAACGTCAACTGAGCAACAACACATAATGACAAGGAGGGAAGAGGGTGCTGAAGCGCGCTGAAAGATGAAGGCGCAGAGAAAATTAAACCCCCGACCGAAAGCTCTGTAAACAAGCAGAGAAAATACACAAACAGGACACGAAATCCGAGCTCAAAACCCTAGCTCTGTATATAGCAAGTACATGCGTTGCACTTACGTACGTTAGAGGCCGGGCCTAGCTGTAACTGAAACGTCTGACGTAACCAAAGGGATTTAAGTGGACAAATATTCTTAACCGCGTAGATCTGTTGGTCACACCCTCACGGTACGTACGCGCGACGTCAAGCGATAGCTCTCAGAGCTCGCAGTCTGAAACAAGTGTGTCTAGGGTTTCAAATAAATATTTCTTTGGTAGAGAGCTCAGTCCAACGGGACTGCATCAAAGATCTATTTCAACGTTTTGTTTTTTGTTTTTTTTGGTTAATTTGCCCTTCTAAATGTGTACATGTATCTACACGCAGTATCTGATCCCGCAAATTTCGACGAAGTTAAATATATTATAGTATTTGTAAGGTTGGCCCGTTTTTATCTTATCAATTTAGCACAGCAGAAACTGGCAGTACTTCCCTTCGATCGACACGGCAAAGGCCGACTTGTCAACGTGGACGTTGCACGCACGTATAAGCGCGTGTCACGTGCGAGTGTTTTTGCGCTGACCGAAGTTGTAACACGTCCTGGTTTCTGAAGTGTATGGTCACGCCCGTGTAATGAGATAATGACATAATGTTTGCTTAATGTAAGATGGAAAAGGTGGTTATCTCACCTTTTGACAATGTGAATGTGGCTTTTCCCTAGCCGACACGACAACTCATTCACATTTCACAATGCAAGCGAAGCGTCGTCTAATGCTGTATATTGAGTATTTGTGATGCAAGCCATATTTTCGCATTCAGGAAGATGGAGGGGCCATGCAATGTCGGGGCTAAGAGAGGTCTGTTTGGTATCTGACCGCGTCACATGTCATCTACAAAAAGACTTAAATACAATATCTGATATTTTTAAAGACAAGAATAACGTGTCAACGAGATAACATGCGACAAAAACAGAGTACATTTAGGAATAATTATTTGTGCAGAATTTTCTGTTGGCTGTTGCACAGCTGAAGGTCCAGTTCAAGGGAGACAGCTCCAGCGCAGAGACAGAGCTTTCCATACTAGGAGAGAAAACTCCAAGAAATGCATATTTTTACTCCCTTGCATCCTTTATTCAGAAAAGAAATCAAAGACAGATCTTCAGTGATTTTTAAGAAACCTTTTTACATCCACAAAACATGTTCTATACTGAACACTCGCAACAGTTATCCAAACAAAAAGATTTGTAGTCACCCACATGCATGACAACAAAAACTGGATCTAGTTATTTTAATGTAAACTTGATAATTCAACCAAATTACTGAAAAATCTACAATGTAAAATGTACTCCTTCAGACCCTAGGGTTTTTGAAACCTTTTAAACTGAGTTGAACAAAGTGTGACCTGACAAAGTGCTTCCTAGTTCGGCACAAAGATTACAGATACGTAATAAGATCGCCGACTTCTTTGCCATATATAAAAAAAGCCGACTTAATCCGCACCGCCAGTCGTGGGTTCTTCTATCCGCGCGACTACTTTTCCGCATTCGGCGTGCGTTCTTCTATCAGCACGACTGGTCGTGGGCTTTGGGGGTACAGTCTTCTTATCCGCACGACTCCGGGGCGCGCGTTCTTTTATCCCCATAAACGGTCTTGCGCTTGTGAGGTACTTTCTTCTATCCCACGACTCCACGTCGTGCGCTTTCGGGACGTGTTCGTCTATCCGCCCGACTGGTCGTGCGCTTTGGCGGTACATTTTTCTTATCTCAGTTTTTTCTTTAAAATAGTTTTTCATCTGTACATGCCTCTCTTCACTATTTTTAACTATTCTACAGTTCCAATCTATTTTTTTCCACAATCAACTGGCACCATATCGTTTCACAGTGTTCCTATCACGGATCTCCATACAAGGCTTATGGAGATCCGTGGTTCCTATCTAGCTTCCTGAACTGTTTTACTTAATTCTTTCCATGCTGGCCTGACTTTCACTAATACACCATTGAAGTCCATCATTTTTGACCCTGTTAAAATGTTGGTCTGTGCTTTGTCTTCACCATTCTTCTCGTCTAACCTGGCTGACCCTACATCAGCTGATGCCCTTAATTTGACTTGACATCCCCGTCCCGACACGGTACCCGCGTGCTCGAGACCGCATACATTGCCGACGGCCTGGCATATCACGTGTCTATACTGAAGACGGAAAATCCTTGGACTTTTCACTAGTTTCCCATTTCACTCCAGCACAGCGCCATCTTATTTAGGAGATCCACTGCCGGTTATGCCAAAAACTGCGTGTAATTCCACTTTACACGGTCCAAACTGGGATAGAAGCTTTTCTGTCCTTTAAGTTTTCCCTTTCTGCGAAGTTTTTTAGTAGCTCTAACCTTAGAGGTGTCACATGTCACTCCTATAATAGTTTGTCACCTGTCACTCCTAGCCTGTTTGCCCCTCCCTCTCTTGACAGCTGGTAGGTGGACGGTACATCATAACCAGGCTAATAGCTCCACCCAGCCTAGGCTGGCCAGAACTGGTTTGAACTAGAATAAGGTGGTTCCTGTGAACGCAGGGCGTGAGGGCACAGGGTACTTAAGGAAGGGGAAGCGTGAGAGATAGGACACACACTCAGAATGGGACTAGACACAGGAGAGGTTAATGCAGGAAGACCAAGAGAAGCGGACACGTGTAGACCCACGGACCTCTGCCCCTCGCCATCTTAGCCAGGACGTTGAAAGAGCCTCAGCTGTACTCACGCTAAATACACTGGGCTGTATTTCGCCGACACGTCTACGTAACAGACGAGTAAGTGACTGCTGGATGTGCCTTATAAGTGAAGGACTGCTCTTGCCATAAACTATTTTAGAGTCTGGGACTCGGGTTTAAGATAGGGGGTTTTATCCTGCCGGGGACAGGAGACGTCATAAGCTAGAGGCCGGGCAGACTCCAAGAGGAGTTAGAGGGAAGTGCTGGTCGTTGCGTTGTCACAAACTTTGTGGTTGGGTCGTTGTACAGCTTTAGAGCTGTGTATTGCGGTAAAGCAGTTGTTTTAGTAGTGACAAGAGTAGGTGCTCTGTTGTCGGTCACTTATTGTATCTGTGTATAGAGCGGGATCATAGGCCGTGTCACAGTGTGATTTCCCCTCTGGCTTTAGTTTGATTAGTTTCTTTGTCTGATTCCTCGTGGAATGACGTAATCAGCCAGCATCTTACCCTAGACACAAGCACAGTGATTCTCTGTAGATATATTTGATGCTGTCGAGTCAGTGTATGAAATATATGTTGAATAACGGTTCGCTGCAGTTGTGTCTTTTACGAGGTTGGGGGCTCTTGAACAAGAAGTGTTTTGCCTGTGTGAGACTGAGCGAACGTGTCAGAGTATGAGAATCTTTTCCCTGGGTAGATTTCTCTAGTTATTCACATTATTTCATAGTGTCGTCACCCTTTGGTGTAGAAACCATTGACCTGAGGCAGTAAAGGTTTTGGTGACGATTGCTCAATTAAGTCTACATTTACGAGATCACCATAAAAGTTTGTTCCCTAATTCTGGAGAAGTCGAGTCCAGTAAGTTAAGGTACAGCCCGTCGTGACAAGAGGATCCAACTGAGAAAGGGTTCTCCAAACCGGTCGAAAATCTACTGGAGGAAACAAGACACAGGTCCGCTCATCTCAACTCACAAGTTGTGCCTGACGTCGCGTCTAGATCACGTAAGATCACGTGAGGAGTCTACAAAGTACTATTGGGTAAAAGCCTTTTTTTCCCCCATTTACGGTTAAGAAAGACATTAACAGATTGGTGGGATTTGGGGCCAAACTAGGGCCGACGTCGTCTGGTTTCGTGTAATGCAGGGGTCGCCGAGGTAGGAAGCGAAATTTAGTTCCAAAAGCGCGGGAAAATATTCAAGGTCGGCTTAGTGCATAGAGAATTGGCGGGAAAGTAAGATTCGGGTCACGTTCGCATACATTCGCGTTGACTGCACAAAGAAAGCTAATCCAAAATATCATAATCCAGTAAAGAGATGGATTGAGTCTAGCTTTATTATTGAAATGTTCGTGGATGAGATGTTGCCATATTGTAGCTGTCTTGACCGTGCTTATGTGACGCACTTTGTATGTAGCCATTTTTATCTTGTCAGGGAACCACAGTGCAGAGGGATGGTTTCATGACAGTTGCCCTACTTGTGCAGTGTTTGTTGCCCCAGCAGTCCTTAGGAACCTGCGTTGCCCTGGTCAATGTCAGGAACTTGCATTGCCCCAGTTCTTGTGGTTCCAGGCAGTGGCGTTCTTGCTAACGGATCTGGGCGAGGGCACCAAATTTGAGTTCTTGTTACGTAACGCAAGAACACGAGAGTAATTTTTTCAGGTGTTGTATTTGATTTATATTTACAAGTGAGACGCATTTATTTAATAAGTTCAGGACAGAGCAAGTATTTTTACATCTTGTTCTCTATACCTGATACTAACGATAGACCTAAACTGATTTCACGAAACAGCTCGATCGATCATTTGCAACGATTCAAAATTATTGCTTTAAACACTTTATTGACAGTCAAAATCCCCCGTCTATACTGTTTGCGTTTACTTCGGAGAGGTGCTTGCATGGGTCTTAAATGAACTCGAAAACCAATCTCCCGTTAGCAGTACATCTTTATTCAACGAATCGCGACATCTTGATTTACCACCACTGAATAAATATGGTATTATGAATTTTTGCGAGGTCTCATTCAGTTCATGAGCTTCAAGTCAATATATTAGATAGATTAATATTCGTCTCCACTCAGTACAACAAAATAGGATGGTAGAAAGTCTGCCATGATTTCACAGATAGGGTTTCTAATGTAAACAGGAAATGCATATGTGAGATGTGTTGGTTATTGGTTGAAAATAATCCATCTACCTCAGCATCGCCTAACTAGAAATGCTGTAGATATGTTGTTCGGCCTTCAGCAAATTTTTTTTTAAAAATCAAGAAAATAACCTGGCTTAACTACATAAGGGTGGTACTGTATAAGTTTGGGTTTGGCGTTGTTTGGGAACACCAGGGAGTCGGTGATGTAAACATGTTTCTATAGGAATTCAAACAAAGACTTCTGGATTATTATAAACAAGACTTTCATAGTAAGATCTCCAGTAGCCAGCGTTTTCCACTTACACCCTGTTTAAAGCTGATATTTCTCTTAGTGGTTATCTCTTATACGTCAAACATATAGGCTTTAGGGATGCTCTGACCAAATTAAGCCTAGGAATTACCAGTCTGAATTGTCATAAAATGTTTACATGTGCATCATACTATGGAATGTCCATACTGTCATTCTGATGAAACTGAACTGCACTTTTTATTTGTTTGTCCGCGTTATGACGACTTGCGGAAGGAGTACATCCCTATGAAGTGTTATTGATATTCTTCCATGTTTCGATTTTCTGTACTTATGACCGATAGCAGTCCAAGACTTACACGAAGCCTACCTTGTTTCCTGTATAAGGCAGTACAAGGGAGAGAGACAGATACACTTAGACCTCTGCAAGCTCAAGTTACACGCGTGTGTGTGTGTGCGTGCGTACGCGCGCGCATGTGCACCTGAGTATTCTTGTTTCTTGATAGGCATGTATCGCTTTAATTGATAACTGTATGGTATTGTCACCTCCTTGATATGGACCGAAGTCCTAACCAATAAAATCGTTCGTTCGTTAATGTAAACAGGTCGGTACCCCAAAAGCCATTTAGCCATCACCGATGGGGATAGTATTTTCCGCATTTTGCTGCATTCACTTAGATACCTTTTTCAACGCAGCGTTTACAGAGAATTCACACTAGATGGATTTCAGGTAGGAAGCACTTTATTGTTTTAAAAGTTTTCTTTTAGCCTGCATTGGAATTTTGTTTTTATCGGTGATAGATTTTTTCCACATTTTTTATAAAATATACCAAAGGGGAAGTTGTGGGGGAAAATCCACGTGGGCGCGTATAGTGCACAGTGACTACATAACACCAAACTATTTAACTAAGTACTATTTAACATTTTTTCAGTACGATTTTATAATTATTTTGATGTTCAAAAATTGATCTTTCGAAATACGTAGATTACCGCACCTGTGATAGTTTGCAAGCAGGATTTATTTCAATTGTGCTGAAATCTGTGGCCTGCGACCGCAGTGGTACTATGTCTAAAACCTACTGAGTACAGGTACGCACCAGAATACCGGTAAACAGCGGTATTCCCCCCCCCCCCCCGAAAAAAAATCTACTCACTTGTCGCACGGTGTCGCCGGGTCGCTGCAGCGTTCGAAATAATCGTTTGTCAAAATCGGCACAAAATCGCGGGACGCTGCGGCGATGGATTCTGTGAAAATCCCAGCTGACATTGACTCAGGATCAAGGAAAATCTTGAGCCTCTTTCTCTCCAATTCAGATCTGAGGCGCCTGCATATTTTGACCATTATCATTCCCATCCTGATTCACATCCCTGGATTGACACACACCCGCACATTAAACTCACACCCTGTCCCTTGACACTATGGCTTTCACCCTGCAGCCTGGATCGCACTTCCAATCCTAAGGGCCCCGCCACATCTAGGTTGAGGTAGGTTGATGTGAAATGGACGTCTTTCAGCAGTGAGAAACATTTATCTGGTGGTGTTTTTTGTTTAGGCACAGACTCATTTTGTATGTAGGAACTATAGGGTTAGGATATGTTCTATGACTTGGTGTAGTCTGTAAGTAATTGTAGTGTCAAGTGTTGAGAGATAGTTTGACTTGTATGTACGGTTTTCAACGGATTAGGAAACTGACGACACTCTTAGTGCAGACGCTGACGGACAGCTGACATAGCGATCAATGACAGACGACCTGTGCCTAGACACATCTGCACTGGAAGGCTGAAGAAGGATCGGCCTGGTTTTTGTTAATCTTCCTGCCACGACGGGAGGTAGGCCAACCACTCCATGGGAGTTTTTCTGTTTTATAACCCAATTCTAGGTTTTTGAATGTATTGATGGACACTGTGGATAGTTGAAAAAACTGCAGAGAATGTGAAGTTTAAATTGCTTGATGAAAAACGAACATTTCTGCGTATCAATGTGAACAGGATTTTGGGAAGAACCGAGAGGCTTTGTGCCTGTAAAGTTGAGGATAGATATTTATGTTATCGATGCAGACATCGCTCCAATACAGTGTAAATATTACGACGGAGAAACTACATTAGGTCCGTAGGACTTATGGAAATACAGTGAGCGCAATGTTTAGTTTTGCTCAGAATGTTGAAATCCCGTGTGGATAATTGACTTTTTAATACTTGTCTGTGTGAAAACACGTAGCAGAAGGAGAGCCTAGATTGGACAACGTACTGATATTCTAGAATAGACGAAGGTTAGAGGATTACAGTAACTTATTAGTAATTTAGTTTGTCGATACGCGCTACGATCTGCGACGAATTGGTGTAAGCCGCTGTGTACGAAAGAATTGGTAAGTGCGTTTGGATCAGTGAGCGAGTGCGAGCGTGTAGTTCAATAAATAAGACCGGGTCCTTTTTAGGAAAACTGCAACGTCTCGTTTTCTTGTGTTTGTGAAGAGTCGGACGCAAGACGAACACGCCCACACACCCTTGCGCATGCTTGCTTGGTGAGTGAAAGAAGTAGGGTGACAGAAAGACGAGAAAGCCGCTGGTGTGACAATCACTTGCAGTGAAAATTACTGACTTTTCTTCGATCCGCTCTGGCGTCTTACGACAGAAAGGAAAGATCTGCGGGTTCATTATTGTCAACACACTCCGGCACACGCGCTCTCTCTCTCTCACACACACACACACAGCTGGTCCTGCTCATTTAAGATTCTGTCAAAGCACTACAAATAAGTCTAATAAACTTAATCAAATTTCTCTAGACGGGTTTATTTTTTGATGTAAAAAGTAATTTGAGTTTATATGTATTTGGTTTCTTCCAATAGTATGCGGGTAGCAGCTAATTATACCGTCGTTCAGCTTTAAAGAAATCACATATACTTGTAACCAATGTCGCCAACGTTGCATTTAGTGCACAGAACGCTCATGTCTGGGAATATTGTCGTATCGTTTCAACTGTAAAGGGAGATTATTGTTTAATGTTCTAAATCTAAATATTGGATAGGTAAAGAGAGTGTTATTGGAGTAATTATTTGTGCATAACTTTCTGTTGGCTGTTGGACAGCTGAAGGTCCAGTTCAAGGGAGACAGCTCCAGCGCAGAGAGCGCCTTCCTAGCTAGGGGAGAAAACTCCAAGAACGCCACATTTTCGTCCCTTGCGTCCTTTATTTTGAAAAGGAGGATATTGAAGACATATGTCTACAATGAAGTTAAAAACCTTTACATACACAAAAGATGTTCTGTACTGCAACACTCACAACACTTGTAGAAGCATAAAAGGCTTTGTAGTCACCCACAGGCATGACACAACAAAAACTGGATTTATTATTTAAATGTAAATTTTAATAACTGAACCAAATTACCTACAAATACAGATGTCTCATCTATATGACGTTCAGCATTTCTTCAGCTCGTGGACTTTCTGAAATCTTTTAAACTGAGCTGAACAAAATGCGACCAAAAAAAAAGTGCATCCAGGTTTTGGAAAAGTGGAATTTATCCCCTCTACCTACTTGTTTATCTTTCAGTCAGCTTGGTTAAAAGATACAGCTCTCTAGCCTGGCTCTTTTCCTCATACACCGTACACCATACAGAAAATGATTAAAAGTGAGGAACAAAAGTAGAAGAAGTGTCAAATGACAAGAAGGCTCAAAACTGATTACACAAACATATTGTTTGCTTTTTCACATTTTTTACTGCAGTATTCATCTCTTTGACATCGATACATGAACACCAATACATGAATATTCAAATAATTTGACTTATCTATTTGTTCTCTTGGGTAGCTATTATCACAAGGAAAAAAGAAAGCTTAACAGTAACTATATTAATTTTTTTTCTTTTTGTGATGCATGCTTTAGAAATTTGTAATTGTATGCAAGTCTTGAAAGATCCTTATCCAAATCGTTATAACCAAAGTATTGTATAAGACTCTTTAAAAAAATATACTTTCCCCTCGATATATTTTCTTTGCATTGGTCATACATTGAATGGAAATTGAAGAAAAGCCTAAAAATGGACAATGCATTTCTTGGTTAAAAATATTTGTTCACATGAAAATATTTTTAAAACACAGCAAGAAATTTGGGGCTGTGCGGTCAGAGAGTTCATTAAGTGTTGCAGGATTGAGGTGGATTGGGTGCCAGCAATATTACTATATACTGAAGGAAGCAAATCAGCTTGTCAGGTCCAAATGCGCACAGTGTTGTCGCTTCCACCAGACACCATGAACTCACCTGATCTATCAAACAAAATGCACTGAACAGCATCCTCATGGCCAGCCAAGCAGGAAATCTGAAACAATCAGACTGGCATCGTTTAAGTAGTTCATGTCCACTAGGTGAATAGTTCTGTGACTATGACTGTCCACAAGAACAATGGTTGTGGATATTCCAAAAAACAATAAAGACTCGTACATGTACATCCAGGGAACTGTATATACAGGGCACAACCCTGATTGAATTTTAAAAAATTTACAAGTGCTTCAGCACTTTGTCCAAAAAGCTTTGTGAGTTTTTTTCTTTGAGCATTTCACACTGTGGTTAAAAAAAGTCATCCTTTCATGGCTAAAAAAAAGGAGCAATAATTAGCAAATATCTTTCCAAGAGCAGATGCTGCTGCAATAAAATTTCAGCTCACCTGACCAGTAGCAATGTCATACAACTTGACACTGCCATCATTACTGGCAACAGCGACTACCACACCTGCATTAAAAACAAACATGAGATGCACGCAGGTCTCCAGCGAACAAGGCTTACAGAGACAAACATGACGAGGATCACCAACCAGAAGAGCTTTATATGCAGTTGTATAAATACATGTATGTACTATTTAAGCACACCTACAATGCCTACTCCAGTCACAAAATGTGAATTGCCTTTTTAAAAAAAATATATTAAAAGGTTCATTTAATTGCAGCGTATTGAAAAGAAAGAGCTGAATGCACAAATCTTTTTCTAGAAAAAAACAGCTGTGGGTAATATTATTTTGTTTCATGAAATAAATGCTGTCTGGGTTACAAGCCTTGATTGCGTAAGAAATCACTTGACATGGCTCCGAATTCAAAGCCCACATGCTCCTACTTAAGGTTCAATTTGGTTAAGATGAGAATTTTTCTTGCCCCTAAAGAATGTGTTAAGGGAACTTCACTGTGCTTATTTATATTTTTCAAGGGATATCTTTTTATATGTTATGAATTTAGATATTATCAAAAACCTTATTTGAAAATACACATATGTACTAGGACTTGATCATTCATAAACATCTATACATTCATATTCACATGCATTCATACTCCCTTACATATTCACACACTCACTCGGGGCTGGAAAGATAATTCTTTTCGCACTAACTGCATGCAAGAACTTTTACCAGAAAGAAACATGCAGAAGAAAAACTAGAAAGCATATGATTCAAAAGAAATGACGATAAACTATACACCGTAAATGCTCTACAACCTGTAACTGGTTGTAGCATCAGGCCATAAAAATACACGTTTACAAAAACTGGTCATGTAATTTATCATTAAGAGGGTCCAAAATTCCAGTAACACTGGGAATGCATGCCACTGAAGCAGGTAGCAAGTATTAAAATGTTTTGGGGATTGGCCAAGAACAGCAACATAACTGATGCTCAGCTGCAGTAGTGTAACGTAGTCTTTTTGCAATAAAATAAAACCAGAAAAAATTGTCTTCTGACCTTCTTCTGGATCCTCTATGTGAAAAACATTTGCAGAAAAGCAAAGCTGCATGTGGATAGGTATCAAATAGGCTAAACACTTGACTTAACACCATTAAAACAATTCTGTCTTTAACTTTTTGCGCTGTCGCTGCTTCAACATATGTCCATCTCTGCTGGTGCAGACCAGTATAAACAGAGGAAACGTTTCTTTTTTTTTAACCCTTGTGTTTGATCCGTTTACTACCATTCCATATTACCCTCACACAAAAATCCTTATTAAAAGGTAAAAAGTATCAGTAAATAGGATAAAATGCGGCATAATGGCATAACTGAAGAATAGGGGCTTATGATGATAGTAAATTTTTAAAATCTGATATGAAAGAAATATCAAGGTATACAGAAACGCACCAAATGGGTTGAAAGCAGCTTTGTTTGCAGGGTGTGGTCCCAGATCGATACTTGTCATTACAGCTATTTTTCTGACATCCCAAATTTTCAAAACACCATATGCATCACATGAAGCAACGGTGTCCCCCTGAAAACACACAGAGCTAACAATAAATTATAAGATGCCAAATCTTATAAAATAGTTCAAGGCACACACCCTCACATGCACAAGCACAAAAGAAAACAAGAAATGAAAAGGAGATCTTCATAAGCAGATTTCTATACTAGAACAACTTGCCATAAACAAAGTTCTTTTGTAAGGTAATAACCAGGTCACAATAGAAAATTTTATACATACAACTGGATTTTTCAATTTAAAAAAATGCTCTTAATCTTTATATGCATGGGATTTTCCTTTCCTTCGTATGACGTTGATAAAGGCAAAGAAATTTGACACACCTATAACAAACTTCTGTATGCTCTAAAGCTTATAAGTACACAATGTTTGCTATACATCAAAACTTAATGGTGCTTACCCGAGGATTAAATGTGGCATGGTTGACAGAGTGCAAGTGCCCATAAAATGTCTGACCACAGACCCCCTGAAAAATGACAAAGGCATAATATATACACCAGTCAAGCTTTGTGGGGTTCTTTCCCATTACTATATCTTCTTGGTGGAAACAAATTATATAATTTTTTAGGTGGGGGGTGGGTGTTGGGTGGGGATTAAAAGTAGGTAAGGGTGTTATTATTTTATATGTATAAGACTCTTTGTATGAAGCGTTAAACAATACTTGAGGATGAGTGGATACGTATGCATGCCTTATCCTTACTTTCAAAAATTGTCATGACATAAGCGTATTTCTTTTTTATGAGACAGCTGCTTGAAACACCAATGTCCAGTTTCACTCACTGTGCGTGCATCCCAGATAGACAAAGTCTTGTCAGCAGAGCTGGATACAAGTAAGTTGGAGAAAGAAAGGAATTCCACACTGTTCACAGAATCGACATGTCCTCGAAGTGTGGTACGGCATCGCAGGCTGAAATCAGGCATAAACCATCGCACTTACAGGCAACAGCCTTCAAGTTAGCTTTTCATAATCACACTAACCAGGAAAGCAAGTTCTCTCAATAGCAGGTTGACCTGCTGTTCATTAAAAGAGGGGATGAAATGAACAGCCACGCTGAATTACGAAGGGCTTAAAAAATAGATTTTGTGATAAGCCTAAAAAACCAACAAGCATTTCAAAACATTTTAGAAGTGCAATATCTGTCACTTAAAACTGGGTAGGGGGAGGAGTTGGATGGCTTTCTTCGTTGACTAACTGAGCAGGTAATGCTGTGGGATCTGCTGCATATTCTGCCTGCAAAGAAGACTTGGAGATTCTGATGACAAAACCATCCTTTCCCCAGCGGCCGAGCAAGCTTGAAATGCTGGAGAAACAGAAGCACAATCTAGATAGCATATAATAATGCCTTCCCAAAGTTAACTCAATCCACAAAAAATGGAACCTGTTTAGATCCCATATTTTTGCTGTGCTGTCCATGGAGCCAGTGACCAGGAAATCTCCACAGAAGTGCCAGGAGCAGCTCCATACTGTCAACAGAGAAACGAAATGCTCTCCAATGGGTGGCTTGAAAATTATTTTCTAGGGACTGGAAGCCTACAAGATGGAAAAGAAGGGGTAACTTTGGGGATGTCCATGTTCATGAAAGCATGTTCTGTGCCCAGGTGTTTTAGGACAGTAGGACCATTATTTCTTTGATGTGCTGCACAGGCTACTACATAAGTAGCCCAGGCTCGGAGCAGTTAGCGCTTGTCACTAAGAAAGATGAAGAATAGTAGGTCTTGTGTTCAGACTGTCTCAACTGCACATATATCCTATGCATGTAGCACTTGCTGAAGGCTTGGTTACATAAGCAGCAAGCACCATGATGGGCAACAAAATTTGTGAGAACAGTTCTGAAGCCATTTCAGGAACCAGCTGCAGAGATTGTTTCCTTTGTGTTGTATGATTTGGAGCCTGTTTAGTCTTTGAGCTGGCAGCAGGAACTGGTGCAAGCACTATTTAAAATTTTTATTCACCTGTACAGTTAATGAAAATGTGTCCACTGTTTTCTGTGCTATACTAATTTCACATGACCAAGATCTATAAGCACAATCAAAACTTTGTCATTTCACATGGCTGACTGACTTTTTCACTGAAACAGTCTCAGAGAGAGCTGCAGCAAAATATTTGTTGCAGAAGCCTGCTTCTGCAACCATTGCCTATTGCTCGTGTGCCTAACCCCTGACAGGGCCTGCTGCTTAGCATTATATAAGCTGGTTGCTAAAAAACCAATGACCAAACCACCCAGGGTGGATTTTCCAAGTGTCTTCTGTATCTAGCTTCCATCCACTTCACCCTCTCGCAGACTGGGAACCATCTAGGGAAGACAGAGAGAGGGGAGACAGCGAAGGCAACACAAACCTGCCAAGGTGTGGTCAGCGAAGGTATGAGTACAGCCTGGCTCAGTGAAGTTCCAGATCTTGACAGTGGTGTCACCACTGGTTGTGGCCAGCGTGGAGCCACTTGAAACACAATTTACTGTAAGTTACTCACTGAAGATCATCTAAGCTCAAACCTGACAATCTCCAGATGCCAGCTGAATGACTTATTTGAGCTTTCAAAAGTGGAATTTGTTAGTTTCCTTCACATATCAGTAACAACTCTGATCATCCTAATGAGTTCCAGTATGATGCATATGCAAACATACATATATGCATATCTCTCTCTCTATATATATATATATAATTTGATGTGTAAACTGAAGCAAACAGCCAGTGTTTGGGAAACACAAGAATAGGTAAATGTATACAGGGAAGGCAGCACTGTCCCTTAAGACGGTCATATAGTTAGTTTATATAAGCTTAATCTGAGTTGTATTAGTTTTACACTGATTAAATTTCTGCTGGGCAACTCATCTCATTTGCACCCTTCCTCATAACCAAGTTTTTGCACAGGCACTTCTCACCACTTTTGCCTCATGCCTCCCTAGACGTAGCCGTATATCTCAAGATTTGTGGTGCTAGTTTTCACTTCATCATCAGCACATAAATCTTAGTCACTGATATTGCAACAGTTTATTTCACTTGGTGAATGACTTCAGTGTATATTAGGATCGGATAACAAACAGCAGAGAAGAAGCACAACTTCTATACTGGCTGTAGCCATAATGTGCTCACCTGGGGTGGAAATCGCAATCTGACACCCATTGGGTGTGACCTGTGCCAGTGAATATGAGTTCACCAGATGGGACAGCCCAAATCTTCCAGGTGTGGTCGTCACTGCTAGAAGCAAGGATCTGCTTGCGAGGATGTAGAGCAATGCTGCACACAGTGACAAGCATGCATGTGGTAGGTTGGGTTGGGCAGTAGATATGTACTACACAAAGCTCGGGTGATAACAGATGAGACCAGCTCATTAAAGTCCACAGAACCCAGTCATATTCACCCTGATTTACCATCATAAAGCTGACACGAAACTGAATCCACCTTTCTACCTGGTATCCAACTGTTCAGCAACTAAACTGCCATGCCACTGTCTTCTATTTGCTTCTGTTGAGACTCATGAATCCACTATGTCTTTATCATCTGTTGTAACTGTGTTCAGAGTAACAGGGCTCCAAACCTACAGAATCTGCAGAAATTCTGTATGGCCCTTACCATCAGCTTTTCTAGCCAAAGCAATAAAATGGAAGCAAAACAAAGCACCCCCAGGCTAGAAAAAGAACACCCACCTGCTGACAGGCTTGTCGTGAGCACGGATAGTGTTGGACAGATGGAAATCTCCAGAATGACGGCTATGGCCAGGCGGTAGCTTCAGGTCCAGGTTGGGGTTGATACCGTGGTCAACAGGAAAACTGGAGTCCTACAGAAAGCTTGTTGCTTTATTCAAACAGCTGTGTTTTCCCTATTTAATACATATTAACAAATAATATCAGCAAATAATTCTTATTTCAGTCTTTCCTTTTCCGCTTTTCCTCCCCTTTTTCCTGTTTTCCTAGTACAAGCAGTTTATGGATGGAGGGGATAAGCAAGGATCTGTAATCACCATCACTGTCCTCGTCATCCAACAGTTTTACCGTTCTGTTGCATTACCAACATATCCCAGCTTAAAATGCAAGCCACCGTTTTCTTATGGTCTTGAAGTTCACAAATCAAGGTTGGAAAACAAATTGTCTTGCACATTGTCCTGTCTCATCTTTTCCTGGATGGAAGGATGGGTGTTACTTACTTTCGGGTGGCGCTTAAATTTCTCAGGGTATTCTGCCACATTTCTGCTCTTCTCTGCCCTCAGTCGCGCCTCTACCAGTGCACGCTGTGTTGGCCCCATGCCTTTCTCATCTGTCACTGAAGTTCGTGCTAGTGCTGCACTGTGACCTGTTCAATTACACACTGCGGCAACTCAGCATGGTATTGGAAGACAACTGTTCTTGTACCATTCAAGACATTCAGAATATTCTCATGGGAGAACCTCTTTGGAATGAAAATTTTGAACCGTATATTCAGTATATGAGATTTCACATGATCTCAAATTTTGCACCAGTCATCAGTGATTATTAATATTACTAATAAAGGACAATAAAAACAACAAAACTGAATGTATACATATATTCAACTATTCTTACAAAGTTTGTTGTCAGGTATTCTCACCTTCCTATGATGTACAGCAATGTTTTAAAAAGAAAGATGTACACAACAATGAACATGGTGGCTATAAAATTAAAACTTTGCCATGATTTACATATGCATTTGTCATTCCATGATATATAGCAGCAATTTTTTTACTATAGCAACGCTGCCCATTTTATTAAAAGTCCAACTGAACTTTTCAGAATTTGAAGACAATCAAGAGTGTCAGATATTCAGATATGTCGCACAGTTTCACTCAAGTATTCTCAAGATAATGCTACTGTGTTTAGCCATCATCTTATCAACTTGTATGTTCAAATCATGAATCCTAATATTGAGCCTTTAGCACAAGGGAATGTTGCAGCCACCCTCCCGACATGACAGAAACCAGAAAAGGGGTTGGCTAACAATGATGTCATTTCACATTGAAGTGATTGGTCTGTGGCTGGCAACGTGATTTTTACGATGTGAGCTTTTGTTGTTGTTTCCTGCTGGTTAGTACTCAGCCCACGTGTAGTTTTGTGTGGTCAGTAGTTGTCCTAAGAGGAAGCAATCGCTGTAAGGGCAGACGAAGAGAGATACGTGCTTGAAGTGTTCATGTGTGTATGCAGTACTTACTGTGGGCGAATAATTGATGGAATAACAGTTTCATTATATTCCAGTAAAACAAACAAAAGAATGGCATACTAATAAATTAAAGTCGTAAAACCAATCATGAAGCATTGGTTTCATTAGTAAAACAGGACCCAAAGGACTGTTTACCACTGCCATATTTGTTTCCAAACATGCAGCCTAAAACAAGTACTTTAAGTTTTGTTTTTGTGGAAAACAATAACATTCAGCACAAAAATTATTTTGTTGGCCAATCTACAAATTTCGTGGTGTCAGATGTAGCAGTAATGAAGCAGTCTAATTTTTCTATATTCCATCGTTCAGAAAGATTAAGTAACAAAACAGTACAAAACAATGCTGCTCGTAATCATTAAATAGTTTAGTATTTTAAAACAATTGCAAATAACAGATCTGTAAATTTTAAAAGTCTTCATGGAAGTGGAGATATTTTTATTTATATGACGAATACTATGATTTTATTTAAAATAACTTGTTAGTTTCTCTTTTGGTTGTGGGGAGCTACATTTTAAAATTAAATCTTCAACAAGAACATGATTTATTGGAAGGATTTTGGACAGTTTTGAAAAGTCATGTGGAGGTGACCAAGATGAATACCGACAGACAACCATCAAGTGAGTCAGTTGCTAAGCAATGTCAAGGCAGTGCACTGGTGGTAGTGGTTATTTAGAGGGACAGTGCTTCCACCTCGCGGTGATTTCGCACTATGGGGGATGGGGTCCTATTACTTAACTGAAAGAACCACCAGACTGATAGCTGCAGTAAGATGGCCAGTGCGGACAGGCAGTTTAATTAATGTGCGGGGAGATGGCCGAATGGAGTTTGCACAATGTTTAACTCCAGGAAATAATCCTTGGCCACACCAGGATTTGAACCAGCAACCTCCATCTGCTAGTCTGCAGCTCTCCCAGCTGAGCTATCCAAGACCCCTAAGGCAGTGCACTCAATTAAAATTAGTCAAAGATACCTAGGGCAGGTAAGAACCCCAAGCAGCAAGGCTCATGTCTACCTTACAGCGTGACACGTGGCTCTTCCCCAAATAACTGTCAGCGTGCACACAAAAAAATCCACCTAAAGTAAACCAATCCGAAGTCCAAGTACTCCTAACCTAACAGAGAACCTCAATCAAAATGAACCAGTATTTTACTTTGTGAAGTAGACTGGTTGGTCTTGTAGCCTTCCAAGTTCTTAATCGTGTTTTGGAGCCCTACGATTTGTCCGGCAACGCGATCCCGTTCCAGCCTGACCAGCATCTTCTCCTTCATAGCCACTTCATACTTGGTCTTCAGCTGCTGCAGTGTGGGTTCGTACTGCACGTAGTGGCGTTTGAGGCGCTTGACGTCGTCAATGAGCCTGTTCTTCTCCTGTACCACCCGCTTGTGGTGCATCCGGTGATAGTCCCGCTCCTTCCTCAGCTTAACATATGTCTCCTTGGCCTTTCTGAAACGGTGAAAGTTTGGGTCTCAACAATGATGACAAAAACCAAAAAAAGTGAGCCACAGCAAGACAAGCCACAAGTAAGGAATGAGCCGACAAGACTGGAACGTCAGTAGAAAGTCTGTAGAAGACACAGAATTTAAAACCAGAGTGGTGAAACATAAAAGTGCCTTGACAGCAGATGGTGAAATGACTCACAGTGCAGCATTCCTAAATTTGGCAACCTCCTGCTTCAGAAATTTGACCTCGCTGTCCAGGTCACTGTTTTGACTGTAGACGTCTGGTACAACACCAATGTTTTCTTCATGGAGCAGGCCACGCTGCTGAAGTTCATACCTGGAAGGTAGGTTTAATCAGTTAGCACCAGCACCTTTGGTTTGTTGGCTTTGTGTTTTATTTAGTGGTGTGGTAAGTCTGTCCCCACAACTACAGGTCACTGGCTCTTTATGAAACAGATGGTAATCTTCAGTTAATCTCATTTTTGTTACTCTGCCTTTATTGGTTCTGCTGAAATAAAACAATATGAGCTTGTTACTTCGTACTTCTACTTCTCTGCTGGTGCTCTTGGCATCCTTTTTATACTTTTCATTCCACTGTAGTTTTATTGCTGGTTTAATAGCTATTTTAATGTTAATGTCTGCCCCTGGTGTGTTTTCTATGTCCTGCACATTTCTTTGTTGTGATGTAGGTTTCACTGTGCGGTGTTTGTGCACTTTTGTGTAGATTTGACTGGATGATCTGCAGGTAGACATTGTACAATAATTTGCTACCCTTTTCTAAATTATTAATTCTGTAGGTTTTCATCCTGTCTCCTCCAGCAATTCTAGATTTGGGGTGCTGAACGGGACTCCTAGTACAACTATGAGTGCCCTAGCCTGTGCCGACTGTGCATACAGTAGTCTTGCTGTTACCTGAGCTTGGAAAAGGATAATTAAGTCTTTGGATTTGTGCCCCAGCTGTTCCCTGTGACTGCTCTTATGAAATTTACTGCCTTTTTTTTTTTTAGCTGAGTTTACTATTTCATTTACATACAGGGACCAGCTGGAGGTTTCTGGAAAAATAACTCCCATAAATTGTATTTGAGGACTATATCTTATGACTGTTTGGCTTAGTTTTAATTGTGGATAATCTACTTTTTGGTTTGGTCGTTTAGAGATTATTGCTTGGGCTTTTTTTAATGAAAGGCATCTGATCTGCAACAGGCATCACAGGAAACAGCTGGCACTGCAAACAAGTGCCACAGGCAAAGATGAAATCTGCATGGTGCATATGGTTCTCACTGTTTTGGTGATATGTTACTAATATGTTACTCTTATATTGGATTACAAAACCAACCAACTAACGCCTTCAAGATGATGGTGATGCACAGGTGACCTTAACTGTAAATCAAAAACAACAACAACAAATTCACGTAATGAGAAACTGACAAAAATCAGTAAATTATAAGGCAAACAGGGAGACAGGTGGAAAGAAACTCATCATTATTCATTTAAATCCTATTACTATATCCACTTGCAGACTATACATCACAAAATAGATGCAGAGATAGAGACAGCTAATTTGAAATAGCTAACAAAAGAAAAGTCACAGGGTGCACCATTCAGTCTGGAAGCAGTCCAATGTCCTCATCAGGCCCATGCGCACAAGAAAGTTTCGGACAAAGTCATCCACCACTTCTGGCTTCTGGACAAGAGATGGCTTGACCACTTCTGATGTCTGAATCTGTAACAGATTGGGGGAAAAATTCATGTAACAGGCCACCCAACATTGCATTGCTGACATAAAGTGTCAATTTACCTTTCAAGACATCCTGGAAGTTGCTAAATTTTCCATGAAAGCAATGCCAGAAATCATGAACTTCACAAGAATGAGTTTAAGAATCTGTGAACAAACAAGGATTAGTGGGTAAACTGTGCTAGCTATATTCAATATTCAAAATGGTTGTGGAAAAAACAATACCCCAGCCTCCTTGTCCTCTGCAGCCTCTCTCACTGTTCTGACAGCAAAGTCCAGATCCTCATCCAATTCTGCAGAAAGTTGTTGCATGTTAGTTGACAGTTTCCACATAATATCTTGGCATACATCACATTAAAAAATACATTTATAATTTTGAAGTTTGGGGTGAATGTTTGATATGTTGCATTATCTTCAGAAATAGAAAAATAACAACTGACTTTAATAATTCAATTATAATTACTGAAATGATCTAAGAGGAAAAAGACAAGTAAATTTAGACATGGCTCACAATGTTTAAGTGCATACATATTAAAAGATATGAAACTAGGGGGGAAAATTCAAGTCTGTTTACATAACAGGGCTGACCTAAAATAAAAAAATATATAAAACAGGCTCGCTAAACTAAATACATATAAATCTTTGCATACACGGCAGCATGATTATTCACAAGAGTTGTCAAGAATACTGATCTTTATATTAATGTTTCCATATTTTCAAAAACTTATAAAATAATATGATGTTTATGTTTGTGTTTGCACAGCACTTTTTTCACATTATTTTTAAACTTTTCTTTCAACTCCATTCACCTGGAGGTATGAAATCCTCGTCCACAGGAACTTCTTCATATTTAAAGTGATCGAGAGTGTCATCAATCACCTCTTCTCCTAGAAATCATTAAGGATCTTACTATAACTATAAAAGGCTGCAAACAGAACATGTCAAATTTCTTTTCTCATGGCAGGTTTGGGATCCTTTTACAAACAAAATATATGAAGCACTCGCAAACAATCAGAACAGATATGTTTTCGCAAAAGGCATAATTCATTTCAATATAAAACGCCAAGAAGGCGACCGAGTCTTTACTTCAGTAAGAAGTAATGTAGAAAGGATACTTTCCAAATAGTATTTGTCTGCCTCTTCCACGGCCGCCATGCTGCTTGGTGGTTGCTAAGAAGATGACTAAATTCGCCTCAATGGAACGCGAGCTCATCCATGGGGAGTAATTCAAAATTGCTTCATCTTCAAGGTTCGTCTAACAGACGTTCGATGTATATTTTTTTTTTTAAAAAACGGGACAACCAGAAAACCAAATATTTCTATTCCCCATCTTCTCTCTTCCGTCATAAAAAACGAAGATACACCCCTACGTTGCTTGCACTTTCCGCGCGGAAAAAATCTCGCGAGAGTATCTGCGCTCTTGCATTTCGGTGTTTGAAGTCAGTAAGGACTTACTGTACCCGTTCCACTTTCCCAACTAAAGCTCCACGCCTCCACCTAAAGATTTTACAGTACATGTATGTACTGTAAAATCTTTGCTTAGATCAACGTACAGCCTGTCCCTACTTTGCTATCTAGTAAACAGTAATTTTTGAAGAAAAAAAGTCTATCGACTGAAGTAGTTTTTGTGTAATCACAGCAGCTGATCGAACTTAACTAGAGTTTCAAAGATTCAGCTGTTCAGAATGTTACAATTAATTATAAGATAAGTTGCTTTTCAACAGACTTTTAGAGTATTAAATTCCTAGAGTATCTTTCCTGACTGGAGCCTGCAACAAAATGACCCATGTAAAAATAAGTTCTGAGCAAACTTAATTAGTAAATTTCAATACTCAATAAATCGATCTATGTAAAAAGTTCGACTGGTCCACTAGTTGTACCCGTGTACTAAGTACCACGGACAGTGCGACATGGCATACAAATAAAGTAGGTCGTACGTGTAACCATGAACAACAACAACAACAAAAAAAACTCCGATCGACCCACGCCTGATTTCTCAACAATGATCAAGTATAGAGTATTTTGCCCCACAGGGTCCATATTGTATTGCTTGCTTGCACAGGATCGCTCTCACGTCACTGTGACGTATATATCCAGAATACGGTACCCCCATGGACTGTAATGACAGTTCATGTTAGGGGTACATAGGTACGTGTTCTCTTTGGTGAGTGACCCTGGCAAGCAAACTTGCAGCTTGCAGGAATCAGTTTTAACCGACTGGAGGAAAATGAGCGACGCAAGGACGTCACACTGTTGAATTAGCGACTATACGAACATCGCTTGTGCAAGTAACTCGATCGCTTAGCGATCGATTTTTCTCTTTGTAGGTGCACTGAGGGGTATGGGGTGGGGAGCGGGTTGTATTGCGTAGAAATGCATGTTAGTCAATTTAAACAGTACCTTAAAAGAAAAAAATCAGTGTTCGTGAACCATACATAATTTAGATGTGAAAAATAAATTTGCATCCGGTTCATGATACACATTCTCTGCACGCGCCACCTGTTTACAGGACTTGCCGTCAATGATTTCTCAGGTTACTTTTTTCCCCTTCCTTTTCTTTAACGCCCTTCATCACTCTACGGCTACATGGCATTATATATAAAGATAAACAATAAACAGCCTGCCAATCCGGCCCTGCGGGTATACCAGGTCTACAGCTTAAGAGGAAGCAAAGTGAAGGAAAGCTTATTTTAGGCCCACCATGTGCACCGCCTTTTCTTGCGACCTCGCCTGGGATGGATCCATGCTTTCAGTGCAGGTGCGAAAGAATGCAAACTGCATGAAACCCTACCAGACAGGACTTTCCTAGACCATTCACTTGAATATGCGACCTTAGCCTCTCCCGTGACGCGCGCGCACACACATACCCCGCTCGCACGCATGCACGCACCCCACCCACCCACACACACACACACATATGTGCAGAGAGAAAGGACCTGCTGGATCCGCCTCTGCTTCTATCTCAGCCCAGCCTGCGTCGATCGGACGAGATCGCGAGCCCCGAGATGGCTGAGGAGTTGTCAGAATAAAAGGCGATTTTCACCTGATAATCGCCCGAGCAGAAAATCTGTCTGTCGGAGACTGGCGGGCAGATGATGGTGGACCTAGGCAGCCGGAAAGCCTTGACATGAGTTGCCTGTCATCTTCTAGTTGTTACCGTGTTTGTCCAGCGTGCAAGGGCGAAATAGCTCTCAAACGCGTGTGCGTACCCCCCCCCCCCAATACACACAACAAACGCACACACAAATAGATGTTTCCACTTCATATGTACAAGTGCATTTATTTGAAAAACACATAATGCGTGTTTGCACACACACACACACATCTATAAGTTTTGTATGTACCTAATACCACACACACGCGCGTGGACACAAAAACACAAAAACGCACAATCACGCATTGACGCACAAGCATGCACGCTCGTAAACGCACTGTCACACATTACCACCACAAAAAGACGCATTCGCGCTCATTCTGACACCCCCCACATCCACATCCACGCGCACGCACACACTTACACCGGCACACATCAGAGGTTACTAGGTAGCTCCGTGGGTCACAAGAATCGTAAAAACAACGACATAAATTATGTGGGCTGTCTGTATCCACCATTTGAAGTCATATTTCACGCCGGGCTCTTACGCCGCACTAAACAGTGGAAATGGCTCCAGTGACGGCTTGCAGGCTGACGACATCTGGCCGAAACGCCCACTCGCCCGCTGGTGGAGCTGTCCACCGGTTTCGGCATGTGACGATCGTAAGCGATATGCACAATAGTGTCATCCAGTGACTGTTGGTGTCATCATGTCACGGCACAGAAAGAGGCTGTGGTTGTCTGGCGTAGGGGAGAGTGGAGGAGCTGGTAGGGGGGAGGAGGAAATGAGATGAAAATGGGTATCTGGTCTTTTGGTGTTTCCAATACATCTACGTGTGTAGGGAATGTGTGTATGCGCCCATGCTTACGTTCGTGTGTTTTAAAGTGTACACATGCATACATGCATACAGGTATACATAACATACGCACGTACATCACATGTGTTTAAATGCGTATATTTATATATCCTGCATGATTACATGAGTTTGTATGTGTATATATGTACCTCGTTATAAGAAAAGAGAATTATGTAAGTATATATTATGCTCTTGTATATTCTATCCTTCAGCTTAGTCTTTGCATAAATGCACATTACACGTAAGTGAAAGTCAATGAATGGTCTCTGTATCTACACATGTATCAAACGAGTAAATAGGTATTAGGTACGGTACGGATGATTTTTTAATAATATACACGTATATGCATATGTCTGAAAAAGGAATTATGCATGTAATTTGTCATTCTGGATTCTGCTTGTGGGTATGAATACATATTATGCGTGCAGCCGTGTACCTACAGTAATCGATGTATTTGTCTATGGCTGCCACCTAATAATGTCACACTCTTTCTCTGGCGCGTGGAACGCCGAGTCCCTGCCCGGCGGACTAGAAGACTGCCAGGGATATCAGACTTGTCTATCAGATCTTGCTCAGGAAAGAATGCAGTCAATTAGGGAATGAGACAGGCCGTAAAGGGGGGGGGGGTAACTTCAGACTCGAGGTGTTCCGTACTGACCGATAGGCGGCAGACGGCTAGCAAGTGAACCTCATTATAAGAAGGGCTGTGCAATCTCCGGAATAGATATCGTTGTATTAACCCCCCTGGGATTTGTGTTTGTAAGTTTAACGTCTGCAAGACGAGTGCTTGGAAATGTGCGATCAAGAGCAAGAGAGAAAGAATGAACATTCTTGTTGTAAACTATTTCCATCCTCTACCGTCCGTACAGCGCTTGAACAGCATATGTTAGCATAATGAGAGATATGATGTACTTATGCGCATATTTTTTATAGGTGTATCCTGCAAAAAGGCATTGTCATTTAAGAATGTAAAAGACACCATCTTCGTGGCTCTAAACACACCACTAACGATGTCGAGGCAACCACGTGAGGCTTGTCGCATCATAAAAAGAAAGTTGAGTGTAATGTGGAGTATCGTGATCGGGTTCCACGTGTCGGAGACGGAGGAAGGGAGCGAGAGAGCGAGGGTGGGAGGGAGTCGTGGCTTGAAACAATGTCTTTGGTGTTGCACAGGTGCGAAGTTTTCTTTCCTTTGTAAACGAAATTTCCAAAGTTCAATTCTCTGAACGTCCTCTCTCCCCCCCCCCTCTCTCTCTCTCTCTCGACATATTTTCTAGTCAGATATCGTCTTAATGTCCACGACAGATAGGGTTCTGTTTCGTCAGTTCAGTTCTGTCTTCACACGGGGCTGAGCTGATATAAGTTAGCTGGCTGCACCGTCATCGTCTGTTCTGAAATATATATTATGTGAAACGGCCGGCATTCAACTACAGTTTTTTTTAAACTTCCAAAAGCGTGCTAGATAGTAGGCACTTTTGTACATTTTTGTTTCCGGGCCACTGCAGCTAGTCGAGATCAACTGTACACAATAAAAATAAATTTCGCCAATGCACACGAAGCGTTTTGCTTTAAACTGGGTCTCACACTGTAGCACGTCTGGGATGAGGCACAAGACTATTCTGTGCTTACTGTTTTATCACAGATGCGTTATCAGATATGCTTTTTCATCAGATGAGGTTGTGTTTATGGTGGCGGGTTAATGGCGTGTAAAGTTTGACGAGTCTAACACAGTGCGCATGGAACTGATACAGACGGGGCAATAAAAGTTGTTTTCCCACTTATCCCTCTTCCTTCCTCCCTCCACGAATGAAAAACACAGGAGGCACAGAGGCGATCTAGTTTTTATAATCTCGAAGAACACCAGTGACGTTCTTTAGTGACGCTAACAGTAGGGGTACTGACGTCACAACATAAGCCGTCACCCAGTAGAACTCCTCTCTGAAACCCTCTCCTCTGCTGTGTGCCGTTGAATCTGTCTTTTTTCCCCTGCAAGGATCCTTGATTCCATCATCAGCTGGCCGGTTCCACTACTGCAATCAACTGCCAGTGTTAAAAGGGACATTACGCGGCGGCAAGACTAGAATACATCAATTTGTATTTTGTGTTGCTAATTCGTATGGGTTTGATCAGGATTTGTTCATCGTTCATATCATCTTTGTGAATTGTCCGCTGCCATGCGATATTCAGAGAAAGGCCTCCTACCACTGTCATTTGCACCGCCCGAGGGACGCACAAGAAACTAGGCCTAGAAAACATTCCCGGAGAGGAAGTGTTTTTCCTCTGTGGAAAGCGGCATGTAGTGCTGTGGGTAATTAGCGAGTGTACCAAATTAAGTTACCCTAATAGAGCGCGTACTTTTTTTACGCAGACAAAAACACATTTATCATGCGCAAATGTCGAGATTGATTCTCCGCTATTTTCTGTAACCTTTATTGAAGAAAGATAAAAAGATGTGGCCGTCCCCGTTTTTCTTATCCGCAACAAAGACCGAAGCCCGCAGACCCAAACTAAAATGCAAAGAGCAGTTAGGGGTTAGGGGTTAGGGGTTATCCGACTTCCTAGCATCTTTAAGGGTCCCCGTGCCACTTTCACAGTGGCTTGTAATTGAATTTTTTGGTTTTATTGTGAACTCGATCTCCAAAATCTGCTGTCTGCAATCTGTGATTTGTGATGGCCTCTTCCTGTGATCTGTGATTTTTTTTCGCTTATTGCATGTGTGATCTGTGAAACGGCAACAAAGTCTTACTGTGATCTGTGATGGTACACGCCCCTCCCCATGGGGGTCACCAACTGTTTCTAAGCTGCATTTTATTTCGTTTAGGTCCACAAAATTAGGAGACTTGGGTCTAGAAATTTTTAAAAAATTGATGACAATGAGGTTTTGCTGGTTAACACTACAAGGATCAAAAATAGGGATCGAGTGACGACCGGGCGGAGACAGGGACGCCAGTGACCACAGCGGGCTGATGACCACATCCACACACCAGACCATACCTGACCTGTGTAAAGGTCATACGCAAAACTAGCTTCCAAATCGCGCCACCGTGTCTATCAGTTTACGCAAAGGGACCGTGCGCGCGCATGAATCGTAAATCGGTTCATAAACTAGGTGTCGCCACAGTCTCAGCGGGATGCAGTGCATGGGTTATGACCACCACAGTACGAAAGTTAGCCTGGCTGTAAACCCCTGTTCTGTAGTGGGGATCTGCAGATTTGTCGTACATAGATTAGGACTGTAGTAATAATAAAGCCGTGAAGGAACTAATGCTATGAAAGTTACGGGCATATCAGGAATATCAGCAGCAGTAATTATATGCCCTTTTTCGGTTTTTAGATAACAAGGAACAAGCCAAACCAGTTATTAAGTGTTCCAGACACGATATCGGAACAGCACTATATTGTAACGTAAATGCTGTGTGCATTACTTGATATATTCTTGTTGTCGGTGTCGCATAGGGCAGTGTCATGTCAAAAAACGGCTCAAACCATGGACGATGTAAAGACGATGTATAGTACAGAAACAGACTACCGGTAACATCTTTAGAGATATTCTGTGGACGTCAACAGCAGAAAACCTGCCACGTGGACGACTTCGTGCTGGTTATCCCATCTCAAAAGGCTATGTCGGGCGATAGTCTAAAACCACCTAAAACTATCAGACGATAGCGGGGCGATCATTTGTAGACCTCCAGCACCATAGTCAAAGTAGTGATGGAGGAGAGGGCTACCGGATCTACGCTACCTAGGTAACCAGTTCCGCCCGCGCAACTAGTTCTGGTAAAGGTTGTGATCTGTTTTAGGTCGTAGGACAATAGGGTGCATGAGTCCGCCACTTTTAGGTGGACAAGCGTCGTGAGGGCAGTGCCCATCTCCTCTCCCCCACTGTTTTACCTCCCTTGACCCACGTGTCAGGTACCCATTCCCAGCCGGGTCAACTGGGGAAAATGCAGCGCACGTGCATCGAGCTAGTGCCTTCGGGTTCGGAGGCTAGCGCTCTAAACACTTGGGTATCCGCTTCAGCAAGAACACTAAAATAATACTACTGAATATTGAAGTGTGAAAATCTTGATCCACTGAGAATGGATGTCTTTATAGATGGGCAAAAATGCCGACTACATCATTTCCTCTATCTTTGCGCCACTGTTTCCATAGTACAGGTGTCAAAAAGATCCGTCGTATCCGGTGCACTGCGCGAAAATACGAGTTTACACATAGAGGAAACGCATCCTGAATGTCGACATGTACGCAGATAATACGTGCGTAGCCTCTTTCAGTTTTTGGACTGCCTCGGTGGTCTAGTGGGCAGGTCCGCCTCTAGGGGAGGTCGGTGGTTCACATCCCGGCCGAGCCATACCTCAGACTTAAAAATTGACAATTTACTAGCTCCCCTACCAGACGCCTGGCACTATAGGGAACAGTACTAGGACTGGTTGGCCCGGTGTCAGTATAACGTGACTAGGTGGGACTGAAGCCTGTGTTGCGACAGCAGTTCTAATGTGGCAGCACATAAACTTGTCTAAGCAACACCGTCCTGATGTGCACATAGTTTGCGACGGGACGTTAAGCACCAACCAACCAGCGTTTTTTGACTATTGAACTGGCCACGACACCTTGCTTGAAAGGGACCTGTCAGGATACACGGATATCCATTTGGCGACGCATCGTGACCCACTTACAAGCCGCTCAGTCGTGTTCGCTCCCACAAACATTTGATATTCTCAATGTGCAAGTTTTTTTTAAATCGTCTGGCAACACACTTGATCTCTTTTGTCCCGCGGAGGATTGTAATCCGGCTCAGTAAAAGAGATCTGCATTTACGCCCATTTTCGCGCAGTGATCCTGAGTGGCCACAGAAAAAATAGCTCGACGGACTGCGCATGCTGTAAGTCGAAGTTTCGACACCGATCAAGGCCTGTTCACTCTTCAGAGTGGCCTTTTCTTCTCTCAGCTTGATCGCGTTTTCCACGCCATGCTGGTCATGTGTTTGCAATGTCTGACGGCCTAGTGGATGAAGTTACATATAGGTACACCTGTAATAAGCTTGCAGTGTCAGAGTGACGGTCTATTTTTTCACTGCAAATTGATTCTTTTTTAACACCTCGGTCTACTTACAATATCAGACTGTATGCAACATACGTATAATACATTATAACGGTCTAAGGATCATTTCCTGGAATGTAATGTTGCATTGCGTTGCATTGGACTGCACTCGACCATCCCCGTCAAAATTACACTCGCTATCCACGCTGGATATCCTACTGCAGCTATAAGTCTGGTGGTTCTGTCAGTTATAGCTTAGTAATAGAACCTCATCCCCCACCCGCCCCCCTCTGCCCCATAGAGCAAAATCACCGCAGGTTAGAACCACTGTTCATCTGAAATTACCTGCATACCATGGTGCAACCTCTCGATTCTTTGCACCTTCAACTGGATATCTTTAATTTACCTTGTCAGAATGGTCAGTTGTCTCAGACTGTGCAATTTGTTATCTGTTTACAATGTCAGAAATCTCACGACTTTACAATGTCGGACTAGTGGGGTTTTCCTGTCAGACTGGATCATGTTTTTAACGTCACGCTGATGAACCCTTTGTAATATAAGGCGTGTGCCATATATAGTTTATAGTTCGACGGATGCTATGCGTATCACGTGTATCATGCTATGTGTATCATGTTAAACAGCAGCCTTGTTTACTGGTTACCTGTTTACAACACCAGAATACCCATGTATATGCCAAGAATGACTGGTTGCGTTTTCACATGCGCTCGGTTGTGCGTATAAAAGATTCCACTGGTCATGGGTTTGGACCATTAGAGTAGCCGCTAGTGATACAATCAGAAGTACTGTTCATAGCGTCAGACTGATTATTCTGTTTGCAGTGACAGGATGTGTTTACAAAGTGTACTGGATGAGCGAACGTTTATAGTAAGCTTTAAATGATTCAAAATCAAAGTAGCAAATCTCTTGGAGTAAGTCAACTTTCACTCCTTTAGTTACATCCGTCTGTCACTCCAACAGCACTGCCCTGATACCAAGCTTGCTATAGTTTGCGGGTGTGTGTAACAGCATAAATTAAATTATGACTGCTAAAATTGTCGCCCTCAGTACCAGCTGACCCTCTTCCTAAGCACTTTCTGAGGCGATCGGTAGTGTCAACGTACTCTCGTCCAAGTCTCGTCGAGACAATTGCGACGAGTTTTGATGCGCATGTGGCTCAGGCAATATAAAAGCACCGAAGACCCGGTGAGATAAGGCGTTGATGACACGTGCCTATCAGTGGGGATACAGTTCTTGGAGGTGACGGACGTGTCTCACAGCTACAAGATGGAGGCACTCACAAACTGGGGGTGTTCTCTCTTCATCGCGTTGATGTATCTGGGGGTAGCAACAGACGGAATGAATGTTCGAGATAAGAGGCAGATAATGGAGGAACAGTGAGTGGGCATTTTTTTTCCTTCTTTTCTTTCTTTCTTTTTCAAGATGAGTGAAATCATGTAGGCAAGAGTTTCTGAAACTTGCACATTTATGACAACTTCCAAAGTAAGACAGAGGTACCTCAAGCACTGGTCTCTTTGTGTATTCGCCGAAGTTTTTAAAGATTATCGGTTTTAAGAAAATGCCAACGACATACATTTAAGCAAAGCGGTAACACGCACATATCTTGCACAAAAGCGGAAATCCGTAGCACTTAACGTAAGACAGAAACTGTTCTTCTCTGAGTAAAAGCACGCTTTTAGAAATTATGATTATGAGACAGCCCACGATATCGGGGTTAACGTAATCGATTCATGACTTTACACTGTGGGACATAAAATCCGGGTTACGCCCCCCTTTCAGCCATATCTTGTTTATTTCTTATGCAGTAGGTATCGTGACTTGCACGGCATTGTACAAGAAGCTATACATCCACAACTCAAAAGGCCGGTTTTTTTTTTGCTCCCGGCCCTGGACTAAAAGGTTGAACGTAAAAGACAGCACTATGTGACAAGGAAAAGAAAATATTTCATCGCGTTTGGATGTTTTTGGTATCTCCGCACACATAGTGTGTTTTCGTCTGCAAGTGTGCGTGCTTGAGTATGGGTGCGTGAATGTGAGTGCGTCCGTGCGAGGACGTTCTCTCTCTCTCTCTCTCTCCTGATTCAACGAAGCAGCATTCTCATCCTAGCCTGGTTATTTCTCAGTCTCTTATAATTATATAAAGCAATACTTCTAGCTTTTTCACACACAAGCTTTCGTTCTTTATGGTGAGTTTGTCATTGTTGTACAAACAACAGCTGAACCATAAGTGTGAAAACGTACAATACGGGTACAGAAGACATCCAGTAAATAGGACACAGGACGAATGAAAAAAAAAACTGCTGATAGAAATACTAAACACTGCCGGAGTGCTTGCCAACTGAGTTTACTGCAGCTTTTACACGAAGTCAAAACCTGAAGGGGCTAGCATAAAACTGAACTTTTAATTATCAAACACGAGGAGTCACACCAACACGTACATAAGATATGGATCTACTTTTGATGTAACTTCTACTGCAGCAGTAGAGAAGGTTGTTTTGTATAAACTATCCATAAAATATTAAAGGATCTGAATCCTGAAGACAGAAGATGGGAGCAGAAAACATATCCAAAATAATTTGGAGGAGGGAGAGAGAGAGAGAAAGAGAGAGAGAGAGAGAGAGAGAGAAAGTGTGTAAATATGTGCATATATTTTTCATCACTTCTAGATGCAGCCTGACGCTAACAGTTTATGACAAATCACGATCACACAAGCGGTGATATACTTTATGAGTCTCCTCTCTTGTACCAACCAGCCTCTTACGAACATGCATCCTGTTTTGCCGAACCTGGGTATACATAGGCTTCTTCATAAATAAAAGAGCGTCCTATCCGTTTTACAGTAACAGTAACTTAAAATCACAGAAAGGAGGTTTGAACTCTCGTCCAAATCATTTTTCATCCTCACCACATCATTCGTTTTTGTGTCTCAGTCTGGGAATTTCTACTACTACTGCTATAAGCATTTTTGGAAGTTACCAGATTATTCCAGAGCTGAAGGTGCGTCTGACTATCAGCAAGCCATGCGCCGGATTATTTTCTGGTCGCTACGTCATGTTCTGTCTGGACACGAACATAGAAGAGGGAATTACGCCTCACTCAAAGTGTCACTATGACCAACTCTTCTGGACCAAAACACTGCACCTGCACTGCCTGAAAAAAAAATGTAATGGGATGCCTTTTATTTCAGCGGACAACTGCTGTGCCAGCAACCGCATGAGTAGTACTTTGATTTAAACGGATCATCACAGCCAGAACGTTTGCTCAAACGCTGTTATGGCTGTTTCATGCGAATTCCTCCCCCCCCCCACCACCACCACCACACACACACCTCTCCCGAGCTTCGTGTTCGAGAAAGTAAAAGATAAGGCTCTTTCAGCCATTCCTGATGACAGCTTGGCCTCCAGTGCGCAGCTCTGGGCGTGTGACGTCGGATCAGATCGGGTTTTGAGGTTGAGGAGTGCGGGAGTGGTGGTTGAGGGAGATTTAAGCGCACAAAACCGCAGCTGTAAAGTACAAAGCACTGAAAGTGCGGCTGGTTGGATATGTTGGATATGTTCGCAGATCTTACCCTGGTTAAACGTCTGCTAGACCCTTTTATCTTCTGGTAGTGATGGGTAGGCTTCATTCATAGAGAAAACAGATTCGAACATCCACGATACTCGCCCCTGGAACAGTGTCCGGATTACCAATAGCGACCTCGGAAACTGACAAAGATTTCATGCAGAAAGACATGGAATGTCTGCTCTAAGAAAGAAAGAAAGAAAGAAAGAAAGACCAAGAGCGAAGAATTCTATCAAGGGAAATTTGTACACAATAGAGATAACAGTGCCCCACCCCTCCTATTTCCCACCCACCTTGTAGCGGCCACCCCCGGAACAAAATGAGGTCTCTTCTCTGCAGACCCGTCGGTCGGTACAAGTTCGTACAGCTGTTCCCATGTGGTGCTTTATATAAAACAATTAAAAGATGAAAATGAGACAGACTATTGTTGTCCGGAGCTGTAGGGCATTCCTGCCATCCCCTGTCTGTATCATGCCCACTTCCTATGCACGTACACGACATGGAGGGTTAGGGGGCGGGACAAGAAAGAGCTGGTACGGAACCTTATCAGGTTCCGCGATATCTCAGCTGTTCTAGACATGAGAGTATCGAAATACTATTCAAGCAGCGACGCATGAGACGGCCATAGACTTCGGTGTTAGATATCCGAGGAGCAGAGCAGACTCTGACGGTGTTAAGATCATAGTCAAGAAATTTAGTTTAATACAGTTAAACTTCACATTTCCTCGTTAAAAGGTAGCGGGAATACTCATTAGGAGCAAACGTCTCCTACAGATACATTCTTATAGCAAGCAAGAATGTCAGAAAGTTGCGGAACAAAGATTTAAACGCGCATCTTTAAATAGGTATAAAATCCTTACCAAAAATAAATGTCTGTTGGTCTGCTGTTTTTGCTGTCTCTTTCCATCAGAGCCTCGTGTTCTCAAACACCATTTAACTTCCGGAAACTTTCTAGAAATTAATAGTGTATTTGTGAAGAGAATGTGACTAAAAATATCCCCTAAGTTGTTGTATCTTTTTCTACAGACTTCTGGTGCATTCTCTCAATATTGTGCACTGTTAAGCCACATTAAGACATTGCTGCAGCTACCTCTATAAGCATTTTTGGAAGTTGCCAGAGTCTTCCTGAGCTAGAGGTCTCAGATGATCCAGTTTTCGGGCTGATTTATCCTATTCAAGAATCGTCTGTCAAATTTCAGGACATTTCTCTACACCATGGAAAATTACATAGCTTACTAGAGTATTTTAGGGCTATTCACATATTCAACCATCCTGAGCGTTTCAAGAACTTTTGTATTATATCGAGGAAATTTCCTATAATTCCTTCTGCTAAAAGCCTTTCATTTGTTCTACAATGTCTACCGTATTCAGGAACGCTCTCCTTTGTTGTTAGATACATCGGTTAGTACAAAGACTTCACTTGGTACGAAATGAATAAAAATAAAATTGGAATAAATGATTCCTTGTCTGTTATATTTCAGTAACCTTCGACTGTGCTCAAAGCACGGTGTACTGGGTTTCTAGTAAATAAATAAGATAACGCACAGCTAAATCATCTATGATGAATTGACATACAACTTGGTCACTGAATAACTTAAGAATTCCTCATAAGTTTCGATATTAAACAGGAGAAGTGATTGCTAGCAATCAGATCCTATATTGTTACTACTCGGTGACATGAGTTTTATGCAAGCAAGCTGAATCAGTCTAATACAGCCATGGCGCTGTTCTGTGCAGACGAATAGAAAGTGGGGGTGGGTGGGGGGAAAACATCGGCAAAGACGCTCTGTGCTTTTATGCTTCAAATTTCATCTCGTGACAATTTCGCGAAAAATAAATTTTAATTTGTACTCGGCAAAGCTGAGTTTGGAGTTTCGTTCCCTTAGTTGGCGGACAGTGTCAGGTTGCCGGGGAAACCCAGAGACAACGCGCCTCCCCTTTCCTGGTTTAGTCGTCGATACTGGATATGCTGTGTACGAAAGAGACACATCCCGCCGATCCCAGTGGACCAGAAAGCAAAGGGGAAGGGAGGAAGGGAAGAACTGTCTAGACGTTTGTAGTGACAACAGCGTGACCGGGTGGTATTTGCTTTAAAATGATTTTTAATTTCACAGATGCGTACCTTTTCGTACCATTGGGGTTTCTTAAAAGACATTTGTCACGGACATGATCTTTATATTTACCATGCCAAGGTGCCTCCTCGCTAGTGCGAACATAGCCTGGAGCACAACTGCAGCTTGATCTGTGAAACATCGCCTCCCACGGGGAGTTTAAAAGACGCCGTTCTGTAAAATTTCCAATAAAATATCTTTGTGAAAAAGTAGTCTACAACTTTTCAGTTTCTAAGGCCAAGATTTTATAATACGTTTGGTCTTGCCGGCAACGAAAGTACACGTAGTTATATGAAGTCTCCACAGTAGAGTAGCGCCAAACATAAAAACATGTCGAAATCCCACAAAGGAAAGGAAGAAACAAGAAAACATGACTGCGATAGAAGTAATTCCGAGGTATGTCATATAGCTAAAGCGGCGCATGTTACGATAGTACTTATTAAATTTTCTTTTGTTATGCAGACTGGGCCTTGCAAAATGTTATTAGCGTCTTTTCTCTCAAGTTATATCCGCGTTCATCACCACAGTTTTTCGTTCTTTTCACAATGTTTGGGTAACACAGGATGACCTTTTCAACTCTGACGGCGGAAGATTGATCAGCCGCCTTGCGTCCGGACTCCGGGGAGAACGTAGAAACAGACACTATCTTTCAGTGATGAATCGATTTAACAGTATGCGGTTGCCAACCCATTGTGCCAGGAATCGATGAACAAGTCACAGTTAGCGGCCCGATGTCACACACTGCACATTGGAGTATTGACAACAGGCGTACAACAATAAAAAATCACATCTTTACAACGAGTCTTTTATGGTAGGAATGTGAAAACAGATTTGTAAAGAAACCACAAAACGAATGCATACCAATAGGTTGATATACACAGAAAGGAACGGACGGACGGACGGACGGACGGACGGACGGACGGACGGACGGACGGACGGACGGACGGACGGACGGACGCATGGATGAAGAGACTGATGCTAAAAATTTATCGTTGTTCGATTTCTGATGTGCAGGCCGCGTTTACTGACGGAGAACGGCAATTTGGTATTCCAGTGCGGCAACAACCACAACATCTACCTGCGCCCCTCACCGGGGGGAGGGGTCTTCGTGGGCGCCGACAACCTCACCTTCATCGCCGAAATGGTGCGCAGACAGTTGGGGCGGGTGGAGATGTGCAATCAATATCCACGTGTGTCTCGACACTCGCCAGGAGCGGAGTGTCTGTCTGTCTGTCTGTCTGTCTGTCTGTCTGTCTGTCTGTCGGTCTGTCGGTCTGTCTGGGTCGGGCTGCATTGCTTTAATTGTTAACTTCCAAGTAAACTGCACAGGACAAACGGGAATTTACGACTGCTGTTATGACCGGAAGTGCAGATGCGAATGGTCGCGGGAGCCAGTCCAGACTGAAAAGCAGATAGAACGCTTATGCCACCCAACACTAGGTGGCTTTCGGTTGTAGCGTCCTATCACGTGATGACATGAGGCAGGTTACTGTAGGACTCGTCTCTTAACGTGTAGTCAGCTGCTGATCTGACCTGGGGCGGGTTAGAACGCTGCTAAATTCTTACGACCTTAAGTTGTAGGCTATCGAGATGGATTTAGGTAGATTTCATCACCATTTCTTAGGGGTCTCGTAAATGCATAACTGGCCTGTGGCGAATGACACGGCGCTGGGATTGCCCGAGATCCCGCAAGATGCAGCATTCACTGCTACTCTGAGGTGGTTTACAACGGGAGATTATCAAGATCTTTCCGTTTGTGGCGTCCATCACTAGTCCCAGGAATGGGTGTATGTCGTGACAGCAATCGGTCTTTCTATAAGATCTGGCAGGTTGCGGACAAAATAGAAAATAAATCTGTATTCACTGAGGGACGCAGTCTGCGCATGAACCCACACAGCGCCCCCCCCCCCCCCCATCTGTCTGCCTCTGTCCGTCCGTCTCTCTCTCTAAAGTATTGTTTATGTTATTTTGCCCGGTCATTCTGAGATTTTGTTTTGTTTAGGTCCTTGTTATCTGGCGCAGACTATTTTCTGTTCAAAGTACTGCTAACGATCAACTGTCATAACGGCAGACACCAGATCAGTACTTAAGTGCCTTAATTTGTAAATAAGAGCCTGACGTGAAACGGCATTTAATTTAAACTCTTTAGCTGAGACTTTAATTCGGATAAAATAGTTTACTTCAGTCGACGCATTTCAACATTTTTGTCTATCTCAGAATCGTTCGTTGCATTATATCGCTGTTGAAGTGTCCTATAAACCTCAATTTGATCTCGGCTATGAGGTTTTATTTGATCTTTTTATCTGAGACTTTTGTCCTGTTATAAAGTTTTTCTTTGTTTTATTGTTTCGCTGTGTAAATGGGAAGTGTTTGTTCTACCGCGCCGATGTTTAAGTGGCCTATAAACCTAAGGCTGACCAAAGACTAACACTTTTCCAGGTCAAAAGGAACAAAGAAGACATTGAGCGTTTAAAAACAGCACCAACTGCGGTGAGTCTATTTCACACACCCCACACGCCCACCCACGCACCTACCCACACTCAAACACACCCTCGCACGCACACACACACGAACACACCCTCACAGACAACCTCTTTCCTTCTCTCTCTCACACACACACAAGAACGTACTTTTCGGTCATTTCTTATAGCCTAGGATGTTTCGCAACTTGAGATCTGTTAACTGCTGATCACACCTTAGGGCATATTTTAACGATTCTGCCCTTTCTTCCTTTTCACCTCCCTCCGCTCCAGACTAGATGATACGTGGTGTCAGATTTATCGCGTCACTCGACCAGCTTTTGATCCCTTGGCTTGCGGTCGTTGGACCAGAGACCTGTAATATCGTCTGGGGTTAGGCGACGGTAGCAGTCATGGGTCACGTGTTTTTTTTTTAAGCGTGAAGACTTCGTTGTAACGTTGCCTCTGTCTCTCTGTTGACTCTGTTGTTCCCTAACGCAAGCCTCCAAGCCCCTAAGAGGAAATAACAACCCTTCAACTTCGTTATCTGTCATTTCGTGCATCATTTTCTGCGTTTTTCGAGTGTCGTTCTCTGTCCATCCGTTCTCTCTGCCGGCTACTGTACGTGTAACAGGAATATTGCAACAAGACAGAAACATTTTAAATTCTAAAGACGCAGTAAACTTCATCCTGCACAATTCTTGCTTAAACTGAAAATGGCCGTGTTTTGGATATGTAAAGAGATGGCTTTGCGAGTACTCTTGCACCTGCTCCATTTATTTCTTAGGTCCCAGCAAACGTTGAAGGCCGGCTACAGACCCTGGAGACAACGATGACAAATATGCAGGGACTACCAGGCCAGATGACTTCCTTGACCAGCACAGTCAACACGCTTTCAAACACGGTAAAACAGGCCAAGACGACGGTTTATATTTTCCAGCCTTTAGCAAAATAAAGTAGAAGGAGCTACATACAGAAAGAGGACAAAACAGGGAGTTCGTGATATGGACTGACTGCGTTAGTCCTATGGGCATCAATACTGGAAAATGGAGAAGGGAAGGATGTCCGCAACATATTTTGGGGAATAAAACGTTGCATATGCAGAAAGGTGGCTCAAACGTAACAATGGTCCCTATTTGCCCAAAGCAAGGAAAGTCCCATCTGCGCAGTTATTTCCATGCGTCGTCCTCAGAGTTGGAAGTAGGATGGTGAAAGCTTACCCATAAGCCGTCCTCGCGTTGCCTAGCAATAGCACGAAAGCTGGGCGGGAGGCTAGACGAAAGGTTGCATAATGTTTGCGCAGGTCGGCACTTTGCGAAGTGTGAACCGCACTTTAGACAAATCAGAAATTAGAAAAAAGTGTAATTCTATTTTTCCCTCCCACCTCTCTCGTGCTCCAGAGGGAGAGGGAAGGTAGAGAAAAGGGGAATAATAAAAAAAAACTTGCGCATGTCTCGTTGTGCACCTACTCTGTCCTTTTCCCTGCCTTTCGTTCCTCCGAATGGTGAGCTGCTTTTTTTTTAATGCACAGGTGACCACTACAAACGCAAACGCTCGCCTGCTGTCCCTGGAGGACAGGATGACTAATCTGCAGCCAACCGGACAGGTCCAGACCCAGCTGTCGAACCTCGGCAGCCGACTGGATGCACTGGACACAAGGGTGAGTAGTGAACATGCGAGCATGCGATACGGAAATGCCTTTACATCGAATACATGCGTAGATTACAATTGGGAAACGCGCCAAAAGGTGCGTGCTGGGAGGCGGAAATCGTTTTTGATTGGTTTGTTTGGCTGGGCCAAGACACGATGCACGTATGTCTACGGCCAAGGCGGAAGCAGTAGCTAAATTGCACTCAGGGGAAATTATTTCACAGACCGTTAGTTTCCACCACTCGCAGGTCACCAGTGCGATCACGTGATCAATTAGCGCCTGAATGACGTAAGCGTCTGCTGGGGAGGAGCCTATGGAGGGGGGTGTACTGCTGAACGCATGAGATCTTTGTGAAATGTATGTAGAGTGATGGGTGACGGCCAAGAAACCCCAATAAACCTCTTCGAATGCACTTTGTCCCTGGTTTCGAACCTTTTCGTCTACGGCAATTCTTATACCCATTTCACTGGTCGCAAGATAGGTATATATATATATATGTATGCCTCGCAACAAATCAGTTCTGTCGAATATTTTATCAGGAGGCCGTCTTGGTGTGTTGCTTTTGGCTGCTGTGTTGGCTGCAGGTCTGCGAGCAGCATGTTGAGTGAAAATTAAATTCACAGCTCTATATGATTAAGTAACGATATTTGTAGTCCTAGTGGGCGCTGCCATCGCCCTTTCTCCATCCAGATCATTTGTTGCGCGGGAAGTCGGAAGTCACCAAGCATCAAATTTGTTGACATGAAACTTCGTTATTAATAAGCCACTAGACAAGGGGAAAAACAATCTTTAAATAAAAGCGATAAAAACCGATGTGGAAAATTGAAAATATTGAAGTGCCTATACTGGCGCGTTCGTTGGATTAATTTTACGATAAATTTTACCTTTACTTATACAGTAATTAATATGATCTGTGTTCATACAATAACGTGCGGCACAATATTTTCCTGTACACGTCATCGGAGTGAAGTGGCTTCAGTACATCACATTCACATGTGACGTGTGTGAAGAGGGTGAACGGGTAATGCTTGAGTGTAAGGAATGCGATGCAAAATGCAGGAAATAAATGAGGAAGTGGGAAAGAAATTTTTTTTTTAAATCCCGGAAATGGAGCTTTATCTCATTGTAGGCCAGGCTGCTCACCGGAAGGGCAGGGCGAAGGCAGAAGGCGATATGAGATAAGATACAAATTGCACCGGAAATGGGTCTGTGCTCCATTTGTAGTCTGGCTTGCAGCATTATAGCTTTCAAGGTATTTCGTAGGCTCAGCAGCTAGACGTGCAACAACCCAAGGTGGTGGTGGTGGAGGCACAGGTCACGCGACGAGGTACTTGGTTTCCGGTTTCCAAAGAGTCTGGTGCCTGGCGTTTCACAAAACTTCTGCGTCAATTGCAGGTCAAAGGTTTTGTTAGCCGGGCACCTTCGAGAAAAGAAAAAAATGCCTGGCGTGAACTGAATCGCAGATGTCTTGGTATTGTTCTCGTGGAAACAGACGCCAAACGTGTTGGGCGACAAAATATCTACGCAGAAAGTCTGTACGAGATGAACGAAGAAAAAATAATAATAAGAGGGTAGAGAAGGAAAGAAGAGGATAATCGTGAAGCAGAACCACAAGAGAGAGAGAGAGAGAGAGAAGGAAGAGGAGACAAAGTGCTAACGTAAACAGCCCATGCGCTTACGCCGAGCTAGTGTTTAGTCGATTGTATTGATGACAAGCACAATCATTTCGTTTAATACTCATGCGCGGCTGCTTGTCTTTTTTCACGATACTTTTTGAGCAACCGATGTGAACCGAAGCTCATGTTTCCTTGCTACTTCTAGCAGCTTTTTTTTACTCGTTTTACATCATTCAGCTGTTTCATCGTTAGTAGACACAAAGCCTTCTTCATCGACTGCCCTGTTCAGAATCATGGCTGAAGAAATAAAGAAAAAGCCTTAAAATTGCATATCAGCCGCTTTATTGTCACCATAAATAAAAGCCTACCCTTACCCCGAGGCGCTATTCAGATTCTTAGCTGAAGATAATAAAAACCCCAAACAAAATGTGTCTTTGGAACTATTTGACGTAAAAGTTAATAATCCATCGAGCCAGATATGTCAGAGTTATGTTCTTTGCGGTCTGCCTTCGGGAACCGGCGCAGCAAGTCGCGAGATCTTTTATGTACAAAAGACACGTCCCCACCCACCCCCCCTCCCGTTCCACGGCCGTTTTTGTGTGTACCGTATCTACACCGCGTGAACTCCGCTAGGGACGGGAACAGACACATAACACGATTTAATACCGCAGGCCCCAGCCAGCGGCCAATGTATCGATCGATCTAACAGTGTGACGTCAAAGACCTTTTCCATAGCGTTGCCAGCTGACATTGCTTTCAAGTCCACCGTAATTATAATTGATCCTGGCCACATTTGCTTTAGGGCACGAAGTACCACTGTGATAAATAAATAAATAAAAAAGCTAAATAAATAAATAACATGCTTAGTTTTAAGTATTTTTATGAACACGAAGGACACCCGCCTTGATGAAGCCTTCGTTGCTGCCGTTAAACGCTGCTGTCTACTTCTATGCACAGTGGCCACGCTGGGCCTAAAACATCTGTGTCGCGCGCGTGTGTTAGGGAGGGAGAACACGGTGATCTATGCACCAAGGCAGTACCAATATTAAAATATCCCCAGTCTTGCTGGCAGCTACAGCTAGGTTCTCATGGCCGTCTTACAACACTGCCTAAAGCATGTTACTGTGATCCCATCTGGTTCTCTTTTTGCATGTTGTATGGTTTTAGGTCTCAACCTTAGCCAGTCAGGTGGGCAGCGGTGAGTCGGGGCTCCTTCACAGAGTGAGTAAACGCCTTCCGGCCGCAAAATATGCAAACTACATGCTAATGACACTTTTTTGTGTTTTTGATGTGTAGTTGCCTATCACCGAAATGTTCACCCTTCATTTCCACAGATGATGGCTGGCAGCGAGGAGTGAGGTCGCACACGCCAATAATAGACTGCGATTGCTTGAGATTGCTGACGACCTGTTTTTAACTCTTTCAGCCGATTTGCAAGCCCTCGAGGTCTTTGACAGGCAGTGATGTTGGAGGACAGCATAATGACTGGTCGATAGGAAACTTCGTCTGTGAGCAACTTTTGAACAAAAGGGGTCACAGACCTTCAAAAAAACCACACACACAAAAACCATTGGAATATGGGGACATTCTGCTGAAAGGAATTTTAGGAGCGTCAACCCATGTCTTGTTCGGCACCCTTAAAAATCTATACTTCGGAAAATACTGAGCTTTTTTTGGGGGGGGGGGGGGAGATGATCAACAAACATCTTGCTGTGGAAAGGGTGCTGTTGCTAAATAATATATATTTATTTAACCGATCTAGTTCGTACGAATTTGACATCAACTGTAAGTGGCACGGCCACCTATGGCGTCTGGCCGAAGAGGTGGCAAGTTCTTGCGGCCATTCCAGTAGCCACACCTAATGCTACGTCTGTGTATACAGGCGGCGGCAGGCAGTCTAAGATGTCTGCTAACAATGCAGCACTATCTTCGCTCGCTGTTTAAGCTGCATTTAATCTTGATCAAATTAGGCTGGCGTCTCGCCTGTCTGTCTGCGCGGCCGTCCTCGCCATCTCCGAGAAGACAAAAATCGGCTTGAAGTTTTCGAACTTGGAAATCCTCAAGCGAAAAGGCTGGAACTGCTTCAGGCAGAAATGTAGGGTTCCGGAGTGGTCTGCAGGAGTGTTCTTGTCGCCTTTTCGTACTTAAAACCCCCCACAAACTGCAGCAGAGGATCACGCTGTACGTTTGCTTTTATGTATAGAGAGAGCGACATAAATGCTTCGTGAATCAATATACTGCAACCCAGCCGCGCTGATTGTGATACACATCGCTAACCTCCGGCGTCGCCATTTTAGTCCATGTTCTGCTTTTTTTGCGAACAAGGACATGAATCCCTTCTGTGCCACGAAACAGCTAGTTAAAGATTCTTGTTTCGGTCGGGAAAGATTTTAAAATTTTTCTTCACTTTTCGTAAGGCGCTAGTGTGCAGGTTCGTGAACTGCGCTAAACCTTCGATCTCAGCATAGAGAGATACTATTATTTAAATCAGGATTTCAACAAAATTTCTGTCGAAATTTTTGATAAGCAATTGCTTTTGTAGGTTCGCATACTTAAAAAAACCAGTCTGCAAATTCTGGTTCTTGATTAGAGTCTTCAATAATTTTAAGGGTTTTTTTTAAAGACAGAAAGTAGTGCCTTTGCTTTAACTCATCCACACATCGTCTGCCGTTGTATACAAGTGGCTGTCTTACGTTACCAAAGGAAACAGCAGTCTTGTTTAATGTTACCTGCATCCTGGTGACGGTGTTGTCACGATTTCAGTCCGTCCGTCTCTGAGTCTACTGACTGACCACACGAAGAAGTCCCTGGAACGCCCTTACACGAACTCTTACATAAATTCTATTTTTAACAATGTCGCACTACTAACGTCATCTACAGGTTAGGACGCTGGAGACAGATAATGATGACGACGGTGCCAATGACAACAGAGGTTCAGGCAGAGGAGGAGGAAATCAACGTCGCGGCGGTGGTGGTGGCGGCGGTGGTGGTAATCCTAATCCGAGGCGGAATTTCCAAGGCTTACGTAGACGGGTAACTTGTTGGCCATTTTTGCATGCGTCCCAGACCAACACGAGCTTGGTCATCTCTGAACGCTGGAATAGTCGCCACTCAGTCCCTGCGCATGCGCACACCTCTTCATTCATGTCCCCATGCATATACTTCTTATTTCCATACATGTTCACTTGGGCCGGGCTGCATGGGCATTCGTATCTCCTGTCCGTGCGGAAATGTGCGAGCAAAAATGCACAGGGCAGACACGAACGCCCAGGCAACCCGTCCCTGAAGTTCTTGTCTGACACCCAGGGCATCTCGGAGTACTGACGAATTGAATGGTGAGTGGTGAATGACGGGAGTGAGTTTGACGCAAGATGGCGAACAAGGAGCTAAAAGACGAGAGAACACAGAGCGCGATGAACAGGACGAAGGGGTTACTGTAGCTTTTTTCCTCCCAGCACATTGGCAGTGGACAAACGTTAGAACCCACCCTCCTCAACCCCCGACAGCGTCCTCTGTGGACGGCGCCAAGAGACTTGCTGGAATGCACTTAGTACACAAATCTTGTACCAGTAACTGTTGAAGCAGTCATTTTATTCAAATGCACAATGTTGCTGCTATGATCTTCATAATAAAACTTGTTCAAGGTCGTTTGGTGCTGATGAACACAAGGTGTTATGTAAAAAGCACGTGATGGTCATCCCTTTAAGATCATTATGGTCTTTTCTACAAGTCACTCCGTGATTTTGTGGTATCACCTGTGCGTGTACAACGGCATCCCATAAGTATGTGTATCTGTATGAAGGACTCGTCCCTCATTATTTAGCCCAAGTGAAGTCGACAATTGTGTTTATGCTTTTTGTCTGCGCCTTAGACCCTCAGTACAATCCATGGGCAAACTGCGCTATCGATCGCGGAAGTTTTACCTTTCGACCTCCGCACCTTTCCTCCCAACCCTTCCCCTTCTCTCACACACGCACGCACACGACAGACCCATCTACCCACCCACGCGCGCGCACACACACATTCCACACACGGAGGGAGACGGGGAGAGGGCAGTACGGAGGGAGGGAAGGCGATCCTACACAAAAATGTTGCCGTAAACCTCAGTAGTATAAGGAAAAGTCGGCGTTGTTCCTGTTTTTCTCTTATTGTCAAAAGCATTGCTGCCCGCGAGAATGGGGCCGGATACGGATGGTGCGATTCGTTTCAAGTCGCAGTTATCATAAACTTAGAAGGGCGTGACCTGTTCTGCTTCAGCGAACACTGCCTTTCAAACATTTCTCACGCTGATGTTAATTACACTGCCCCAGGTGAGCACTTTCATCACACACACCCTCCCCGTCCATTCTACCCACATCATTCGTTTGATGAGAAGTCTGAAATCACCAAGCATCAAATTGGGCGAAATGAAGCTTCATTAATGAACCACTATACCAAAAATAAAATAAACAACTTTACACAAAAGTGATAGAAGCCAATATTGAACATTTTTCTTTACAGAATTTTAGGAACACAAACATAAGAACTTACGATTGTTCATTAGGAAGTGGTCCTTCACGTATGTCAGGTACAGTTTGAGAACTACGCGTGGAACACACTGATAGAACTGCACATCCAATTAATACTGTTCACAAGACAGTCGTTCTAGGGCAATTTTTTCGGGGTGGGAAGGGGGATGTGGCAGGCGAACATTTATCACGACTGGGTTATACGCTACCTTACGTATACATAGTTAGCTTCAATACTGTCCTTGTAATAAAATAAGCCCCACATTTTGAATTACTTCTACACGTGCAACACGCTGACCTAGTTTCCTGTCTTGCTTGGCAGCAAGCTTACTATGACAGTGAGACCTTTGTGGATTCCGAGTTAAAAGCCAAGAACAAACGAGCTCTATTCCAGGAGTATTTGCGCGTACGCAACCTGGCAGCTGCCTCGCAGCTGACAATAAGCAGAGTTCCAGTCCGATGTTTGAGGACTTTAGAGAAATTATCCTGTTCCTGTTGCTGTTGTTGGTGGTGGTGTTGCTGCTGCTCTGCTGTTGTTACGTTAGGGAAGAATGAAAAGGTCGGTTTGTTTATATTTTCATAAAATATATTTGTGAATTTTTTTTTTCAACGGAGATCTTCAATGGTGAGTTTCTGACCGAATATCGAGGCCAGCTGCTCCTCATACACATCGATGTTGCGCTTCATGATGTCCATACACGGGCCCATCAGGCGCTCGAAGGCCTGTACGTCCAGCACGGCGCATTTGACGCGGCCAGCAGCGTAGGCAGATGCGGCGCGGGGCTTGTGCGTCACCAGCGCCAGCTCGCCGAAGTAGCCGCCCTTCTCAATGACGTTAACCTCCACCTCGCCGCCCTCTTCCCCCTTTCGGCCGCCCTGGTCCGACCTGACGGTGATGCGCACGCGGCCTTCCTCCACGAAGTACATGCACTCGGCCACGTCCCCTTGCTGGATGATCTGCTCGCCATCTTCGAACGTCTGGGTCTGTAGGGCGTCGGCCACGTTCATGCGCTCGTACAGGTCAAGGGACTTGAGCATGGGCACGCTCTCCAGCAAGCTTTCGTACGTCTTGCGCTTCAGGAAGGCTGCCTTCAGCACGATCCGACGGAACGTGCCTCGATCCAGGGCCCACAGCGTGCCCGGCGAGCTGGCCACGATGGTGGCGGCCCGAGGCATGTTGTACATCAGGGCCAGCTCCCCAAAGAAGCCCTCGTTGTTGTAGTGACCCACCAGCTTGGGCACGCCGTCCACCTGCACGTAGATGTCGAACTGACCCTGGTCGATGACGTAGAAGTTGTCGCCGTCGTCGCCCTGCTCGATGACGTGGTCCCCGCTCTCCACCGTCTTCTCAAACATGGCATCCAGCACGACCTGCATCTGCTCCTGGTCCAGCGAGCGAAACAGTAGCGTGTGCTTGACGGCGTCACGCAGTCTCTGCCGCTGGTCGTCGCTCTTCGGGTGCACCACGTTCGGCTCGCTGTCGTCCTCGTCCGCTTCTGGGTCGTAGCCTTCCGCCGACACCGACTTGCGTCGATAGCGAGATGAAGGGGGCGGCCGCATCTCGGGCTCGTCATCCGACTCTGACAGCATGGGCACATCCTCGGACCCTCCTGAGAAACGCACCCCTTCCGGTTTGGAGTGCGTCTGCGGGTTGCTCGTCCGCTGGTCGTTCAACCTGTTGAAATAGTTGGCAGCGAAGCTGACGAGATCTGGGGGCCTATCCCGCAGGACAGCGACGGCGAACTCCTGCAGGAGGTCCGTCAGACCCGGCGGAATGTCCAAGCTCATCTTCAAAAAAAAAAAAGAAGTCTTCTATCAAACCGTCACAGAAAATGCCAGAAATGTACACAAGTAGGCAACAAGCTTGCTGCCTCTCCGTTAATGGTTACGTTCATGATACATGGTGTATTTTTCACTGCAGCGTTTCTCGTGTCAAACAGCTAGAGTTTTCCTTGTCGGAGCGCGATAGGACGACGTCAAAATGAAATGACGTCTAAATATGATACCGCACGAGGTTTTGTTTTCCCTGAGATAAACTTAACTCCGCGCAGAAATAATCAAGTGCAGGGGCTCGGTCTGGCTTGCATTCGACTGCAGATGTCAAGCTCCAAACAGATGCTGATGACCGTGATGTGAATCTGGCCGATGTTGTCTCGAGAACGTCGATCTCCCGTTGACCCTGACGAGAAAAGGGGAAGACAAGGGTGGTCGAATCTAGTTCTCAGCGATCCACATGTTTAGCCGAAATGGAAACCCTTGTTTCTGAATGGCGCTGACGAAGTATACTTCTCAGAAAAGTGTCCTCAGACTTGCTTACATCTGGTTTTCGGATTTAATCATTCAGCAGTGATCTGTAGAGAGAAAAAAAAACCTTTAAAAATAAGCAAGGCAACATTTAAACGTGAAATAACGCTATCCTCGGGCCTACATTCAAACCTGTACGCGAAAAAGTGAACAAGTATGTACATGACTGCAAACGTGGACAGTGTTGGAAGAACCGAGTGGCATTCCCCTGAAAGAGCGGACTTGGTGACAGTGACAATAGCAGAGAGGGGAAGTGGCGGGGCGGAGGGAAGCGAGGGAAGGAGAAAGGCGCTGGAAACGGCCTTGAACTCTTAAGGCGACACCAAAACTGTGTTGGCAAAGGACAATTTCTGCCTCGCGCGGCGCAGGCAAGACGACACTAGCTGGCCGGGATGGGCGGTTGAGTGGGTGAGTGGGGTGGTATGGTGAGGAATAGAAGAGGCGAAGGGAAGAAATAGGTGAGAACTCTGAGGTGCCCCGCTCTCTAGTCTCACTAGATTTCCTAGTATCGCCTACACAATGTGCAATAGGCCAAGTTCCACCGATGAAGGCTCAGGGAGTTGGAGAGGGGGGCGAAAAACCTGGCACTCGTTGCAACGGTCACTCGGGAGTTTTGGAATGCACAACCATGGGTCTCCCCTCCTGTTTGCGGCCTTTGCCCACTGCGTAGAGCATTGAAAATTTGGTGACAAGAGCGGTTAAAGGAAAGAAGCGGTGACTCTCGCATTTCGCTCGTCCTTACAAGATCGGAGCGAGAACCAACTAACCTGGATTGCGAACTGGGTGGCCGACGAAGGCTTTGCTTGCTCGCTTCCATGCGTTCAGTGACGAATGCAGGTACGACGACGCTTGCGTCACGACTGCGCGGGCCAGTCGCACGCCTATATTATGTGTACGCGGCGTCAGTGCGTGTAAAGGTAAAGCGCATACCGATTTTGCCATGAGGCGGCAGCGACACCGACGCAAAGAAACCGTAAATGTCGAAATCAGCTCCCCACCCTTTTCGAACTCACGCAGAAGCACAAACGCACATTTTGTGGCCGCAAATTTTAACGCTACCGTCATAGCATCCACCCACCTCATTGCAGTGTGCACCAGTTATTCGACGTACGTGCGAGCTGGAAGTAGGATGTGCGCAAGGTACTTCGACGTTTCTTAGGTGCATCTCCCGATTGCATGTCCGGCCATTAAAATCAACCCAAGACAATATCGTCAAATGTATATAAACACGAAGGGAAGTAAACTAAAAGCAAAAACTACAAGCGTGTAAAGAATGAGAGCTTTTCTTTAGCCAATGAGTATTTCTCGCCCAAAGCCTTACAACTACAACAGAAAAAACCCCTAGCAGTTATGTTGCTTAGTTACTGGGGTGGGGTCTATAAAGCTGCATTTTTTTGCCGTGCTAAGTTAAACGCATTCTTTTTCCACTGGCCTCGAATGTTGCAGCGATTTCCATTTTTCGTCCCAAATTGTGCGAACAGTATTCTATCAGCAGGCGTGCTGTGAGGACAATGAATACAATTACATTCGCACATCCCTGATCGGATGTGGCCGGCACTTCCTGGGCAACATGGCGGAACATGAGAGGCTTGCTCCCAGACGGGCGTTCCCACCAACAACTATAGCCCCTTCACGCTTAGTCTCCTCATGAGGTTATATGATGTCTGCCTCGCGGCAGTGCAAAAATGCAGATGTGTGCTTGCTGCTTTAGTGTACAAATATGTACACATACCCATCCTCCCTTCCCCACAATTCTTACAGAGCATACATCATGCTCTTCAGAGATTTGTAAGTCATCAAAACCAAAAATATTTGATGGGTACCAAACAGAAGAAAAAGGCATCACCTTCTTCCCCACCTACTTCCCACAAAAGGGCAAGGACTATACACAGCCATGTACACACAGTCCTGGTATTTTTTTTAAATGTTTATATTTATGACTGATCCACTGTACAGGCAGCACCCAGTCTTTTAGTCAGCAGCCCAAGCCTGGATGTGAAACATTTCTTCGATGATGTTACTATGAATGGACAGTGATCTAATAAAATCTTATTTATTCCAGCTGGTGAAGAAGAGATATGAGAGAAACCATGAGAGAAAGATTCTGTAACCCTTTACACACAAACACACACACGCTATTCTTGAAAAGCAGCAAACTTAATCTAGCCAGGTTTTCAACCCTCTCTACTCCATTATTTTCCTTTTTTAAAAAACCCTGTACCTTAGCAGTCTTTTTCCCTCCACATGCTAGTCCTTTATTAACATGTGTCTTCAAGCACATGCAAACTGTGTGTGTATGTGTGTGTTGAAATTGAATACTTGTACAACAGTTCACATACATTTGTTTTGTTCTGGTTAAGGACTACCTTGTTGCCCTTCAGTGCAGCAGATATGTCCTTGCTTCATAGATGTAACATGTGAAAAGCATGAAGTTCACAAGCAATGACAAACTCATGAAACGGTCAAGTGGACAATGATACTGATTTATCATTTATTTTCTTAATTTACATTAATAAGTTAATGAATAAGATAAGAACATCACTTTGGGGTGGTAGGAATTATATATACCAGTACTCTGTGGCGGCTCTCTCACTGAACTCTGCTTGGCCTTTATTTCCAAACATTCTATACAACATAAATTTACTGCTTTAAACTTTTAAATTGTAGATCTGTGAGGCAAAGACTTCAGTCTGAACAAAGAGAATGCTTGTCCCCAAAGGCGGTAAAAATTAGCCCTTTAAAATAGTGCAGATGTTACCGAGGATCAGAAATACTTCTTTGTGGTAGCTTTGTTGACGTAAACATAGGGAGAATGGCAGGCAATCTTCACGATGAAAATGTTGCTTTTTATAACTTTTTACTTTGTGCTAGCACTAGCAGTTGAGTTACGAGTAGCGCAAACATAACGGTCCACATTTTTATACCACCATGATTATTATACAATTGACAGACAAATACATCAACAAACCCAGTCACCTCAATGCATTGTAGAAATAACAGCTGAGACATTTTTAACAATAGTTTCTTCAAAAACACACTGTAGGTATGGTTCTAATATTTTCCTGCTTGCCAACACTACTTACCAAATGCTTGTCAGCTGTCTATGGTCTAGTATGGTGGCAACGAAATGAATAAAACGGCTAGATACGCACGACCTTGTTCAATGATGTTCTCACTGTCCGTTCCTAACCACTCTCCCTCTGAGCCGAATATCACACAGCAGACTTTAACACAATAATTACGTCTTTGTTTCTCACAACTAGTGTTCCTCAACCCTATATGAATCAGTCGCGTGGTTACTCTACATCGTGTTAGACGTCCACGGCTCGAACAGACCGCAAGCTTGCAGACGCCGGAAGTGACCGAATCGTCTGCGCAAGTACGACCTATTTTGTCGGCAACGGAGATCAGAGGGCTCCCGCAGAAAAAAAAAAATCAACAAAGTAGTCTACGAGTCAGTTCTAAGATATCAACGTTCTGATGATATAATTTTTGAACATAGGGTGTAAGACGTGAATGAATTTTCAGTGAAGCTGTTGAGGGAAGAGGAAAGGACTATTTTGCGTAAAATTCTTTCGACTTCAGCGAATGAATATGTTACACACATCGTACGTCATATAATTATTTTCATCGCGACGTCTGGTGCGGGTTTTATTTGAATGGGCTGCCCTAGGCAATCAACGGAAAAATAAGACTATGTGCTTTGTAGCAAGAAGACGAAGACTGACTTAAAACAAAATCAATTTCAAAAACTGCTACCACTAGCAATTTTAAAGGACACTAATTTTTGGCAGTGTTCCTTTGCCCTTATCATGCCCCTAGACGTTTCCATTCTAACCATGGACCGGTATTTTCAATACTGTAACCGTTCGCAGTTGATCTGCTTATGCGAATACCTATCCCTTTCTGTATACAGGAAAGCTTGCATGATCAAGGCTACTAAGCTGCAGAGAATACAAATTCAAATGCTTTGCCAACCACTGCACAAAATGTGGATCATCGAGGCGTGAATAGATCTGCGATAACCAAAGGGGCAGGGCAGTACCAAATGAATAATGCAGGTAACACCTGAGGTATACAAAGAACTCATGCTTGATCGACCAAAAATCCCAGACGTCCTGCCCACGTGAAACAAATGAAAATACGCCTTTCCATCTGCACGCTAAAAATCTCAGATTAGGCTTTTTGACCGTTGATACCGATAATCATTACCTTAATATACGCCTTTGAATTAATTAAAGACCCTATATGAATTATTATCGGCTTTTGGAATAACCCATACAAGGAAGTATGTTTTCACGGTAGAGGGGTGTGATATAAAAGCGTATTCTGAATACTGTATTGTATCATCAACGCGGAAGAAGGTGCTTGACAGTGATAGACTGAAATAATGAAGTAATTGGTTGATTGAGCGCTTTTTAGGTCTCCCCTTCCAAAGCCCCCCCCCCCAGCAGAACCCATTCCAATTAATTATTTAAAGATGTGTTTAAATACAGCCACGTGACTCCAAACGCTGCCTTTTTGCATGAATTTTTGAAACCTCTCCCAGACTGCGCAGTCTGCAAACAAAAGGGATCAGGTGAAGCATGCAGTACTCTTCTAAAAGCACTTCCCTGTTGATGCATATCTGCATGTGGCATGCACGTGTAATTTTTGAGTATTGTACTTCATGTGCATAGTGCCTGCACTGCATTCACGGATTCAAGGCATCAGTCAAGTCATACGTACAGTGAAAGTTCCAAAATTTTTACTTTGATTACAAGTTTCTTGAAAACTGACAGTTATCAGATTTTATGTGATTGATGTTTTTGGATTATGTCACAAAACAATGTGATGTTTACATTTGTTTGTTTATCACTAAATACTTTGTGCATATTCATTTGAAATGTAACATTGGTATGTGCATCATGAGTTATGTAATAAGAGCACTGGTTGTTTTAACCTTGCAGGTGCCACAATGTTTTCCAATTCTATAGTAAAGTGGTAATGCATGCTTGCCACCTATGTTGACTTTCTTGGATCCCATGCACATACTTTCACTGCTTGCCACCTGTTTTCAAGGCTGAAAAGAGTGTGGAGTGCCATGGTGTTCTCTATTGCCCCCCCCCCCACCACCACCACCACACTTTTTTTGTAACCACTCTTAACCCCCTCTCCACCATTCCCTGATAAATTAGTCATTGAAGACTTGAAAACAATACTAAATAATTTTCCAGTTTTTGCAGGAATAGTGCAGTTGCAGTGGCCAATGTTTCAAATTACACCTGAATGATGCATATGCTTTCTTTTAATATATTTTATATTTTTTAAAATCTATTTTGTATGTACCCTTAAGTTGTATAGAATGCTGTAGGGCCAGATCCATAGGGTGGCCTCCCTTTCTCTGAAGCGAGGGAAGAACAAGAAGTAAAAGAAGAAAAAAAAAACCCTCTGAATTTCCATCTACACTGTCAAGGCCAAGAGAAATGCCAGATTTATGAGTAAATTTGCTCAGTAAATTAACGCCATTTTTGAGTTCTCAGATTGCACCACATTTTATTACCATGGTCTGAAAAAGTAAAATATATATTCTAGACCTACTAGTACTGCCTCAGGGAAAACCAGTGATCTGGTCCTGCACAGGATGATACCTGTGCGCACATGTATGTGTGTGTGTGTGCACACATTTATGTGTGTGTGTGTGGGGGGGGGGGGGGGG